>OY987218.1:13509593-13916694 GCA_963920805.1 Primula vulgaris | reverse complement strand
GAGTGTTTGTCAATTCAATTTATGATTTGATTGAATACATGCATATTTTGTCAATTCAATTGATGATTTGGCTGATTGCATACATTTTAGCTGATTTTGTGTTTGACTCAGTTTTTCTCAATTTTGTTTTAAGACCCAGAAAAGTATTATCTCTCGATTTAATTAGTTGTCTTTTTGGGAGGTAAATAATTTAATTGACGATTTGGCTTTTTTGGGCGAGTATTATCTCTCTATTCATTTCTATATATATATATATATGTATGTATGTATGCTGTTTTTTGTTGTTGTTGTTGTTATAAGTAAGACCCAGAAGATGAGAAGAGTATTATCTGTCAATTTGATCGATTATCTTTTTAGTTTAATTTAATTGATGATTTGACTGTTTTTTTGTGTGTAAGACCCATCTGAGTACCTGTCAATTTAATTGATGATTTGGTTGAATACATGCATTTTTGTCAATTTGAATCAATGATTATAAATAAATAAAGAATCACTGATTATTTAAAATAAATATAAAATCAATGATTTGGATGTATACATGCGTATGAGCTGATTTTGTGTAATACTGAGCTCTGAGTATTTGTCAATTATTTTGATTTTTTGGTCCATCATACGTATGTTTATGCTGATTTGGTCCAACTGAGTATTTGTCTATTGAATTGGTAATTTGGATGTATATATTTGTATTTTCTGTTTTTGTATATTACCCAGTTGAACATTTGTCAATGGAATTAATAATTTGGTTTATTACTTACATTTGTATACTGTTTTTTTATGAGTCCCAGTTGGGTATTTGTTGTTTTTAATTTATAATATGCTTGAACTCATTAATTTAATTCAATTTGTATCGATAGTTTGGCCGTATACATATGTATCGGCTGATTTTGTATAATACCGAGCTGAGTGTTTGTCAGCTGAATTGATGATTTGGTTGAATATATACATGTATGATGTTTTTGTATTAACCCCAGTTGAGTTTTCTCAGTTTGGTTGATGATTTTGCTGAACATACACGTGTATGGTTTTTTCGTATAAGACGCAGCTGAAAATTTGTCAAGTTGAGATGTTTTAATAAAACCCAATTGAGTTTTTTTTCAGTTGAATTGATGAATTGGCTGAATGCATAATATATATGCAGTTTTTGTGTAAGACCCAGCTGAATTTTGTCATGTTAATTGGTGATTTGGCTGAATGTATACACATTTGTCAATTGAATCGGTGATTTGGCTGTATTTGTACATGTATGGTATTTTTTGTATTAGACCCAGTCGGGTAGTTGTCAATTGAATTGATGATTTAGGTGTATACATAAATATATGCTGTTTTTGTATAGGACCCAGTTGAGTATTTGTCAATTAATTGCATGATTTGGATGAATACATACACATGTGCTGTTTTTGCATAAGACCCAGCTTACTATTTATCGATTTGATTGATGATTTGGCTGAATACGTACTTAAATGCCGTTTTTGTATTGGACCCAGTTGAGTCTCTGTCACTTTAATTGATGATTTGGCTGTGAACATATGTATATGCTCTCTTTGTACAAGATCCAGCAGAGTATAGTCAGTTTACGAGACAGTTTCGTCGATGCCTATATGTATGCTGTTTCTGTTTAACCCATAGACAAGTATATGTCAACTTATTTGACCATTTCATCGTACACATACATATATGCTGTTTTTGTATAACATTCAGTTGATTATGTGTCAATTTGTTTGAGAACTTCTTCCTAAATATGCGTAGATGATGTTTTTGTATATAATTTAGGTATGTAATTGCTTTAATTTGCGCTGTTCTGCTGCTGATGTGGTTTTTTTCCCCGCAGCTACTCATATCGATACATTCGAGGTCGTGGCAGTCAAGATTGTAAGTGGTCAATTGATTTGCCATTATAATATAAATTTGCATTATTTTCTAGGGGGTTATGAGATGCAAAGAAAAATAACATTTTTCTTATAGTTGGAAAAATGGGTCTGGGTTTATTATTAATTTGATATTTTTTTGTTAAATGGCTTATGAGAGTTCGTGTGCTGTAATTATTTATCCCCAAATGTGCATTTGCAGTTTGCGCACTTGCTTAACATTGAACATATAAACCAAAAATTATTTTTCTTTCAATCTGAGTAACAAGTCTAACTTTTATGGACATATTACATTTTCATTATGATCTAATATTCTAATCCGTCATTATTGTGTATTTGAATTAGGTGTATTGAGTTGGTTATATTCTTAAGATAGGTGGATGTGAATATAGATTTTATCTTCCTTAGTATAAATTACATTGTGCGTATCAGGCAAATCATGCCCTAGTTAATTGTTTTTTTATAGAAAAGGGACATGCATAAAAAACTAATCTTTCATGTACATAAAAATATAAAATCAATTTCATATACATATGTACATACATATACACACACACATGCTTTACATATATATTTTATTTACTTTGATTTCATCAAGTTTACTTCAACCTTGGATCGTTGGTGCTCAACATGTTCATAAAATCAAATTTAATAAATATGGTTCACTTAAATATTTAGTTACTCTCAAAACTAGAATATCAAATATTAGGATATACCATGTTTCCATAATGTTGAAGGAGTGGTTGTATTTTTACGCACCAATTTTAGTTAGAACCCTATATAAAGTTCCTAACATATGTTACTTTAATTCTCTTCAGATTTTAAGTGAATTTGTAATGCTTTTTGATCTGCTCGTCTCATTAATTATATGTTTATTTTCAATAATTTTCATGATTTGAATAAATTGCATACTCAATTTTCTTAATCCTTTGCTTAGGTTTATCTTTTTCTGGTTTTCAGGAAAATAGAGAGACAAAACATCCTCAGTTGTTTTACGAGGCCAAATTATACAAAATTCTGCAAGGAGGAAGTATGTAAATTCACTATTTATCAAGAGTTTTTAGTTTACATATTTCTTACTGTTTCCATATGCAAATTTGCTTGAACGGTACTAGTCTTGAAAGACTTGTGTTTTTTCTAACGTGGTATTTTTCTCCTTAAGGTGGTATTCCTGGTATCATGTGGTCGGGCATAGATGCGGAAGATAATATACTTGTCCTGGATTTGCTTGGTCCGAGTCTTGAAGATCTTTTTGTGTATTGTGGACGAAAGTTTTCATTGAAAACAGTCTTAATGTTAGCCGATCAAATGGTATGTAGTACTAAAAATTGACCATTTAGCTCAAAATAAAGGAGATCTTTTACTTTCCGCTTGATATTTATGCTTCCAAAATTTACTTTTTAAATTGTAGGTTGTCTCGTCTATGAGCCTCATATTGGTCATTGATTTCAATTTTTTTCTTTCAGTTGTCGAGAATTGAATTTGTCCACTCTAAAGGATTTTTGCATCGCGATATAAAACCTGATAACTTTCTTATGGGCCTTGGCAGAAGAGCAACACAGGTAACTGCAAATGTCTTTGGTTCAAGTTCTTAGATGGAATCACATTTCTCTACTTTTCATCGTTGATTGGATATAATTGTGTCCACTTATCAATGAAAAATTCTACAGGTCTATATTATTGACTTTGGGCTTGCAAAAAGATATCGAGATTCTACTACCAATAGACACATACCTTACAGGTATGTAATCCTGTTGATTTGTTTATCTAATTCTTAATGTTACCAATAATGTAGTTCTCAAGTATGTACAATTTTCTTTTACGCGTTATACTTTTCACACGTACTGATAACAGATGTTATGTTCTCTCCTCCAAACAAACTTTTAATGCAGGGAGAACAAAAATTTGACAGGGACTGCACGTTATGCTAGCTGTAATACTCATCTTGGAATAGGTATAGATATCAAAAGTTTTTCATTTGATATTTTTTGGGGATTTTTATTTATTTATCAAAAATGACTGACGTCCCATTCTTCTGTGCCTTTAATATAGAGCAGAGCCGGCGAGATGATTTAGAATCACTTGGATATGTACTTCTGTATTTTTTGAGCGGAAGGTATGCTACTTGGTGTATGAGTATAGATGCTAATGATTGTGTAGTCTTTTTATTTCGTATATTCATGTTATCCTTTTTTGCTGATGGAATTGTCTTCTGTGTAGCCTGCCATGGCAAGGACTCAAGGCTGTGGCGAAGAAACAGAAGTATGAGAAGATTTGTGAGAAAAAACTATCAACACCTATAGAGGTAAGCAGTTCAAGTTGAGCCTTTTTTTTCTTAGTTTAGACCTGTTTTTTCAATCTCCTCCCATAAAATAAAAACAGCACCAGGAAAAGGGGGAATATAGAGAAAAATAAGTGTAGAAAACTGCACTTCTGTATTTAGTTTTTATGCATGCCGGTCATGCAGGCCAAAGTTATTGAAATGTGTTACCTGGTTTTTGTAGGTTTTATGCAAATCTCATCCGGTTGCGTTTGCATCGTATTTTCACTACTGCCATTCATTGACATTTGATCAAAGGCCTGATTATGGATTCTTAAAGCGCCTATTCCGCGAGCTGTTCAAAAGTGAAGGTGAGTGTACCCACAGTTTTTGTCCAATTACCAGAGTTAAGAGTGTGAAGGAGTTTTTTTTATACTTTCGAAACGTATTTTGCTTGTTCTGAATTGAATTATGGATAACCCACAATTTTGGTCCAGTTACCAGAGTTGAGGAGGGTTTTTTATACTATCAACAGGTGTATATTTGCTTGTTTTGAATTAAATTATGGATAAAGGACTGGAAACTAAAAAAACTGCTTTTGGCAGGATTTCAATCTGATTACATGTTTGATTGGACCATCCTAAAGTATCAGCAATCACAGAAAAGTAGAACTCAACCCCAATTATCAGTGAGTATCTTCTGTTATTTAATTTTTGTTTATTTTTATATAATCGATGTTAAATTGGGATCCAAACTAGAATTAAAATCTGAATCTTACAGCAAGTGCCTGGAGAGGGCCACAGTAGGGCTAGACCAATGAATGTGGACCGCTATCAAGGTTGGAATATTTCTGGTTCATTTATTTATATTTCCAATTTTTTATTATTTTATTTCTGAAAACAAATTTACAAAATTTCCTATTATAATATAGCAACAGGTCATCCTGCTGCATATTCGCCCGAGGTAACTGAACGGTTAAGATCAGGCAACACAGCAAGTACTGGTATTCACATGCAGTTTAAATCGACAGCTGTGAGGAATATGAGCTCTAACAAACCCCTCAACGGCAATGTAAGTAATATGTCCTTTTTGCTAGACCAGCTATGTGGTTACCCTCGTTTAAACCCCATGCTCAGTTTGATCCTTCATATTTCATTTGAAGAAATTGAGTCCATAAATTTTTGGAACCTGGCTTTCTTAATAACTCTTTTATAGAAAACAAAAAGACCTTTCTGTTGGCAATGAAATTTGAGTACAACTCTTGAGTGTGCCCCTTATGGCTGGGAAGTAATTTAGGAATAACGTAGTGATATACCCGTAGCTTTATTCTGGAAGTCTCTTTTTGCTAAAAGCTGTGTGTGTTTTTGTATAGATTTTAAGCAGCACAGAGTTGCCTTCAGCTTCAGTTTCTCATGGTGACCTTATGAAACAAAAGGCCTCAAAAGGGGTTCTACCTGGTGAAAGTACAAATTTTGGTCACGGGAGCACCGACAAAGTTGGTCCTTCAAGCAGTTGGATCCCTTCCCTACAGCGTATTTCTTCTGCAAAATGATCATGTTGGGTAAATATACCAATTGTGTTCACTTCAACATACCAGATTATGGATTATATAAAATGATTCTGGACTGACTAATTTTTTTTTCTTGTTGTCTTGTTGCAGCTTTATTGTATCAGTCATGAACACTATGACCGCTTGTTTGAGAATATATGGGCTATGGCTTTCATTTGCATTGATATTACCGGCTCAAGTTCAAGTGGCGCGAGACTAAATGTTTGTTGCATAAATCAGCAGTGTGCTCGAGATCTTAGTGATGATCATGTCTGGTACTAGAGTGATGAAAAGCTGGATGGTCGAGTGTAAGCATTTCCAAGGTGACTGCATGAATAGTTGATCCTTGAAAACCGATCACTCGGTTGTTCTTTGATGTATATATTTGTCAAAAACTGCATAATATGGCCTCATGTTAGATAGGCATGTGTGCTATGTTGTTTCCTTCATACATGGATCTGGTATTTTTCTTTAACATTTGTGATTAACAGTGTTTTCTTGAATTGAATATTTGGATCTATAATCTTGTACCATGTACACACCTTTTGGATAATAGATATGTTGGAAACATGCTTGCTTTTGATCACTAGATCTCTTAAATTCACCGATATTGGATAACATATGCTAGCCCGGATATATATTACGTCGGAAGGTTTATTTAGAGAATTTGTATGATTCAAACTGCTTAATTGATTGTTGCATCCCCGTCGATGTTTATTAGGGAGTTGTTATGGCCATAATCTGACCTTAGTCCGGTCAAGTAAACATATTCTTCAATTTTGGGGTATGTTTTTGTCGTTTTCTTTTAGTATGTATTTTTTTGTACTAGATCAATTTTATTATGAAAAGACGTGTCACTCAGGCTCTTCATCACTCATCTGTGCAGATTCGATGCATACCGCTCTCTGATTTCAGACTTTGATCAAGAATTCTTTGGCACTGAAATACCGAGAATATCTCAAATATTTGTTCCAGTAGAGCTGCAACTGAATATATTTCCAATCGACCGGATATTTGCTTTATTCAAAGGGTTCCAAAACCTGTTGTTATCAGCTCAATTATCTATTCATGATTGTATGCTTGTTAGAATTATCTTATATAAGAATGAATGTAAACATACAAAATCTAAAATGAACAGTTCAAAACACGACCCATCTTTTTCCATATACTCACGCAGTATTTGTTTGACATGCTCATTGATATTTTGCACTTGAGATTTTTATTATTTGTATAAAGTAGACTGAAGAACAAAATTACAACTAATTTTCATTATAATTTCGGTTTCTAATTGGATAAGATGGAGAGCTGGTCACCCACGACAAAAGGCGTACGCAAGCTTCGTTTAGTCTACAATAGACCAAGAAAGCGACACTTTTGGACAATTAAACCATCCTTATAATTAGTTCGATATTTTCATTTTTCCATTTCTATAAATATTTTCATTTTTCATTTTACATGCTTATATTATATTTTGCAAACTACTGTGTCATAAGTTTTTAATCAAATAATGTAATGTATTCTATAGGGTTTTAAAAGAAGAGAAATTTTGGATGTACCGTTTTGGTATTTTGCTACGCTAGAATACATATGAAACTGATTAACTCCTCCCAGTCGAATTTTTGAGGCAGTATTGCCATTATGTAAGGTGACAAGACCCGTTTCTTAAAAACAGAAGATAATCTTAACACATTTTCACATGTGTATTATACAAATTTAATATCATTCATTGACGAACAGCCGCAACTACTCAGGCGCACGGTTGTTGAGTTAAGGCTTTAAGTCATTGAAAATCTTAAGAGGGGGTATTCGTATTACGCAGTCTTTTGGCCTTTTCTTCCTGCACTTCCGGTAATGAACTTTTTATGTGCTCAAATTTTGAGCTGAAGTGCTTTCGAAAGCAGAAAAGAGAATTCATCAACTTCCAAAGATTTGGCAACTCATCGAAAAACTGTGCTTCATTTCCAGAAAGCCAGGATTGGCCTAGCAAATCCAGCTTTAGTGCCAGATAAGCGGGAAGTGATGTTTTCCACCGTTCTGAACCCAATCTGCCACCCAGGAAAGATCATAAACATTAATCTATGACATATTTTGGGTTTAAAATCAACGAATAAAGATATAACAATCTCTTTGTAAGGTTACACCAAGTGTAGCAGGTACCTTGTCCAGAAGAATTTCTTGGAAACTATCAGGATAGATCTTGATATCACGGTAATTAGTTTGTGACACCTGTGAATATATATTTGCAGAATGTTAAGGTTGATAACTAAAGAACACAAACGAACAAATGGATCCGGAAACTACTCAGATGCGCTATGTAAAATTTCAATATCAGAAAGTAACACAAACCAAGTGTTGGATCCGGAAACTACTCAGGGTGAACTATGTAAAATTGCAATATCCGTAATATTTGAGCCGCATCATAATTTTAAAAACCGAGATGCATCACATATCAAATCCTATTATAGCTTCTCGTTCAGCTTCGGAACATATATTCTTATAATCTATAATGGGCTACTTTTTCACTATTTTGTTCCAAAAATCATTTCAATTTCGAGTAAGAACGGAATGTCAGAACCATTAGAGGACCCTACACGCTCCCCCTCTTCCTTTCGTTTCTTCATTGGCATATATACTTTATAGAATGGAACAAAGATAATGTTAAGAGGAAGTTGTACCTCAGATACAAGACGGTTTTTGTAGTAAGATTCCCATGGCTGGGGTTCCAGAATAAAGACTCCACCCTGTTCATTATTAGTGCACATGAATATTGATAAGGGAAGGGGAAAACAAGATGATATCCAAAAAAAATAGAGCTTTTTTTTTGAAAAAAAGGCCAAAGTAGCAAAGAGAGTACCGGATGAAGAAGTTTCCAAACTTTTGAAAACAAAGTAATCAGTCCATCATCTCCCCAGTTCAAATGGATCCATTTTGACACACTTAAACTGTTCGAAGTCAAAACAACAAAAAAGGAAGACAGACTCAATACATGTGAAACATCACAGAGGACGTGAAATTTGATTAATATTCAATGTATACCTAAAATTTGGATATTGGAATGATAAAGAGCTGATTTCAAGTGAAATTATGCATTCACAGAAACAAAACCCAACTAAACTTGATTACCCTTGATATCAATGTAGTTTATCGTTATAAAACAGATGGGTGAATCCGCCAATATTCTTTCTGTATTTTTACCCATATATATTATAAATGCTGAACCATTAATTGTGGCAGAACCAGGATTTACTTGTGGAAGGGGCTGAACTTCACAAGAACATGTCTATTATGTGGGGGGTTTAGGTAAAATATGTGGTAAAACTCAAGTTTTTGCACAATATCTGGGGGTTGGTAATCCCTTTCAGCCTACTCAGAGTTCCTCCGATGCAAGCTATAATTCTACTTTTAGAATACTCAAAACGAAAACTCAACCAAATAGACACTTATGTTTATCAGTATCCCATGTAGCACAGACATTTATTTTAGAATTTGTCCATCACAAGAAGTCCGCCTCATCTATTTTTACATTTACTCTCCAGATTAATACTGGAATTCACTTCATAAAACAAAATAACTTACCAAAGAATTGTATGGTAGCACTTATCGTCTGGTGATCTCCAATTCTGGACAAAATTTCCCTTTTGGAAAGTGACTATGTTGAAAAGATCTTTTCCTTCGGGTACAGAATCAGCACCCGTACTTTTGTTGGTCTCTTCTTTTTGTGATCCAGTGGCAGCATGCTGAGCATCTTTAACCACCTCCGTATTTTCTAATTGGGAAATCTTTGGAGAATTCTGGGAATTAGCACCCATACTTTTGTTGGTCTCTTCTTTTTGTGATCCAGTGGCAGCATGCTGAGCATCTTTAACCACCTTCGTATTTTCTAATTGGGAAATCTTTGGAGAGTTCTGGGAATTAGCACCCATACTTTTGTTGGTCTCTTCTTTTTGTGATCCAGTGGCAGCATGCTGAGCATCTTTAACCACCTCCGTATTTTCTAATTGGGAAATCTTTGGAGAGTTCTGGGAATTAGTCACTCGTACAGTTCTTCTAAGAGTCCAGCAAGCATCCTGTACTCGATCTATGAGAAAAGGAAACACAAACAACAATCAAATCCCAAAAATATCTTAAGTATATTGGTCGGATGTACAATCACCGAATGTTACTACAAACCTAAAATTTTCTTTCGATGTACAATCTATAAACTAATTTCTGAATTGCAATAAATGTAGCAAGTAATTCTGAAAGCAAACAATATTTTATAACAAACTAAAACCAATATTAATATAGTGAAGCATTGTCTATCAAGTCCAAGAAACCCCGGTAACCAGATATATATGATTTCTTGCTCAAGTAAAACATTATAAATAAGATACAAATTTTTGAACGATGAGATTATCTAATCATATACTAGTTTGGTGCTTTCTCGTGTACGTATGTGGAAAAGAGACCATAACAATTTTTTAAAGTTGGTTTCCAGAGTAAACATACCACCGTCAATGTCGATTCCAAGGATGCTCCTGCAGCCAAACTTTTTTGCTGCAAATAAATAAATTTCATAAAAAAAAAAACTAAATAAACAAAAAGTTATAACCAGAATCACACTTTAATTTTTTTGGGGGGGGGCAACTTTAGATTGATCTCATATTAAATTGAACTAAATTACAAACAGTGAGATATACAAGTTGAAGAAGAAAAAAGAGAAACTACTACATGAAAGGTCAGAGCCATTCGATTACAAATTCCTAGTTGAGGCAATTATAATTTCTTTGAATTTTATCAAAACATAAATTCATGTACATTTCAAAATCTATGCTGACATATAAAACAAAAAAAAGTATACATGCCACTACAACAGATAGTTACGCGTACAAGTGGCATTTGTAAGACAATAATTATTTTAAAAAAATGCTAGGGAGAACATATAGCATCTTTGCAGAATTTCGACAATAGTCCGTAACTCTTATGACTAAGACATCTACTAATTTGATCCGATCTTTGCCTGATAACTAAAATTTGTCCAAAGATTTTTCCTTATATTTGTCTTATCCATTATGTGAAAGCGATCAAAATGGTGGAACCTATGTTGCACGGATACGGATACGGGTATCGTATTCGATACGGATACGCGGATACAGATTTTTTGAAAATTTAGGATACGATACGGCTAGGATACGGCAATTATAATTATAATAAAAATTATTATTATATATATATATATATCTACAAAATATACTGCTACAAATTAATTTTTACTTATCAAACATTACATTATCTGGAAATACAATTCCCCAAAAGGTGTTCTATGATATGTAAGTACTTATGCATATTTGTACTTTCTTATAAATAGCAAATATATACTTTATACTAATATAGCATGTATGACTCATTACTTTAATGAGCTTATAATACTTTGCCTTAAAATTGTAAATAAATATAAATTTTCAACTCCACCGTATCTTGAAAACTATGGGTGAAGCATCTGTGAAGTATCATTGAAGTATTGGATAGATCAAACTTTTGAAAAGTCAAGGATATGGCATTTGGAGTATCCGATACGAGTATCGGATTGGTCAAACCTTTGAAAAGTCAAGGATACGGCATTTGGAGTGTCGGATACGGTATCGGAGTATCGGGGGAGTATCGGTATCCCCCGATACTCCGATACGGCAATTTTTTAAAAAATTGGAGTATCCGTGCTACATAGGGTGGAACAAGGAGTTGAACGTATAGACAGAAAACTGGACCTAATGTTTAACACAATAAGTGAAGATTTTACATTGATGCATGCAAGTCAAAGTAAACCATAAAGTTTAGTGAAATACTTATGCAGTAATCTGAAGGTATGTCACAAGGCCAGCCAGTTCTATACAATCTCGAGGTAAAAGAATAGAAGACAACACGGAAATTTGGATTTAGCTCCATAGTTTCAATACCTATAGCGATCGTAATTGACCCACTATTGCATCCAATGTCTAGACAATCCTTGCCCTCAAACCACTCTTGCTTAAAAACCTTCAATCGAGGATCTTCATCCAAATCCTGACCAACCTGAATAAAAATAAAAAATGGATCAAGAAGGTGAAGCCAACTACATCTTTGAATAGAAAGGAAAAGAACTCTAGTATTTATATAATGCAACTAGTATCCACCCAGTTAACTTTGCAATTGCAAATATACATAAAAAAACTATAAGCACACAAGTTACGTGTTGAAGGACCTCAAAAGCTGCAGATGCTCTCAAATATCAAAGATAAACATGAACTGATAAACACAAACATTCAAGTAACAGATGATAATTATGTGATTAAAGAGAATTAAGAAAGTAAAAGGGGCAAACATTATTTATTTGTCTCTCCAAAGAAATCATGTTCCAAAACACAAACATAGTGCTAATTGTTAACAGCACCAACAATTTACAACTTTTACAAGTTTCTTAATCAAAGCACGTCGATAAGTATTCTAGTCGGCCTGCAACTTTTAAGTGAAAGATGTGGTTTATTTAAGACCAAGAAAAAAAAAGATGGATTCAACCCACAAAAATCTTGACGATATTAAGTCAGAAACTTAAGACAAAAATCTCAAGTATTTGATACACTGGACAGCTAAATACACTGCCAGTCTGCAATTTATGAAGGAAAAAAAAGGTGAGCTTAAAAGGTACAACTAAAGCAGCCCACTAACTGGGCATACAAACAAAATCATATAAGACGAATCAAATGAATAAAGGCAAATAACAGTAAACGGCTTACGTTTTTAAATAAAACCTCGTCCAAACCAGGGGCAAACTGTTCAGAACAGAAAAACTATAAATTTGCTCAAGTTATAATTAAAAGGACAGGTGATTACATGATAGCTCATAAAAGCTGGTCAGTTTATAGAAAATAAAACTATTAGCCTGCAACTTGGTGAGCTTAAAAGCTGCAACCAAAGAAGCCCATAAAGTAAACATACAGACAAAAACGTTTAGAAATCAGATGAATGAATAAAGGAGATAATCAAGTAAAGGGTCTTTTTCCTCAAAATAAAACTGTCTAAACACGGGGTCAACTATTCATAACAGAAAAAAGCTATCAATTTGCACAAATCGTAAATAAAAATCTCGCCTTTTCAAGTCAGAAACTAAAAAACTAAACTAAAGTTTTTGATACTGGACAGCTAGCTATATATATATATACAATGCAAGTCTGCAACTTATAAAAGGAAAAAAGAACAAATAAGCTGAGCTTAAAAGATGCAACTACAAAAAAGCCCACTACCTAAACATACAAACAAAGACATTTAAAACTGGAATAATTGAATAATGTCAAATAACAAGGGTCTTTTTCCTCGAAATAAAACTGTGTCCAAAGTCCAAACACAGGGATAACGGTCATAGCAGCAAAATCTGCCGATTTGCACAAATTGTAAATAAAAATCGCACCTTTTCAAGTCAGAAATAAAAAAAAAGGAAACTAAAGTTTTCGATTCTGGACAGCTAGCTATAGCCTATATATATATATACAATGCACGTCTGCAACTTATAAAGAAAAGAAAAACAAATAAGCTGCAACTATAATATTCCATAAAGTAAACATATAAACAAAAAACATTAATAGAAATTTAGCCTTTCCAAGCCAGAAATAAAAAACCAAACTAAAGTTTTTAAAACCATATAAAAATAATGCAAATAAGGTGAGCTTAAAAGATGCAACTTAAAAAAAGGCACTACCTAAACATACAAACAAAGACATTTAAAACTTGAATAAATGAATAAACTCAATTAACAAGTAAAGGGTCTTTTTTCCTACAAATAAAACCACTATTAAATTTACATTTATATGCAGAAATTAAAAAAATAAAAAAAAATATATATATATAAGGGGAATAATTACACGATAGCCGTAGTAGTTTCTGTAATTTCCGAATATTGCAACTTCTTTACGTTTTCTCTTATTATTATTATTATTATTGGGGTTTTCGATAGAGACTTTTTTGCTCATTTAGCGTTTTTCTACGAGCTCAGAAAAAATATATATATATATAGAGAGAGAGAGAGAGAGAGAGAGAATCTAAAGTGTTACAGAGAAGAAGCAGTGATTTATTCAATACGTAAATAAAAAATAAAATATAAAGCTAATATGGGTTTTATAGCCTTTTGGTAATTTCTAGGGTTTACAATTTACGTTATATAAGTATAATATAATATATATTTGACCCCGTAGTCTGTTGAAATATGTTTAGCCGAGTCTCCCGACATATTTTTCTTAATCTTTCGAGAAGTAATAAAAAATTCTGATGTTGTTTAAACATAATCATACTTTTGATAACAACACTACTAATGAATGCAAAAAACGATTACTATTTAGTAAAAATAGACGGATGAAACTAACAAATAATTTAGTTAAATAATAAAATAATTTAAATTGAATAGTTTGTTTTATTAGATTCTTTTAGTATTTAGTGTTATTCACACAAGTAGCAACTATAATATTAAATGAGATACATCATCGTTATAACTTTTATAATCGGTAAATATTCATCATCTATTTTTTTTAAATAACACAGTTGATTTTAAATTTAAGTATATTTTAAATTTTACTAGTCTTTTATATTCAAAACTAGAAATCTATAATTTTATAATAATTACGTAACACACATGATCCATATGCACAAAGTAATGTTGCAAAAAACAAATATTGAATATTATTTATTAACTTCATATATTAAAATAACAATTTTAGTATATTGTCAATTGTATAGTTTTTCTTTTTAAAGTAGTTTATATAGTATCTTAGTAAAACTAAAATTCCCAAAATGAACATTTAATATAACTATTTAATTCATTTAACTTATAAATAAAGTCCCAACATAATGTTATTGTGGAATTATAAAAATAAAAATAATGTTTTTTTTTTTGAAAATCGGCTCGGGTCGGGTCGGGACACCCGTCGGGATTCATCCCTACACCCAATCCCTATCCTGAAAGTACTCGGGTCGGGACAAATCCCGACTTTTTTGGGACGGGACAACTTCGGGCTGGGACAAACTCGGGTTTCAGTTCGGGATTTAGGGATTTTTTCCCACCCCTAGTTGTCACAATGACAAATAATAAAATAATGGAAACGGAAAAAGAAACGAGTATCGACATGATTAACCGAATTTTTGGTGATAATAAAAAAGATAACTTTGAGGTTAACTTGAAAAAATACGGGAAATTTATATTGGAGAACTCGGGCGTTCTTTGAAAAGACATGTTAGTGATATGTGACGGAGTTATTTAAATCGTTGATGAAATACAGTATGTTGTAATCTCGTTTTGTTGCGGCGTGTCACGTTGTCTTTTCCAGCTTTCCTTGTTATACTATTACTTGCCAATTCTCATGATTTTCAATCATGTGTTCCGGTGTTTATGGCCAGAGGCGTACATAAACCGAAGCAAACAGATCAAACCAACGGAACCAAATCGAACGATACAAAACCGATTAGTAATTGGTTCGGTTTGGTTTGAAATTTGATCAATCAATTTGACTGGTTCGGTTTACAGTTTCAGTGGTTTTTAAACCGAATCAAACCGATTATTTTTATTAATATATAAAACAGTATAATTATTTATATATATACATAAATAAGTTGAAATATGATGTTTTACTTGCTATTTGTAGCTATCAATAATATATTTTGTTAAATTGTTTGTAAATTTACTTATTATTCGACTGTTGGTTCAAAGTTGAAAATGAAATATAAGCGAAAATTTTACGAAACTAGTGTAATTTTGAATATTGTGTTTTTTTCTTTGTTAAAGTTCAAACCAACCGAACCAAACCGATTATGACTGGTTTGGTTTGGTTCCGATATTTTTTTGGGTCAAAATCGAACCAAACCGATTGCTTTTGATTGGTTTCGTTCGTATTTTATTCAAAAACCGAACCGAACCGAACGGTGTACACACCTATTTCTGGCTATGTTACTTGGTAGTTCATCTGTTGCATTGGATGTAAATTGTAATGAATAAACTTGGTAGTTTTTCAGTTTTCTTCAATTTCGTGCCCCTCTAAGCGCCATACCCCGTGCAGTGGCCTCCCTTGTAATTACTACATAACCTATCGTTTCATGTATACAATTTCATCCCCCGACACTGTCGGAAGACATGTAAAATGAACTACTCTGTTACTGCATAGAGGCAATTCTTTAATTCTTATATCGCAATATTTTCTTATTAAAATATGGGAAATTGTTACAAATGAAAGATATCAAAAAGAAAAGTGAAACAAACTTAATAATCCGCTTTTCTACACTATGCTACATAATGCAGGTGACTGTGACAGCTCCAAGGACTTCATTTACAAACGGGGACACAAGGCAAACAGTGGTCGACTAGAAATTGAGGAGAGTGAATTGCACTAGAGGTGAAGATTCTAATCGACGATCTATCCAAAGCCTCATTAAAAATTTAGATGTCCACTTGCCAGTAATCACTCTAATTCCTTCAAAAAGTCGACATTATCAACAAAAACCTGCAGAATTTACGAATAAGATTCCTCCTTAAAACAACAGACACAAATGTAGAACTAAATATCCTAATGTGGTGGGAATAAGGACTTTTGAACTTAAAAGTTGCTTACGACTTTCAAACATAGGCGTACTGTACTGTGTTCAAAAATTAAAACCCACAGAGATAGTAAATTCCTTGGTTAGAGATAATTGCTAAGATGATCAAAAGAAAGACACGCTGGCATAAACCAAATCACGAGTCATGAACCACGTACCAGTCATCTTTTTCAATACTTGAAGCAAACCAGTTATGTGCACATGCGGCAATGTTATTAACAGTTTCAAAATCCAGTTTGGTTAGCCATACATGGTAAGCCACCATTATATTTGAAAACTTAAGCAACTTAAAATAGATAAAATAGCATAATCATTATCTCAATACACCACCTCATGTATAACCTTGTTCATTTTCAGTAGTTGGACAACGCATGCAACAATATTTTTTAGCGTCGAATAGTGGAACATGAACTCACGATTTCTGTTCCAGAGAAATTGTAAGCCATCGTCCAATTGAAGAGTTTAAATTGTTAGAGAGGTGTAATAGTGTACAGAACAATCTTCAACTGGTCAATGTGATCTAGTTATTTGCTAACAGTCGTTTTTTGTTTTTTTTTTATGCAATATTCCTATTGTTGCTAATATGCCTATAGCTTGAACAGACATTGTTCGACACAATCAGTGAGCTAAAATGTGATAGAAACCAATGCAAGTCTTTCACATTAAATGTTCCAAATACAAATATCATGATCCATTGCAATTGACTCCCAACAAACGAAATAAATTAAGAACCATACCGATTTCCAGCCATCGGGATCTAGACATGCAGTTATCTTGGTTTGGAGGCCAGGTAATGGTCCAGCTTCTCGTGTAATCTTCCCACCATGGAGCTTTATCGCATCTGCAGTTTTATATACATCATCTGTCCCTATTGCTATCTGCACAATATCAAGTTTTGCTTTACTCGGTTCCTTGCAACAAAAAATTATAGCTGGAGTGGGGGATGAGGGTTACCTGACCATAGCCATTCCCTTTAGCATACTCTGTGACCCCATAGTTGTATGTCAACTCTAAGACAGCACTTTTATCCTCAGGACCATAACCCATCATTGCTATTGTATACTGGGGGACAAAAGCAGCACATTAAGTTAGCTCTACAGCGGCAAGCAGAGAAAATTACCAAAGAGTTTAATGACCAAATATAATCGGCCCAAAATGGTAAAAGGAAATATAAGTTATATATTACTCTTTTTACTTTTTCCGGTCTAATATTAAGAATAGGTAGAAAACAGTGTGCAGTGAGTTATACGAACCCAGGACCTATAAACTAATGTGATGGATTCCTATCTTGATTCATCATTAATGCTGTTTTCCCGCCTCTTAATTCTATATAATAATCATGCAAGTTTCCTATTGTATACTTTACGGCTTTACCCAAGCAAAAATGACATTATGGAGGAATAGATGAGTGTGAGAAAAACAGTAGGGAAGTAATACGAGAAACTTTTATACAGCAATTTCCAGAAGAAACACAATGCAGATACTTAGTAAAGGGAATGTGCATATAATGACACTACAACAGTAACTGGAACTGCAAAAAGCAAAGGCAGTTTAGAGGATCCTTTGCTTTGCATGTCATCGGTGGAAGTAGGCCGAATCACTCTTTTAATATTTTTCTGTCCTTGCATATCTTTAATCTAAAATTCCGACTTTTGCGCAAAGGAGAAGACATAAGCCAAAAGATTCCGAAAGGAGATAAAAAAATATGACAGCTATTATCCCCTCTCCCTTCAAAAGTATCCTACTATTACCACTTTCTTTTCCCTCCCATGCACAAAAAGAGAAGCATAAAATAAGTATACCACGCATACACTTACCCAAAAAGAAAGGGGAAAAAGCACAATTCTTTCCTACTTTGAAAAGTGAAATCTGCAGCAAATGTTATATGTTGCGAAAGAAATTTCAATATTACAATGCCCAAAATCCCAATTATAACAAAAATCATCCATTACAAAAACTAGTATTAAGCCATAACTTTCCATTGAATAAGGAGCACAAATTACGTTCTACAGACAGAATTTCAAGTATAATGAGAACCTGCAAAGTAAGATAACCAACATGTGATCATAAAAAAGCAATTACTTGTGTATTAGCCTTCTATTTAGCTAATAACCAATCATCAGAATATTACATCTCTTCAAAACTATCTCCAAAAGTAATCGACATGTGATGTTCAATTCAAATGTTCCGAACTCGAACAAGTATCTAAATTACATGTCAAATTACCTTTTGTTCAGGGTTGTCCCGAGTTCGAAGAAGCTCCATGCCAAAAGCCTACCAAAAAAAAAACTGAGTTCCAGTAAACATTGTACATAACTACCTAAACAAGGTACCCTCCAAAAAAAGAACTACCTAAACAAGGTAAAACAAAACAGGTGCAAAAAACAACAAGTCAAATGTGCATCCATGATAAGAAAAAGTTTTACCTTCTCATAAAATTTTATGGAACGATCAAGATCACCAACTCGGAGCATGACTTGACAAAGAGGTTCTGGTGTAGGCTCTCTCTCTAAAAGTTCAAACTTATAACCGTCGGGATCTTCAATGAATGCAATAACTGTCTTGCCACCTTTGACAGGGCCAGGTTCCCTCGTAACTGTTCCACCTTTAGCCTTAATAAGGTCCACAGTTTTTGCAACCTAAAAAATATAGCATCTCATAATGAGCGTTGTACCATGACCTATTATAATGGTAATATAACAAATGCCAAATATCAAAGATTAACACATTAACAATTCTGAAAGAATCAAACTGAAGAGTTTCAGCTGTGATGCTTCTTTGAAAACATAAACGGTACTTATTGATGTTTAAGTAACTCCTAAGTTTGCATATCCAGAAAAGCAAATAATAGAACTCGTAAGAAAATAATGCTGGAAGTTCCTTTCTCAGTTTCTCTTAGAGTGGCCAGTTTTTTCTTGGGGTTTCTAAGGAGGTGCTAGCCTGTATATATTCTCCTAGAGTGGTTTGCATCTGAGACTCACTTTCTGCTTGTTTTCTATATGCATAACATACCCCCAAAACAATCCTTTGATTAAACCCTGATGGATAGCTTATATCTTGTATGCAAGTAAGAGCTACATGCGATAGGAGAACTGACAGATGCAATTGGGGTCTCAAGTGTCCACACAGCAGGATAACATGTAACTTGCATTCCATAATATTAACAACTTACATCGTCAACAGCAATACCAAAATGACCGAAGCCAGCACCAATATCATACTTGTCAACTCCATAATCTGGCAGCAACATCAATACAAAAAGCAAGTCATACAATAGCATAAGCAGCAAGCCTTTGGCTGTTCTTTTTAGGCTTTGCGAAAGTTACTTTTGTAGATAATTAGACCTACTTTTGTAGGGTTCACAAAAAAAGTTTTAGATGAATAACTTTTGAAAAGTGTTATGCTATATATACAACCCGCCACTCCCGACAGCACTCCCTTAGCTCTCAGGTGACGTGGCATGGACTGAATACAATAAGGTTTACAGTTAAAGTCGTATAATGTAATTTAACAAAAGTTAGAGTTAATTATTGGTTGTTTCAGTTTTTATGCCTTTAGCCTTTAAGTGGTCCCTGCTACTAAGTTACATGCGAATGAAGGAGAACTTGTTGAGTTTTTTTATCTTTATTTTAAAGTAGAACTTGTTGAAAATGAAGAGTATGGCCATAAAATAAGTTAAAGCTTTGTAACTTCTTTTTTTGTTGAACAAATACATGTCTGAAAATTCACAATTCATGTTTTCGAACAAAATAATAAGAAAACTCAAGAAAATAAATTCAAACGGCTAACTAGTTGCTATCATTATTTTTAAGAAAACAAAATTCTGGTTTCATTTAGTCACAATTAAAAATAATAAGGCAGATATTTAAAAGTTCTAAAATTCAACATTCAAAGTATATTTGTCTCTATGCAGCTTTTATCTCCCTTCAATATACAATTAATTCAATATCCACATCACATGCCACCTAAGGGACTGTGGTCGGGAGTGGGAAAGTTGTGGGAATATCTTTTTCCTTTTGAAAAACACTGGTATCCTTTTTTAGTGGTCCTATTATTTTTTTGTTACAAAAATGACAGCTGATAAGGCATAAACTGGAACATCTAACTAGAAAGCTAAATAGAGTCTAATAATCAAATAGAGAAAGTTTAAAGTGGTTTACTATATGTGAGTTCTATGACAAAGTGAGAATCTTCTGGTCCATATCCAAGAAAGGCATTTGTATATCTCTCTTCTGGTATATCACGTTTCCGCAATAGCTTCATCCCTAAGCACTCGGTGTAAAACCTACATCCACCAGTATTTAATCGAAGTTCTATAAATCATTAAAGAAATCAAGAATCACAAAGCTGTCAAAAGATACACATCAGGGTAAAAAATATATTACTTTATAGTCCTATCCAGATCTCCGACTCGATAAACAACATGGAGCATTCTTCTATTGTCTTTTTTTACCCACTCTAAGGCTTCTTCTTGGGAAATATTTGTGCTGGCTTGTGCCATATTTCCAGCATTCCGTACTATAATATTGCTTTTTTCTGCTCTCAACACCTTAGATGCCTTTAGGCTGAAACTTTGTGACTGTGGAATTGCTGAAAAGATATTCAGAATAACATACTTAGTATTTGATTTATGTGTCAACACGACTTCAAAACAGATATCCAATAGCAGTTAAGAATTTCCGTGTACCACTTCATAAATTACAAAAGAATTAGGATAATAGGTCAAGTATTCCAAAACCTACAAGTCTTAGGTTCTGTACCAACATTCAAAATCATAGAAAGAATGATTTTGTCTATTTTTTGCGACTAACTAACAAGTAAAAGTCACTTAGATTTAAAGTCAACAACTTGCCAAACTAAAGTAAGCGGAACTAGAATCAGCAAAAAGTTTCTAATAAGTAAAAGAAGCATATGAAACAGATAGAGCAAGATTTTTAAAAGTTATTAGAATGTGCCCCTTCTCTAAATTTTCTCTACTTTAGAATCTCCTTCTAAAACCAGGCTATAAATAAATGAAGCTATAAAACAGATGCGTATTAGAACTTCTTTACATATTACCTCTGATAATTAAAAAGAGTATAGAGGATGTTGTACATCCTAATTCTTCACAAATCAAAGTTAGTGTTTCAATTTCAATCTTTCTGTCTTATATATAAGTGCATTGACTGGCATTGTCAGTATATAACCAATAGTCCTACCATAAGGGGTCTGTTTGGGACAAGTTATTTATTTATTTATTACTATCATTAATATTATTCAGAATATGCTTTGGACTAGTAGTCCGTCGAGAATTTGTCACAATTCCAGTAAGGTGGGACAAGACTAATTAGCCTGAAAATTTCAACAACCGCTGTTCGGGAAAGATACCCGGATATAGTAAAAACATAAATAGTTATTACAAGAATAGTGCTAAGCATAAATAATGATGTGTGTACTAAAGCTAGCTGCCAGACTTTTATACACTTTTCTCAGAAGTACAGAACTACAACCAAGAAATACAGAACTGTCACAACTCACACCACAAAACAAGTTACATAGGCAATAATCAATGTACATAAGCTAGCAGGCATGAAATTAAATACTCAATCAGAAAAAGAAAATTTTGATATATTCCAAAACAGCCTTTAATAATCACAATAGTATATTTTGAATCAAAATTATTTACACATACCAGCTAATAAAATCACAGTTACATATTTACTACCCTCATAAATATTTACACAATAATTATGCATGAAGACGTTTTTACTCTATCAAAATCAGTGTTTTAAAGAGAGAAATCTTGGCTAAAGCGTTTTCGCAAGAGCTACGCTAAAACTGTTAAACTTTTAGCGAAAGCGAAAATCGAGCTTTTTAAGCTTTGAATTGAGGTATTTTTATTACTACGAAGCTCGCTTGTTAAAGCAGTGATAAACAAATAGTCTTAAATAACAAAATTGGGGAAAAACCAAGTCCAGCAAAAGAAATAAGACTCCCAAATACTCAAAACAGCAACAAATTAGCAACACCCAGATAAAAAAGAACCGAACTTTAACTAATTTAAATCAAAACAAATAAAAAAAGTAGAAAGAGCAAAATAGCACTGCCGAGGTGGCAACATCTGAGGCGGCGAGAGAAGAGAGAGACGCTGAGATAAGTGAAGCTCATCGATTCGTAGAGAAGAGAGAGATGTGTGAATCGATGATGCCATTAGCTATATATATATATAGTATATGTTTGTGTGTGCATGCATATTTATATGCGAAATCTTAGCCAAAGCGTTTTTGCAAGAGCTATTGAATCGAGCTTTTTTTACTAGGAAGCGCTTGTTAATATAGTGATCAAAATTAGTCTTAAATAACGAAATTCGGTAACAATCAAGTCCAACAAAACAAATAGACTCCCAAACACTCATAACAGCTACAAATTAGCAAAACCCAGATGATAAAAAATCTAACTTTAACTAATTTAAATCTAAATAAATAGCAAGTAGAAAGAGCAAAATACCAGTGCCTAGGTGGCAACATCTGAAATTAAATAGGGAATTATCAATGTACAAATCTAGCAGGCATAAAATTAAATACCCAATGAAAAAAGAAAATATATTCAAAACAGACTTTAAAGAACACAAAACTGTTTATACTTTAAGAACATATCTTTAAAAGAATAGTACTTTACATAAATAAGGATGCATGTACCAAAAGCAAGGTGCCTAATATATTCCAAAACAGACTTTAAAAATCACAAAACTGTTCCATCATAACAAATTCACACAATAAGTATGCATCACAACGCTTTTATTTGATCATAATTAGTCTTAGACAACAAAATTCGGGAGCAATCAACTCCAACAAAACAAATGGACTCTCAAACACTCATAACAGCTACAAATTAGCAACACCCAGATATAAAAAACCAACTTAAACTAATTTAAATCTAAATAAATAAAATGTAGAAAGAGCAATATCACTGCTTAGGTGGTAACATCTGAAGTGCTTTACATAAATAATGATGCATGTACTAAAGCTAGCTGCCAGATTTTTATACACTTATCTCAGAAGTACAGAACTGTCACAACTCAAACCACACAAGATTTACATAGGCAATTATCAATGTACATAATCTAGCAGGAATTGTATTAAATACCCACTATGAGAAGAAAAAAAAGGTGCCTAATATATTCCAAAACAGACTTTAAAACTCACAAAACTGTTCCATCATAACAAATTTAGTCTTAAATATCAAAATTTGGGAATAATCAAGTCCAACAAAAACAAGTAGACTCCCAAACACTCATAACAGCTACAAACTAGCAACACCCACATAAAAAAAAATTGAACTGATTTAAATCATAATAAATAATTACTTGTAGAAAGAGAAAAATACCACTGCTTCGGTGGCAACATCTGAGCCGGCGAGAAGAGAGAGAAACGCCAAGACGACGTTTTTATTCAATCAAAATCAGTGTTTTTAAAAAAGAAATCTTAGCTAAAGCGTTGAATCGAGCTTTTTTTACTACGAAGCTCGCTTGTTAAAAACATTGATCAAATTTAGTAATAAAAAATAAAATTCAGGAACAATCAAGTACACTGTACAAGTGTTCAACAAAACAAATAGACTCGCAAACAGCTACAAATTAGCAACATCCAGATTAAAAAGAACCAAACTTTAACTAAATTAAATAACAATAATTACTTAATTAGTAGGAAAAGGAAAATACCAGTGCTTAGGTGACAACATCTGAGGCGGCGAGAGGAGAGAGAGACGCCGAGACGAGTGAAGCTCGTCGGAGAGATTCGTAGAGAGAAGAGAGATGCGTGAACCGATGACGCCATTAGCTATAAATATGTGTGTGTGTATGTATTTATTCAATCAAAATCAAAATTTTAAAGAGAGAAATCTTAGCTAGAGCGTTTTTGCAAGAGCTATGCTAAAAGCGGGCCTAAAAAGTAAGTTTTTTAAGCTTTTCTTAAGCTTTGAATGATATATTTTATCTAGCTATGAATCGAGTTTTTTTACTATGAAGCACGCCAGTTAAACTAGTAATAAAAAACAGTCTTAAGTAACAAAACAAAACAAATAGCTACAAAATAGCAACACCCAGATAAAAAAGAATCAAACTTGAACTAATTAAAATCAAGATGCTAGTAAAAAGAGAAAAAATACCAGTGCTTAGGTGGCAACATCTGAGGCGGCGAGAGGAGAGAGAGACGCCGAGACGAGTGAAGCTCGTCAGAGAGATTCGTAGAGAGGAGAGAGATGCGTGAACCGATGACGCCATTAGCTATATATGTGTGTGTTTGTGTTTATTCAATCAAAATCAAAATTTTAAAGCGAGAAATCTTAGCTAGAGCGTTTTTACAAGAGCTATGCTAAAAGCGGGCCTAAAAAGTAAGTTTTTTAAGCTTTTCTTAAGCTTTAAATGATATATTTTATCTAGCTATGAATCGAGTTTTTTTACTATGAAGCACGCCAGTTAAACTAGTAATAAAAAACAGTCTTAAGTAACAAAACAAAACAAATAGCTACAAAATAGCAACACCCAGATAAAAAAGAATCAAACTTGAACTAATTAAAATCAAGATACTAGTAAAAAGAGAAAAAATACCAGTGCTTAGGTGGCAACATCTGAGGCGGCGAGAGGAGAGAGAGACGCCGAGACGAGTGAAGCTGGCCGGAGAGATTCTTAGAGAGGAGAGAGATGCGTGAATCGATGAAGCCATTAAACTATATATTTAATAAATATTATTTATATTATATGTTTTTCAGTTTATGTGTGTGTATAATATATATATATATATGTGTGTGTGTGTGTGTGTCTCTTTTGTATAGAGATAGAGAGGGGAAATTGCTGATGAAAGA
Organism: Primula vulgaris; assembly: GCA_963920805.1. Classification (NCBI taxonomy): domain Eukaryota; kingdom Viridiplantae; phylum Streptophyta; class Magnoliopsida; order Ericales; family Primulaceae; genus Primula; species Primula vulgaris. The sequence continues at coordinate 13,891,592 of OY987218.1, read as the reverse complement.
GGGTTTGTCTGTATGTTTAACCTTTCCAAGGAATAACTGCATTATTTATTTACATTTTATGGTCCATTTAGTTTTAATAATCACTCAACTAGTCACGTAATTTTAATTAATTACCTAGTTTATTCTTCTTACTAGTTCACATGTGGTTTAAGATTTGATGGTTCTACTTAATACATTTATAATTTTTTTATTTTGATAAACTAATAAATATATATAATAGGATAAAACTATATAAATAATATATTTATAGTTTATTAATTATGATGTTTCAACTATATCGTGTCCTAAAGTTTGTAAATATACCGTTTATACGTGTTTGTATCGTGTCGTGTTGGAAATCATTTTTGTCTCCACGCTACATAAGTTTCCCTGTAACATGGAGACTAGATAGTGGCGAACCTATTTTTCTTCCTAGACTCGACTTAATCTAGAACTCACGTCGGCCCTGGATGTTGTCGGGAGAGCGTCGAGGTCGTTAGGAGGTCCGGCGGTGATATCGTCTACTTCAGCAACAGATGTCTGTCGTACCTGCACAAACAACGAACAGGGGCCCCAGGTTGATCACAAGATTTTCCTCTCCGACGGTCAAGTCAGTACGGTGGAGGGGGTCCTAAAAGCTTGATACAAATATGTAGCTAAAGAGGGTGGAATCGGAACGGTTATGAGTGGTTGTGTGTGCCGGGTAGTGAAGTCAGTTTTGACGGGGTGCAGTTGTGTATGCCGGATTCTTCAGGTTCTCTCTCTCCTTTTCCGTTTTGTCCCCCTTTAATGTGGTGTTGGTGGGGTCATTTATAGCACCATTCAAGTCATATCAGCCCTTAGATCATTGTACCGTTAGACGCTGATCTAACGGCGTCAGAGCTATTTAAGACTCTGACAAGGGTACAATCCTTGAACATGACTTACAGTTGGTGACATGTGACTGGGCCACGTCGCTGGAACGCCGATGGGCCCCTCAAGGGAGCAACAACATTAATTGAAGAAGCGTGCTTGATACGCTTCTCTAGGCCGACATAGGGACGGTTCGGCCTGTTAAGGTCCGGGGCAGTACGATTGACTGGTTAGTTAGAGGCCCGCACAAATGGTTTTGACGGTGATAAGGCCCCGGACGAGGGGATACCGACATTCACTCGCCAGATAGCACGAATGCTTCGGATACAATTATATCTCTCAGTAAGTAAATAAAACAAATAAATAAGAATGTGACGGAATACGATACTAATAGTCATTGATAGAATACAATTGAGAATGACATTTGTTATGTCTGGTGGTATAATTATTTTTTATTGAAATAGATGAAAAGTATGCATATGGTGTTATTAAATTACCGGTGTCAATGTTTTATAGCTAATAATTTATAGAGGTTGTATTTTTATACTACACTTTTTCTAAAAAAAACGCACAAACCGTAGAAAAAATCTACAGTTTGTAGTGATTTTATACAAACCGTAGATTAAATCTACGGTCTGCATAAAAACACTACAAACCGTAGATTAAATCTACGATTTGCAGCGTTTTTTCATAAAAAAAAATTACATAAAATAAATTTGGTCAATTTTAACAATTAAAATTAAAATACTGAATATTTTTTTCAAATTAAACATGATTTTTTTAATAAAAAAACTAAATGCCTTATTTTTAAAATTTACATAAAATAAATTACCAAAATTCTAACAATCTCTCAAAATAAACACAAAATTTACACAAATTTACACAAAAAATAGTTGATTTGATAAATTTTATGTTTTTGGTTCATGTTATATTTTTGTCAAGTGTATAAGTTGATATTTATTGAATCATTAACTAAATCGTCAATTTTTGTGAAGTTTTTTTGGTTTGTTTTTAACACTTGTATAACGTAATATGAAACATTAACTAAGTCGTCAATTTGGTGTCAATCGTCAATTTTCTTGAATGAAACAATCATAAATTATATAAATTTCATAAAAGAAATTGTTGGCCCGTGTGCGGCTAAACCTTAGAGGGGGGGTGAATAAGGTTTATGGCGATTTTCGCCTAATTAAAAATTCTAAGCAACTAACACCCGAACTTACGCAATTCTAAGCTTAAGCATTAATAAACGTTAATAAATTCAAACGAAAGCAAGGAAGAATAAATATTTGCGGAAAGTAAAAGTTTAAGGGAAGAAGATGACACCGTGATTTATAGAGGTTCGGCAAAACGCGCCTACGTCCTCTCCTCGGTACTACCGAGTATTTCACTAAAAATTCTTTTCCCGGATATTACAATCCTAACGAGCTAATCGACCGATTAAGATCCCCCTCACTTTATGAGTGTCCCGAAATGAAAGACCTAGAGCTTTTAAGCTTCACTTGCTTACAAAGCCTCTACCCGATCACTCGCTCACAAAAATGAGTTTATAAAATACTCGTTACAATTTTGTTACAAAAATGTAACTACACTCACTATTCTATTTGCTTCTAAATAAGCTAATTGGTGAGTCTTTGTTGTTGTTCGAGTTAGAATCGCTTTGTTCTTAATTTCCTCTTTTTCGAATATTTTCACCAAAATGGTGATAATTTGGGTTTTGATTAAGAGAGATTTTAGGTTAATGGATTAGTGTGTTTGAAGAAAGATTTGGGAGATTTATAAGGTCACAAAGTATGTTTTTCTGGGTTATGACCGTTGGAAGTGGTTGAGGGTATTTTTCAGAGGTTTTAAGCAAATTTCCAGAATAAGCTGAAAAGCTGTTTTCGAAAACTGCAAAAAAACGATCGGTCGTTCTCTACAGTCGATCGATCGTTTTCCATAAAACGATCGGTCGTTTCTGAAAACGATCGGTCGTTTTTCTTATGAACTCTCTGGAAGAAATTGGTACAAAAACGATCCGTCGTTCTTCAGTTTTCTCTGTTTTCTCGTTAATCTTCAAAAGCCCGTAACTCCTTCGTTATAGCTCCGATTCTGGTTCCGCTTGAACCTGTGGCTTCGTTTTTCTGTGCTCTATCTTTCTGGTGTTCTGAAATTTACAAATTCTCTTTTTGGAAAAGACAAACATTATATCATCGAAATCGTAAAATCATTAAACGCATAATCAAAGTTATAATCAAAATCATTATTGAACTCTAAGTTCAACAGAAATTAACTCAATATGCAAACATGAACTAAATTTCATAAAACATATTTATTAAACATTTGTTTACATCATATAAATTTACAACAACTTGGAAAAAATAGTAATTTACATAAAATTAAAAATAAAAAACTGATTATGGACTAGAGAGGTCTATAGCTTCTTCTTCATTTGCAATTTGCTTTCCCGATTGCCTTTCCAGCGGCATATATAACTTGAAATTTGGTCGAAAAAGTTCCTTCTATGGCGCAGCTGCCTCAGTGCGTGTTTTTTCCCACCGTGCTATAATTGTTGGCATTGGGAAGATCCCTTCTTTAGGAATAACCTGAGCATAGTGACAACTGTTGACGAACACTATTACAGTCGGGATGTAATATGTCGTTCCCTGAGGCGGACCAGTATAAAGAGGTAAAAAAGTGGCGTTCCATACTTGTACCCCTCCATTTTTATTTTGCCATAAGGACAGCAATACAATTGACATATTATAATGAGAAGCAATTAAAAAATCATAAGACGGAAATCTCATCCATTTGTCAGAAGGGCGGGATTTATAGGATGAAAAAAATTCAAACTTGATAAAATATAATCATACCGGTAACCTTCAGAATCAAGATTCTCAAACAGCTCATGATAAACACCTTTCATTTGCTGCAGCTCTTGAAACAACTCACATATTACCGCATACCAATCATCTTCCCCATGCTCTTTACCTGTCGTATTTGCAAGTACCCGGAACCCACAGTTACCAACCCCACTCACATCATAAACCGTTTCGATGTAACTATGTAACATGACTCATATTTGGTCACTGTACAGGAAGGTTTGCCTATTGGGGGTGGGTTTAGGGTTCTGGTTTCGCGGCCTCCTAGTTGGGTTTACCCTTACCTCCGGTGTTTCATCCGCCTTACCTTTTCCCTTGTCCCTACTAGCACAAGCACTCTGTTCATCCACATACTCCCATCCCGACTTATCTCTCTTACTAGATTTGTCTCCTTTTCTAGGTCTCCCCCTATTTTGTCTCACTTCGGGGTCATTCATGGATGTTCTAGATGGTACGGTTATCTCTCGGAGTTGTGTTTTCATACGCCGTTTTTCAACATTAGTTTTGCTAGAATAAACACTTTTAAACTCTTCGAGATCACCCTCTACCCCATAATCATCGGTGTTCCTATTATCATCAATTACGTCTAATTTTTTCCAGAATGGATGAATATATTCTAGAGGAAGAGGCTTCCCGAATAAAATATGTTCACTCATAATATGATGACAAGGTAACCCGTAAAACAATTTGAAACCGCAAGAACAATTCTCGTCAGCCTGGCCACTACATTTTTTGTGCTCTTGAAATAATAAATCAAAGGCATAGTGTGTGATATACGACCTAAGATTTATAAATAGAGGTGTTCATTCAGAATGTGGAAAATAAGACTTGCATTTATCCAACTTCATCTTAATATCCTCAAACTGTTTTTCTAGAATTCTATTCACCTCTACCCAAACATTTTCAAGCGTGCCAGTATTTGTGGAAAGGGATCTTTTTAGCTTAGCATGTTTTTGTTCGGCTCGATTGCTAGTTCTGTTACCTAGATGTGTTGTATGGTTGGTATAACATGCAACAAACTTTTCATCATAATCATTTAAAAGCTTGTCTACATACTTAATCACAGCAGGGTACGATTTGTAAGAGGAATTGAAAGAAGCTCGGTTATGATTGTACTCCTCTATCGACTCAGAATCAACCAATAAACCCCAATCATCTAGAAACGTTTGCCACTCCTCGTCTGGGATTTTTTTTCGGCAGTTTTTCAAAACATTTTTGGCAATATGAAAAGTGCACAAAATATGATGAGAATCGGGAAAAACAACGGATAAAACATTTATCAAGGTCATTTCCCTGTCGGTTACAAACACCCTAGGTGGTATACAACCCTCCAATGTATCTTTAAATGTTTCCAATGCCCATATATAACTTTCCTTTGTCTCATCACTCATGAAAACAAAACCTAAACAATATGTTTGGTTCGTTGATGTCATTCCTACGACTTCTAGAAATGACATATTAAAACGGTTTGTCCTATATGTACAATCCATTAACAAGACATCAGGAAAAGCTTTGAACATCCTTATAGAATCGGGGTGTGCAAAAAACAAGTTCTCAAGGCAATGAGTTGTTGGGTTCATATTATAGTAGAAGGTGTAGCGATGTCTATCCAACAAATTAAACAGTTCCTGTATCGGGTTTCTACCATCTCGTTCTTTAAATTTCAGTCCAGCCAAAAAATTATGTATCGTTTTTGTGTTTGATACATTGTCAGGATTTCGATTTTTTATGACCTCTAATATTGCACTAACTTTAAAACTACTTTGCCTTAAAGTTTTAACCATTTCTTTTTCATCTTGGGTTAAACGAGCACGTCGTGCTTGCCCTTGGAGGTAAGTTGGAGGTGGGTGGTTATGTTGTCCATTTTCTACTTGACACATCCATTCACCATTAACTACGTAACCTTTAATGAAAAATGGACAATCTTTTTTCTTTGTACCTGAATTTACGGAAGATGGTTTATTTTTTTCGTAAACCCCCGATTTATCACACACAATATCAACATACGGTGTTCTTCTCCCATCACCCCCTCCAGACCTACGAATCGTAAGAATGAAACCCCAATTTCCAGCCACATCAGCAAGATCGGCAAACATTTCATCCCTTGTATCCCAAGTCAATTCATCAACTTCAAAGTGCTCTGTATAATCAGTTAGCTCATCATTTGAGCCACTGGATGAATTCGCATTATTGTTATTCCATTGGTTGTTGTCATAACCATAGTTGTAATTCATTTTCGAAAAGTGTTTGTTTATATTTTTTTTTGGGGAGAAAGGAGTATTTTTTAAGAGATTTTTGAAAAGTGTTTGTGTTTGATTTTAGGGTTTGTTAGAATTGGCAAAAATGAGTCATATTTATAGTGTTAATTTCAGAAACCCCACAAGGTGGTGTCATTTCCAAACTTTAATAATGCATTGAGTAATCATTTTCGGATAAGGTTGTCAACTCATAATAATTCAAAAGTGATAAGGTGTTGTCGGATTTATTTTGATAGATATGGTATCCAATGTCATTTACACTACAAACCGTAGATTACTTTTACGGTTTGTAGTGTTTTTTTTGGTGTAGTCATTTCCAAACTTTAATAATGCATTGAGTAGTCATTTTCGGATAGGGTTGTCAACTCATAATAATTCAAAAGTCATAAAGTGTTGTCGGATGCATTTGATGGATATGGTATCCAATGTCATTTACACTACAAACCGTAGATTACTTTTACGGTTTGTAGTGTGTTTTTTTTTACGTTATTAACCGTGATTCAGTGCAAAAAGTACATTTGTAAAATGACCACTGCTTAAATCAAGGGTACAACTCATACATTTAATGTACGGTTTGCACAAAATACATACAAACCGCACATTAAATGTACGGTTTGCACAAAATACATACAAACCGCACATTAAATGTACGGTTTGTATGTATTTTTTGCAAACCGTACATTAAATGTACGGTTTGTATGTATATTTCAGAAAATTGCAAATCAGTCCCTGCATTTCGTAAAAACTCAATATTGGTCCTATCAATTAAAATACAAATATTTTTTACAAACATACAAATCAAACATACGAATCAAATTAAACTTACGAATTTATAACGTACAAATCAAACATACAAATCAAATTAAACTTACGAATTTATAATATTCCAACTCAGCTAAGAATAAAACTTACAAATCAAACATAGAAATCAAATACAAAAAACACAAATGTGCATTTATTTATTTTTGTAACGACTAAATGATTTAAAGTTGGACGTAGGGAGCATCTTTTCCGCCGATGTTAATCTATCCGATGACGGCTCAGTAGACTCTTCGATTTCCGCCGATGTTAATCTATCGTACGCCGTCTCTGTCGATGATGCGATTCTGGATGCGGAGCACGCTCGTGGGATGTAAGTGTCAATCCTCGACTCCAACTGTCGGTTGAATGCTGACTAGGATGATGCTCGTACGACCCAAATGATTGTCTATGATGATCGAACGGAACATCGTCCTAAACGTAGTTCGACCCAGCAAAAGAAGCACGACGACGATGACCGCTTGAACTCGGACCCTGATCTGTAGTCGGGGGTCGACCTCCACTCATTCTTCTAACCCCGCTACGCCCGCCGCTACTAGATTCGCCTTTTCCCCTCTGCCTCTTTCGTCGGGACGCCGACAACTTGAAGCCCTAGTGTAAGTTCTTGGGTCGTAACGTAGGTCGTCATCACCATCGTCGTCATCGTCGTCATCGTCATCCTTCTCATCCGACTGTTGATCAGCTGACCCATACGGATTCATTCCCATTGCAGCGAAATCTGCACGTAGTAAGTCCACTTCCGGTTTAGCTTTTAGCCGTTTGAACGATTTGAAATTGCGGCGCAATATGGCTTTTTGAAAAAAAAAAACCAATAAAAAACGATTTATAAGTATTGAAATATACAAACAAAAAAATAACAATCAAATATTAATGAACTTTAATTAGTTGTTACCATTTTATTGAACAACCCCGTATGCTTCCGGAAACCGTGAGATGGCCGGGCAAGTTCAGGTGGGTTTATAAAGATGCGGGTCCTCTCTCTATACCATCTCATGTAATCCGGTGACGTACCCGTGCCAAATTCGTCGTTAATAAGCCGGTTGTGGCGGTCATTCCACACGGTTATAAACTCTGCAAAAAGTGCAGTCCAATCGTGTTTTTGCCCAATCCCATATCTTCTATCCTTGCCGTGATCCTGTCTGGGTTTCCAAATATATGTAGGGACCCGCTGAACAAAACCGAACTGTCTCATGAACCTGTCCGCGGGGGGAAACTCAATCTTCTCATTACAAATGAGAGGCACAGGACAATGCCACATATAACGGCCCCGCGTGCAGTATTCCGGATAGTCATTGAGGTTCCCGTAAGGTTGCCAGACTATCTGTAATCAGCAAAATTATTATTAGAATATGTAAACAAGGGTTTAAAAATACTAGTAATAAATTCTGCGAACATAAGACCAATGCAAAGATATACAACATATAATACGTAAGTTGCATGTAGGAAATAAGAAAGTTAAAATTTACCTGTTCATGCGACATATGGTCAAACTGGTCCCGTATGTGGACCACATTATGTCCGTAGACATATGGCTTATCATTAGTAAGCCTCCAAATCTTCCATCTGTAATATACAAACAAAACCCGATAAACAATAAATATAAATAAGATAAGTAAATGATAGATGACACAATAAAAAAAACACAAATCCAATACAAAAACTAAATAATATCATACCTGTAACCGAAGGGGAACCTAGGCAAGCCCTCAGGTGGCTCGATATCTTCCGACAGCTCTTCACATGGTCTAACCGGCAGTAGTCTGGTCATCACCCACATATCGAGAAACATCACCGCCCCGCTTACTCCGTTTGCCTTACCACGTACCAACTTGCATAGATTAGCCTCTAACCAGGCCAGAAGAGCTGATCCCCAACTATACTCAGCACATGTGTCAAAATCCTCCAGAAATGGCAGAGGCCAGAGTGGAATCTGATCACTGCTCTTATTTGACAACACATGTGCCCCCAGTAATAATAACATGGCAGCCCTAGACTGATATAGCAAACGCTCCTCACTAGGGTTTGGGGGTAATTCACCAAATGTGTGTAACATACAATCAAGTCTAACTGTCAAACAGTTTGTATCCAGTTGATTGTCAGCCGTTCTAACACCCAACAAACTCTCTATCATATCTAACCTGCTCGTCCTGTTATCATTCCGCTCCGATCGGGTAACAGCAAGACCATCCACCCTGAGACCAAGCATAATCTCTACATCCTGTAAAGATATCCCCAACTCTCCACCGACAAAATGGAACGTGTGCGTCTCATCACGCCACCTATCAACTAAGGCTGTAAGCAAGCCTCGGTCTACGCTATAATTACCTATAGTGTGAATACCATAAAAACCTGCCCTAATCATATTTTGAACTACTCTGTCAGGCGTCGGTATCTTCCAACTATAATTATAAACCCTAATCTTATGGGCATCTCCTCTACCCGCTTCTCTTCCAGCATCCCAAGTCTGATTAGAAATATGACCGGTCTGTCGTAAAATGCCCAACCTGCCTTTAATCTGTGGACCTAGCTCTGCCATTCTAACTATTTTTATTTTTAACAATAAAAACAACATAAGAAACATACACATTTAATGATAACCAAACAATTATTTTAATTATATAATTAAACAATGATAACCAATTAATGATAACCAAACAATGATAACCAATTAATGATAACCAAACAATGATAACTCAATGATAACCAATTAATGATAACCAAACAATGATAACTCAATTATAACCAAACAATGATAACTCAATTTTTTAATCATAACCAAACACATTTAATGATAACCAAAACAATGATAACTCAATTTTTTTTATAAAACGGATAAAATATCAACAACCCCAATTTTTATTGGTGATTTGGGCAAACAAACTAATTAAAAAACATAATTTTATAAAAACACCTAATTTTCAAAACGGGTAAATATTAATAAAGCGTAACAATTTTTATTTTTCTCAATCAAAACAAATAACCATCATAAACATGTAACATCATAACCAAACCATTAGTAATAAATATCTAAATAAACAAATTTGAATAAAAACCCTAATTTTTTTATAAAATGGGACAAATATCAACAATTATTATAATTAATATAAACAAACAACAAACAATTATATATAGCTAAGTGAATTATCCATTTGCATATTTTATATTTTTTTTCCTATTTTACAAATTGAAATTACACAAAAAAAATAAATAATGCAAAAATGGGACAAATATCAACAATTATTATAATTTCTATAATTAATATAAACAAACAACAAACAATTATATATAGCTAAGTGAATTATGGATTTGCATATTTTATATATTTTTTCCTATTTTACAAATTGAAATTACACAAAATAAATAATAAATTAGAGAATAAAAGATATACCTTGAATTATGGATAAATTTGATTGATGATTTGGGGTTTTTTGTTAATAAAGTTGATAGTTATTGTGGTTGATTGATTTGGGTGGTTTTTTTGGATGAAAATTGAGGGTTTTTGAGAGAAAGAGAGAGAGTGTAGTATAAAAAAAATGTTTTTTTTTTAAAACGTGAAATTATGTTTTCAAGGGACTGTCTGTGTAATTTTTGCGCAGGGACTGACTGTGTAATTTCTGAAAAGTAGGGACTGACTATGTAATTTCTGCAGAATTGCTGCAGACCGTAGATTTAATCTACGGTTTACAGTTCACTGTAAACCGTAGATTAAATCTACGGTCTGCAGCAATTCAATGCAAACCGTAGATTTAATCTACGGTTTGCACTAAATCACTATAAACCGTAGATTAAATCTACGGTTTGCACAGAATTACTGCAAACCGTAATTTTTTTTTACGGTTTGTATGTTTTTTCAGAAAAAGTATAGTATAAAAATCCAACATCTGATTTATATATTTAAAGGGTGTATAAATTTAGTTTATTTTCTCTACATATGCAATAATAGGAAATTTTTGATCAAAATAATTGACGTATATCTAATAATTAACCCAATATAAGTTTTGCCAAACAAGTCCTCTAAATACTTTCAGTCACATAATCGTTTGCCTCTCTCTCTATAATATATACTATATATCTATATCTATATCTATATATCTTTATCAATACGAGCGCGTATAGATCAATTTCTCTCTCTACAGGTAAATTGCTCAATCGCACCTATATATGCCATTAATTGAGTGATTTGTGTTCATAATCGTATTTCCTAATTAGGGTTAGGGTTTATTATTAATTTTCTCCAGAATTAGCCATCCTTGTATTTTATTTGGAGTTTTTTGTTTTTGTGTTTAGTAATTGAAAGTTTGGTTTTTTTCATTTTTGCTATTTTTATTTGTGATTATTTCTGTACTCAGCTCAATTGCCTATAGATATTATATACCGATATATTCATTAATCGAGTGATTTGTGTTCATAATCGTGTTTCCTAATTAGGGTTCGGGTTTGTTTTTTCTTTTATCCAGAATTAACAATCGATACAATTCATGTACATGAACTAGTCTGTAGATCCCCAATTGACAAGCCTAGCGATTTATTTGTGTTATTGTTTTTGTGATCGTTGATTGAAAGAAGTTGTTTTTTTCATTTTTGCTATGTCTAATTTATGATTATTTGTGTACTCCATAGGGATAAGCTTTATTTCTTTCCCGATATTTAGCAATCGTTACAATTGGATTTAAGTTAGCAATATTATGTTCGATACCCAGCTCAATCGCCTCTATATGCACCGATATATGGCGTTAATCGAGTGATTTGTGTTCATAATTGTGTTTCCTAATCAGGGTTAGAGTTTCTTTTTTATTTTCTCCAGAATCAGCAATCGATACAACTGGATTACGGATATAGGTCTTATGTTTACGAACTAATATGTAGATCCCCAATTGACAAGACTTGGGGTTTTATTTGGGGTTTTTGTTTTTGTGTTTAGTGATTGAAAGTTGTTTTTTTTTTTCATTTTTGCTATAATTTTTATGATTATTTAGGTACTCCGTCGAATACGTAATTAGGGATAAGCTTTATTTTCCCCCCGGAATTTAGCAATCGATACAATTGGATTTTAGTCAAAGATATTATGTGTACGAAATTATCTGCCGATCTTCAACTGACAAGCCTTGTGTTTTTGTTTTAGTGTTTTGTGATTGGAAGTTGGATTTTTTTTTTTCAGTTTTGCTATATTATTTTATGATTAGTTGTGTACTCCATCAAATATGTAACCTAGGGATAAGCTTTATATATTTCCTGAAAATCAGCAATCGATACAATTGGATTTTAGTTACCGATATTATGTTTACGAAATTATCTGTAGATCTCCAATTGACAAGCCTTGGGTTTTATTTGGGGTTTTTGTTTTTTTGTGTTTAGTAATTGAGAGTTTTTTTTTTCATATATGCTTTTATTTATTTATGATTATTTGCGTTCATCATCGAATACATAAAAGAGGGTGAAGCTTTATTTCTTTTTCAAAATTTAGCCATCGATACAATTGGATTTTAGTTAGAGATATCATGTTTACGAAACTATCTCCCGATCTTCAATTGACAAGCCTGGGTTTTTATTTGTGTTTTTTGTTTTTGTGATAAGTAATTGTAAGTTTGATTTTTTTTTCATTTTTGCTGTATTTATTTATGATTATTTGTGTACTCCGTCGAATACGTAAACTAGGGATAAGCTTTAATTGTTTTCCTAAATTTAGCAATTGATACAATTAGATTTTAGTTAGAGATATGTGTACGAAATAAAGTGTAGATCTTCAATTGACAAGCCCTGGTGTTCGTTTGGGGTTCGGAAGTAGTTGTTTTTTCAATTATTGCTTTTTTTTTTAATTTTCTAAAATTTAGGGGTTTTGATTATTTTTATTAGAATAAAGAACACAGGAGTGATGACTATTAGGTATCCTTTTTGGGGTGTTTATGGTTTAACAGCTTATTTGCTAACTTATTAACGATAATCTGGGTATGAATTGAATTATCAGAAGTAAAAAGTTCTATTCTTTTTAGCTATGTTTATCAGCTAAATGCTCATTTGGTAACTAACCTTCAATTGACAATAGCTAAGTGAACGGTTTTCATAGCATAACAAAAAAGTTTTTCCTGTTTCTGACTATAGTTTAAATCCCTAATGTGCTTTGATTCCAATCCTTATCCTGAATTGGGAATATTTATGGCTTTATTGTTATGAAATCCTTTAATTGCATCACTTTCTTGATTTTTTTATTAGGTTCTGATGGCAGCTCTGAAGGAACTTCTCCCACCGGTAAAAGCCTCTGCAGCTACGCATTATGACCACTCAAACGATCCATGGTTCAAACAAAGATACACTGCATCAGAGGCCGAGCTATCTGTTGTAATAAAACCCAATCCAGTACCTCCTTATCTAAACAGAGACGGTTTTCGCCCAAATAAACCTGAAGATTTTGGCGATGGCGGAGCATTTCCTGAAATTCACTATGCGCAATACCCTCTTGGTATGGGCAGGAAAACGAACTCCAAACCTGGGCAAAAGACCCTCCCTGTCTCGGTCGACGAGCATGGGAACATCACCTTCGACGCTATTGTGAAACAAAACGAAAACTCTTCGAAAATTGTCTATGCCCAGCATAGAGACCTCGTTCCTAAAATCTTAAGAGAGAATGAAATGGAAGTGGACGATGATGACGAGGAGCTGCAGAAGGAGATTGAGGAGACGAAGTTACAGACTAAAGCGGAGTTGGAGAAAATTGTGAATCGACGGTTAAGTGCGGCGCAACCCAAGAATGTGCCTTCTCAGTCGTCGGATTCGAAGTTTATTAAATATAAACCGTCGCAGCAGTCGGCAGCTTTTAACTCGGGAGCAAAGGAGAGGATTATTCGTATGGTGGAGATGCCTGTGGACCCTTTGGACCCACCAAAATTCAAGCATAAGCGAGTCCCTAAAGCTTCTGGGTCGCCACCTGTACCTGTGATGCACTCCCCACCGCGCCCTGTGACAGTGAAGGACCAGCAGGATTGGAAGATACCGCCTTGTATCTCAAACTGGAAGAATCCAAAGGGGTAATGATGCATATTCTTTTAGTTGTTTTTATTCATTTGGTTATCAGGCATTGTTGTTTTTGCAGCTTTTTATGCTCAGCCTTTTTGCGTTCTAAAAAAAAGCAGGAGCATTTTGGTTGACCAGCTTAAACAGTTGGGTTTCTGATTTTTGCCTGAAAAAGTTGCTTTAAGCTGGATGGTACCTGGTTTCGCTTTTACTAAAATTTCGAATTTCCAGCTCATTTGCTCTAAAACTGCAACCGGCCACGCCTTTAATATAACAGTATTTGCGTTTGATCTAGTCCCATTAGTATTAATTTTCTGTTTCTGTTTTATTGCTCCTAATAGGGTTTGATTTCGAGAATTTGTATTGGATCTGTGCTTAGGATATGAATTTTCTAATTTAGGTATACAATCCCGCTGGATAAGCGTCTGGCTGCTGACGGGAGAGGGCTACAAGAAGTTCAGATTAACGACAATTTTGCCAAGCTGTCGGAGGCTTTGTATGTAGCCGAACAGAAGGCTAGAGAGGCAGTTGCGATGCGGTCGAAGGTCCAGAAAGAGATGATGATGAAAGAGAAAGAAAGGAAGGAGCAGGATCTTCGTGCCCTAGCTCAGAGAGCTCGATCAGAGAGGACCGGTGCTGGTGGTGGGATTAGTTTACCCCCAGAGAAGAGCATGGCCGACGACGGTGATGACATGAGGGTGGACTACGAGAGGGTGAAGGAGAAAGATGCCCCGAGGGAGACGAAGGAGGAGAGAGAGAAGAGGATGGAGAGGGAGAAGATCCGTGAAGAGCGGAGGAGGGAGAGAGAGAGGGAGAGGAGACTGGAGGCGAAGGATGCCGCGATGGGTAAGAAGAGTAAGATTACGAGAGATAGGGACCGTGATGTTAGTGAAAAAGTTGCTCTTGGGATGGCCTCAGCTAATTCCGGAAGAGGGGGTGAGGTTATGTACGACCAGCGTCTATTTAACCAGGAGAAAGGAATGGACTCTGGTTTTGCCACTGATGATCAGTACAATGTGTATGATAAGGGTCTCTTCAATGCTCAACCAACGTTATCAACCCTTTATAGGCCCAAGAGAGACAGAGACGAAGAAACATATGGGGGTGCTGATGAGCAACTGGATAAGATCATGAAAACTGATCGGTTTAAACCGGATAAAGGATTTGCTGGGACATCGGAAAAGGCACCAGCACGAGATAGGCCAGTTGAGTTTGAGAAAGATGTTGAGGAAGCTGATCCGTTTGGTTTGGATCAGTTTTTAACAGAGGTTAAAACGGGTAAAAAAGCTTTGGATAAAGTGGGTGGTAGTGGGACTATGAAAGCAAGTGCTGGTGCGTCCATGAGAGATGGGTATGAAGCATCAGGGAGAAGCCGTATTGGTTTTGAGAGGGGAAGTAGAAAGTAAAAGTATACAAGTCGAGGTTAGTTTTTGCTTCCCGCATGGGTGTTGCCTCACCAGTCATTCTAAAGTTTTATTTGGGATATTTAATTTCAATTAATGACTTCAAAAATGTCTGTTTACGCATCCATCTGTAACTTACGTGTGGTTTTTCTTTTTCCGGCTGCTGTTGGCTGTTGCTATTGTTAAAGACTTTTTTTTGTTATAAACACAATTTCCCGATATGAAATATGTGCTATTTCCGTCATCTTCTTACGTATCTAAGTTAGTTAAGCTATATAGCAGGTTGTACGATGTGCATGGTGTTTAGTTTAACCCCAAGAGGAATGCATACATCCAGGGGAATCGTGACTACTTGTTTTTAATAGATTGTCTTCATGGAATTACCCTAATTGGCCCAACTTTAAGTAGTTTTGTTTAGGCAATCATTGTGTTGTTTTGTAACTTCTTTTGATGCATCATTGTGTAAACTGTAGATACCCCATTTTTGTCAGTTATGTTGAATGAACCTGGCCTTTCTGTATCTAAAGAAAGCCACTTTATTTCTTGCAGCTTAACGAGATTCTATTCCAGTTCAGATCAGTAATTTTGTGACCGAATCGTAAAATTTGCTGAAAATTAAATTTGTTTGTACAAAAATATACCTGCTCCATCTCTCTCTTTACGGATTTCACTCTCAATGGCACTCTCTCTCTCTCCTAGATTTCCTCCTCCCCTCATCGACATGATGCTCTCAAGCTCTAGTTCTTTCTACATATGTTATAAAAGGCATAAGACAGAATTTAGACGGAACTAAGTCATTTAATGCATAATCTTGCCTAATCACCTAAGCTCTTAGGCACCGCCTACCGCCTCATTTTTGTCTTGTATCGTCCTTTAGAACATTGCTTTCTACTCATGCTGTGTCTGGTGTCCACCGAAGGGGGATAGTGCAGCTACGCTAATTCTCCAAAAGGGTGAGTTTGGCACCGGTAGTTGGCAACAACAGTTCGTGATAAATCCGAGATGTCATTATATAAGATAATTCGTATCCACTGGGAAGTTATTAATAAATGCTTGATGTTGATATATTTTCTTACTTTTCAACTAGTTCAATTTTTTAAACACCATATCTGCAGTACACTTTACAATAGCGGATTGGTGCGGATTTGTTTCAATCCTAACCCAATCCGTAAAATAAATGGCGGGACGGATTGATAAAATTTAAATCTCAACCCAACTCAATCAAACCCGTTACAATTAAAACCCCAACCCAACCCAATCCAACCCGTAAAATAAATTACGGGTTGGAACGGGTTGAGTTTAGATTGATTCTTAAATTTTTATTTTGATCCTTTATTTTTCATAGTTTGCATAATCAACCCAAATTTTAAAATAAATTGAATATTTCAAACAGGAATATAAATTAAACTCAATCAAAGTACGTTTAGAACATTCACGAACAAGTAAACTAAAATATAACAATAATTAAATGTTGCTATCTTAAAATACACACAATGTATTTTAGGATTGAGGTTAGGATTGAGGTTCACAAACCGCAGGTTAATCCGTCCCAATCCGTTTCAACCCGCAATATATATATATATATATATATATATATATATATATATATATATATATATATATATATATATATATATATATATATATATATATATATATATATATATTGCGGGTTGAAACGGATTGGGACGGATTAACCTGCGGCTTGTGAACCTCAATCCTAACCCAATCCGCAAAATATATAGCGGATTGGGGCGGGACAGATTGAGTTTTTTTTGGACATTCAACCCAACCCGCCCCAATCCATACGAGTTGGGTTACGAGACAGATTTACACTTGTTTTTGCCCACAGTGCTTTACAATGATATATTAATATTGTTGGACCAAGTGTGACATAGCCGTTCTATATTCGAACTATTTAAATGATAATTTTATGACCGAAAAGTGTATAACATACTCTTCAATTGAGAGTGACTAGCTATTTTTCTATTATACCAAATGCTGAACTTTTAGTACTATAAGTCTATAATGATATGTTATCCAACAAATACTTCTCTATATACATGTCTCCCTCTACCAAATACTCTTAGCAGATCATACACAGTTCCTCTTTCTTTCAGTATATATGGAAATGGAGAGTGAGCCGAGTACACAATTAATTTTAGCCATGAAGTTTAAGTTGTGTAACATAGTGGAAAAATTAGCCCACTTGTCGAAGAAAGGCATTCCAAAGGAAAAACTTGTACGACATGTCCAAATGCTCCTAAAACGCGTCAAGTTGGCTGGAGAAGCCTTGAACCACCTCGTACTCCAGCGTCACCTCACCTTGACGTGCCGCTCTGACGACACTGTCCAATGTTATGTGTCTTCTAGAGAATACGAGTTCAGTTGTAGCAATAGTCCGATCCCCTCATACCAACCATTTCGGCACAAACCCCGCACCATGAAGACCATCCAAAAAGTTTTAAAACATTTGGATAATAGCGATGTTCTAAAGGTGCCCCCTTTGGCGTCACCATTATTTGTGTCGACCACAGTGGTCAGAGAACTGAGGGTGACAGACTCGCCTTTCTCTATAGGGGATTATAACGAGGAAGATACACAAGTAGATGACGCGGCCCAAGAGTTCATTAACAAGTTTTATAATGATTTGAGCCAGCAAAAACTGATTTCAGCCCTTCAACCACCATCTCCTTACTACATGTGGGCTAGCTAAATAAGTTTATAAAATCGTCCAATGTGTGTGAGATCAAAATTTCGAGCCGTGTTATCACGATTAGCTCATGTATACGTGCATAAAATTATGTGGTTAGTTATAAGTGCGGGTATATATATATATATATATATATATTGCCAGGCGGGTTTATTTGTAAAGCTTGATGATATTTACAAGTGAATTTGCATATGTAATGCTATTTGTATCTCTTTATTTTCTTGTCTTTCTTACTAATGTTTTTCCCTCTTCATATGTAATCCCTCGTAAACCTGCCCAAAAACGGGAAAACAATAGTCTATAGTAAGTTGGAGCTTCATAAATATATACTGATTGAACTTAAGTTTGGTATCTAAACCGTTATGTATGCACACGATAGATTCATGCTTGTTCTAGTAATTAATCGATACATTGGACGTGCAACTATAGTATACAGATAAATAGATATTAACCAATGCACATATGCATAATACAGAGTTAATAAATCAAAAAGATAAAAATATGTATACGGAGTTTGCAATGCATTTATACCGAGTTACATCTATTTTCAACTCTTAATTTATTTTCAACTGATGGGAATTCTGGATTGTACAAAACAAGGGTTGGAAATTATAGATCGCTAATATATTACACCGGAGTTACTAAAACTAGAGACATAAATCCATCACTTCCATTACTAGGGAGTCGAATTCGGTTAATAAAATGTTAAAAGATCCCCTGCTATAGTATTTTGGTGTAAATGGACGGTGTAAAGATCCCCTGCTATAAGCTTTCTTTCTTTGTTTTATATTAGGGATTCTCTTCTTGGTTGGAAACGTACATTAGATATAATATGGTATATTTGGCATAACTAATAGAAATTCAAACGCGACAGGAGAGGTCCCATTTCATACAAATAAGGGTGAATTTCCAAACTTCAACTTCATATATTAATGCAAGTTTTCTGGAAAATAATTCATGGATCAGTTGTCACCAACGAATTCCCTTTGCCAGGAAGCATTTCTAGGACTTGATAGTAGCTTATAATTTACTCATAAGAGTCTTATGTTTATTCTAACTTTTATTAATTTTCTAACCATAAGCATTTCGTATTTATATCATCGTCTTCATCGTCACTGCTGATTTCTATTTATTTATGGATGCCATATCAACAAATACCCATACATATGCCAGTGGAATATAGAACCGAGTCGCCCGAGAAATTTGGATATACCTTTGAAAATATGGAGGAAAAATTAGCAAAGTCTACCATTTCTGAAATTTGGAGAATATTGCTACTAAAGATATAGATGTAAAAATAGTTGTTGTTTTTTAATCAAAAAATACAACTCTTTTTTAAGTGTCATTTTATTTCTCTATCTACTTCCTTTACTTTTCTCTAAACATCTTGCTTCTTTCTTTCTTTCTCTATCTCCGTGGATAAAGATGATAGCGCTCGATTGTCTATATTCTCATTTTTTTTGCCTTATTGGTGTAATTTTTTCCCGGTAAGTAAGCATATATTAACATAAAATGGTACATAACCCAGAATACATCATTTTAAGACATGGCCACAGGGGCAAAGCCAGGATGTGTAAATGGGGGTGCCAAAATATACCAAAAAAAAAAGCAACTTAAAATAATAATTTTTCATACTCACCCATAATCTATATAGCTCATTTAAGTGTTGTTGAACAAATACCAAAGCATAAACACAAAAATTATTGCAAATAACTAACATGATACCTGATAAAATCAAAAGAAATGAACCCGACGGCTGCTCGTATTCGCAAATGCATCAATGATAGTTTCCGTGCTAAATTTTGAAGCAATATATTTCTCAATATACATCATCATACAATCTTCAAGATAATCGGCTTCCATTTTATTACGAATACTAGTTTTGATGATATTCATAGCTGAAAATGATCTTTCTGCGGTGGCGGTAGAAACGGGAAGAGTAAGCACGAGAACCACAATTCTATAAACAAGCTGATATGTTGTAGACCATTTTGTTTCTACCAACCATTGACAAAGCTCGGAAATCGATGATAAATTCTTGTATTCAGGAAGAGAAATAACACAATTCTCGTAATGTCGAAGTTCCAATTTCAAGTTACTTTTCTCAAACTCCGTAAAGTCCTCCGGATAAAATTTGTCAACAAGTAGACAAATATCATCAATTTTGAATATTGAAGAGTAACAATTAGGATTCAAAGTAGAACTAAGAACTAACAATTCCATTACTTGCTCATCAAAGCGACGATTTAGTTCTTGAATTTGAGAATCTATAGCACGATAGAAAATATCAACTCTATAGCGGTCAAGTACTGAAAAGTTATCACGAGTGGGATCATACCTCGAAGAATATTTTGCATTCAAGTTTGGGATATCAATGTTGCGTGATTCACAAAAGAGTTTGACGGTAGCAACCAAATCATCGAATTCATCATTTCTAAGATTTTGAAGAAGGCTTTTAGTAGATAAAACCATTGAAGTAGCCTTAAGAATGTCTTGAGTTTTAGATTGCAAAGCTAGACAAAGAGAATTCGTGATTCCTAACATTGACTTCATAAGATGAAGTATAAAGACAAATTCAAAGGAAGATAATGCCTTATGTGTTGAACGAGTTTCTCCCTTTAGAGAAGTAGGTTCATCTTCATAAATATTAAGTAAAACCATGCAAGCAGCACTATACATTTTTATCAAGCTAGAAACAGACTTTAGGTGAGAACTCCAGCGAGTATCACCAGGTCGTTGCAGATTACCAATTTGATTTAATCCTCTTCCAGTCTCAAGCTCTTCAATGGAAATTAAGAAAGCAATATCATCGGCATGGGCAACTTTCAACTCATCATTTCTCTTGCATGATGCACTAACAATATTCACGATCCGAAGCAATTTAGCAAAAAATCGGTCGACTGGAAGCACTTCTTTTGTTGATGCCACTAATGCTAATTGTAATCGATGTGCGAAGCAGTGAACATAATAAGCATATGGGCAATCACTTAATATCAAAGCTTGTAGTCCATGAAACTCACCCCGCATGTTACTTGCACCGTCAAATCCTTGTCCCCGAATATTCCGAATATCGAGATTGTGGTGATTGAGAACTGAGCATATGCTATCTTTTAGTGTCACTGCCATAGTGTTGGGAACATGAACAATACCAAAAAAACGCTCCCGTAAAACACCATTTTTATCAACAAATCTTATAACTACTGCCATCTGCTCCTTTTTTGACGCATCTCGAGCTTCGTCCACTATAATGCAGAATTTAGCATGTCCAATTTCTTCTCGAATCGCCTCTTTCACTTTTATAGAAAAGATATGTAAAATTTCTTTTTGAATATCAGACGACTTGTAAGTGGCATTCTTTGGAACATTTATCAATGCTTTGGTGGCTTCTTCATTATATGATGCTAATAAATCATAAAACTCAAGGAAATTACCACGGTTGTTTGATGTTGATTTCTCATCATGCCCTCTGAAAGGCATAGCTTGAAAGGCCAATCTTCGAACCAAGTCAATAGAAATTTTTAAGCGAATGCGATTGTTAAAAACTTGTTCGGCAGAAAATTTTACAATCACCCTTTCAATATTTTGAGTTGGGTTTTGTATTTCCTTCCATTTATGTTCAGCGGTTCGATGACAAGAATCGGAATTAACACCTTCATGCAAACGAAAAGAACAAGTTTTCCCGCTATTGACCTTCCTCCAACCATCAAAACCTTCAACAACAAATGCACTATGTCCTGCAAAACTAGACCCATCCGGAGGCGCAAAAAGGAAACAAGGAAAACAGAAAGCCTTGTTCTTGGCCACTGAATATTCCAACCACGAAAATAAAGCAAACCACGGAGCTTGAAATCTTCGAGGACGAGCCTTGGCGGATGCAAGAGTATACAGATATTTTTTTCCTAAATCGGGACAATTTGGACCATGTAGAGTTATGTACGCCCTACGAACTTCGTCACGCCTATTAACAGGATACTCCCAAATTTTTCTACGTAATCCAGGATCACGCTCTAGCGAATTAATATCAAATTCTACTGTGTCGATTCTTTGAATTTTTGTTGGAGGACTAGGCGTATCGATTGTCACGTGATCAACACTACTACCAACATTCTCTTCCGTCGGAGAAACATTAGCTCTCTTAAAGAACGAATTTATTTTAGGTGTCTTTCCCATTTTATACTCGATAAAAATATTAGCGATGCCAGATCTGCAGATTAAAACTCTAAGAGTTAATAGCCTACTTTTTTTTCCCTTTTAGTACTTTAATCAAACACTTATGGTGCAACATAACATCAATACATATAATAAAAAGAAGCATATTAAAGAAAAAAATAAATAGAACAGTATACCTTGCCGAGCCAGAATGATAGAATTGTTGATGTTTTTTTAATTAAATCTAACCCCAATCAATGCGGTGCACAGCAGCACAGAGGAGTGGAGTTTTTCTTTTTTCAACTTTGTTTTTTATTTTGATACACACGCTGACACGCACGAAGAGAAGTGTTGTTGATGTTATTTTTTTTTTAATTAAATCTTAAAGAGTCCAATATTAAAGAAAAATATAATTGGGTCTTTCGGCCCAAATTTAATTATTGTGTTTTGGGTTCAAACATTAGCTATAAATATATGTACAAGTAACATATTTTTATGGGGTGCCAAATCTACACCTAAAAAGAAATTGTACTAAAAAAAAATTGCGTCACTTGGGATTTCTAAAATTATGGGGGTGCCGTGGCAGCCGATCGTCCCCACCTAGCTTCCCCCTGGCCACACATAACTCTCGACTAGACAAACTATGGGCCTTAAACAGGAAGTAAGGTCTATATTATACTTTATTTGTTATGAGAAAAACCAACGAGTTGTAACCTCCGTAAGACCAGTGAAACCTTCCAGATGGTATATGGACAACAAGGTCAAAAAACTCTAAACAAATAAAGTGCCACATAATTTATAACCCCCTTGACAAATTAGAGTCAGGAGAGGTTCATGCTCAAGTCCAGTGAGCCTTGAGCCTGGAACAAAAACTGAGCTGTGGCAAAAAAAAACTGGGCTGGAACAAAAAAATAAAAAATATTTGAATTGGCTCTTGGGCAACCAGTAATGTTGGACCGCCCTGATTAGAGACGAACTCAAACACACAACACGCTTCTTACACAGAAAAAGAAAGAAATTACAACTTCAAAAAGATAAGCAGAAGATCAAGTACATCAACTTCGCACGCCACTCTAGCAGACTACCATGTCTCAACAGCGGGCTTAATCACACAAGAGAAGTAGTCTGCAATGTCAACCAGGTCTTCATCCACAGAAATGTTGACTTGCACCAAATCATGAAAGTGACTTCTTGCTTCTTCTATATCCACTAGGAGCATGTCTATGAATCCGCTGAATTCTTCAAAACTTCTGCACCTTTGCAATTTTTTCCTGTAGTATAAGCTTGAAATTGATAGCCCGTTTGTCATTTGTAGCACTCAATAACCTCTTTAATCTGCATAATAAGATTGGACAAATCAGAAATCTTATTTTCAAATATTTTCTTGTTTCTAGCCATCCAAATTAAAGACAGACTGAAGTGTTAAGAGTACCTTTTTTCAGCATGCCATCATTGTTTTTACCTTTCCAATTAACTACCCCAAAATTAACAATATCTTCTAGGTTATTCAGACCAGTATCAAGCCTAAGAATATAGCTAAAGTGGGTTAATAAATAACTAAAACTATAGCTAGAGTGGTCTAATTAGTTTCAATAAAATTAGAGCTAGGGGTGGAATTTTGTATTACAACGTAACAAGCAATCGTAATTATTATCCATACCGTACCAAATATACCGTATTTACGGTACTACCACACATATGATGCTATGATACAATATTACCATACAACTCAATTTAGTGGTACAATAATGGTAACCGATTTTTGATACCATTGTATTGTACCATTTGTACCATATTACCATTTATATATAAAATATTCATACTCATATTCATATATATATTTATTAATATTATTTAACATTTATAACATTTAAGATACAAAATAAGTTGCACAAAATATAATCTTGTTTAACTATTCATAAATGAAGTGTTATCTTTAATGTTTTTTGCTAATGAGATATTTTTCATAACATTGTGTGTTGTTTTTCAAAATTGGTAATTATGTACCGTACCATACTATTACCGTATCGCACTTGCATTATACGAAAGTATGGTACGATAATTGTATTGAAATTTAATATACCATATACCTGCAATATGATAATGGTATCACAAAAATTATCACGATATTGCATCATTTTCAACCAGAGAACACTTTGGATTATAAGCATCAATTTTATTTCTCGTATGGCACTGCTGTGGGAAACGTGTACATGTACATGCATATTGATGATAGGGCCATGATCCCTAATATTCTCCCAAACACTTGAAATGGTGAACTTCTTTCTATTGTTACCTGTCCACAAAATTTGCCTTATGGTGTACTTTGACAAAGACAAACTTTTTTTTTTGGGTTTTGGAAATAGTAGGTCGAATCATGTATAAAATTAATGACAATTTTTCTTCAAGTTCTTAGTTAATTGGTGGGATCAATTTGGCTTATCTGAGTTTGGTATTGGAATTGTAGCCGGACTAGGTATGATGAAAATTGATTTTTGGTCTCATAATAGAATCTTCTTAACGCTATGCAATTTCGATTTGGGGGTCTCGTTACTAATACTTATATGTAATGAGAGATTTTTGTTTAAGTTTCTAAGTTTCGGGAACACTATTAAGCTTTTGTTAAGTTTTTAATTTATGGGAAAATATTTGAGTTATTATTTTGAGATTTTGAGATTTTGGTAAATGTTAAGATGGAAGAGTAAGTACTTTCAAATTTCCTGAGATTCATATTCTCTTAATTTAATTTAATTTAATTGTGAAGTTTTTAGAAGGTACTGTCTTAGGAAGCACGTCTATTGATATCTTCTTCTTTTTTTCGTATAAAACATAAAAAGAAAAAAAAGGATATGAATTTATAGAAAAAGAAATGGTATATGAATTTGGAAAAATAGATATGGCCACGGAGAAAATGTCACTAAAAGAAAAAGTTCATTTAGCATCATAATTTTTTCCGGTTATGTTGCTAGAGTGGTTGTGGTTAAATTTTAGCAACAGTTTGACAACAAATGATGTTGATATTTGTTGATAAATTGCTGCTAAAATTTAGCCTCATCCATTTTAACAACATAACCGGAAAAAAATTATGATGCTAGATGAACTTTTTCTTTTAGTGTGTTATGACCTCGAAAAAATGGATATGAACTCGGGAGAAATGTTTGTGAAGTTTTTAAAAAAGGTATGAAGTATTCAAAAAGCCTATGAAGTCTTAAAAGATATCATAAGTATGACATTTTCTAAAAAAAGGTATGACGTTTTTTATATTGAATACGAAATCCTAAAAAATGGTATAACATCGAGAAGAGATGGATATTTAATTTCTAAATAAGTATAAAGTCTTCAAAAAGAGTACGTTGGAAGACTAGAAAATGAAAAAGATCACCATTTGTAAAATATCTTATTCTCTGAACCTCTTAAAAAGAACTAGAAATTGAGAAATATCATAATCTCTAAATTAAATACTCCATTCAACGCTACATTTGATTTTCAAAATCATTTCATTTTAAATCGTCACTCAATTTCACATCTTATTTCAAAATTCAAATGGTAATTACCCTTGTCTTATATCCTACCTCTATCACTTTAAAACAATTTCTCAAAATATGATGATTATAAATCATAATAATATTCATATAAAAATATTTTTTTACGAGGGAAAAACATAAAACAATAACATTTAGAGAAATAGTGAAAAATATGAGAGCTTTAAAAAAAAAAGTAAAATAACATCTATCAGGTATATCATACCTGAAACAGTTTAAACAAAACATAAAAAATACTATAGCAATATTGTGATATTTAATAAGTTAACAAAAAGTAATCACTTCACCTACTCACCATACGAGCAATCGGGTAGCAGTCACTTCTACGACTTACAATCGGGTAGCAGTCACTTCTACGACTTACAGAACAATTGTGAAGAATACTGACCAATCCCGGCAACATGCTCTGGATTTTCGGCTCAACCTCACATGGCATTTTATCCTTTGTGGATTTGCAATGCTTTTTTGCATTTAAAAAAAAACACAGCAAATCAACCACCTTTATATGTCATTTACTTCAAGTTAAAATACTTATTAAAATCACCACTCAAGTACTTATTAAAATCACCACTCAAGTACTCTAGTCAGCTATTATTACAAAACTGGCATTTATAACATTTTGTCATTGCTTCATCCAAGTTGGTGGTCCGGTTCTTAATTTCAAGACGTTGCTTGATACTGAACTTTAAGCAGCAATCATACCAGTTTTAGAAGTAGTCGGACTTTTCGTTATAATCCATAAAACATAGTGTTTCACCAATGATAAGATCTATATTGGTTTGTCATCGAAAAGGCTGTAGACAACGAGTTTTATTTCTTATAATATCATAAATCACAAGGCTTTCCTCTTTTTCCTAGACAATAATATAGACTATAAAATAAAATAGGATTATAAGATGATAATTTGAAATATGATATGGAGTGAAATGTGCATTGGTTCAAATTATGGTATTTTATGGTATATATATTCATCAGGTTGTCATTGCTATTGTTAAACACTAGAAATCAAACAATCCGGTAAAATGGGATGAGAAAGTCACGTTAGGCCAATAATGGCTAAAAGGCATGTCCGGAAGTTTAACAAGTGATAATGGTTGAAAAAGAAAATGGTGTATTCTTATTTCGTCATGAGAAGATAGCTGCAGTGAGTATTTGTAGATTGGGTGGAATAGCTTGTTGCTTGTAAGCAATTGAAAAGTGGCTCAATGAACATACATTGATAGTATCAACGGAGTGGTGGGAGGAGAAGTCTCGCACCACCATTTCCAAACAACGTGAAAGACAATGATATCTGCAGCTAACGACCGTGAAATTATTGAAATCAAAATTTCATGAGGAAACCTACACCATGTCATGATTCCCTGCTGAAAACAAAGAGATGAAGACGGCTCCATACAGCTTGATGCTTGAATTACGATGTATCAATATCAAACATTTTTTTTTTTTTAAGTAAACCGACCTTTATACTTTAAAAATTGTCAAAAGACTATTAATCCAAAAATTTAACCGCCGATTTAGTTGTGGTCATATCAGTACTCTCCTCCATCAGTTCTAACCTAGTTTCCTCATTAGCCTCCTCCTTCGAAAAACTGTCAAAAGAATATACATTTAAAATTTTAACATTCGATTTAGTTGTGGTGATATCAATATCGCATCCATTTTAACCTAACTTTAGCAAGCGCATTAGTTCCCTTGTATACTCATTTACCTTAAATATGAGGAGATTATTCTAAAACTGTATACGCATCAGTTTTCTTATCAATTACCTTAAATTTAGATGAAATCAAATATCACTCAAATATAAGTGATCACCTTAAATTTAGATGAACTCAAATATCACTCAAATATAAGTGATCAAGATGTTCCCTTATAATTAAAACTAGTAATCGAGTCTCACGCGTTGCGTGTGCGGCGCATAATGCA
This sequence comes from Primula vulgaris, assembly GCA_963920805.1. Taxonomy (NCBI): domain Eukaryota; kingdom Viridiplantae; phylum Streptophyta; class Magnoliopsida; order Ericales; family Primulaceae; genus Primula; species Primula vulgaris. The sequence continues at coordinate 13,864,085 of OY987218.1, read as the reverse complement.
ATAAAAATATAGAAAATATGCATAGTTATGATATAAATATGTGGATAATACAAAAAAAAACATAGTTTAAGATTTAAAAGAATGTTTTATTATTAAAAAGGGATAAATAATTTTATTAATTTTTAGTTTTTATATTTTTATATGAGTATGGCATTATTGTAATTAATATAAAGGGGTAAGAATATTTTTGAAAAAAAGTGTCTAAATTGGACAGACTCATTTGACTTGAGTTGATTTATTATAATAGAATGATAATAATTGTCTCTTACTTTTCTCTTATTCTCTCTCATTTATTTGTACTTTTCACATATAAATTAATAAAATAACAAAAAAATGAGTTGTATAGTTTTGATAGAGAAGTTGATAAAAAAACTGATAATTTGTATAAAGCAAAACGTTTACTTATAAGTTGTAAAAATGTACTTTTTACTTTAAATACGAGAAAACTTGTAAGTTATTTAATGTGATTGTTCTAGTAAATTAATTTGGATTGAAAAAATTGATAGAAATATATTAAAATATAGTAATATTTAGTTATGATAATAAATTTGATAGGAAAACTAAAAATGTATAAAATTAAACTGTTACCCTAAAAATATAAAAATGATGCTAATTACCTTAAATATGAGGAAAATTATAAGAAAACCGGTAACTGAGACTGTTTTTTAAAATTAATCAGTCTGTTTTTAAATTTACTCATACTGTTTTTTAAATAACTCATACTGTTTTTAAAATTAATTAAAACGATTCAGACTATTTTTGAAATGACCATAAACTCTCATATTTTGTTTTTAAAACAATTTAGACTATTTTTAAAATTACTTAAAATGGCTTCGTCTGTTTTTATAACAACTCATACTATTTTCAAAATGTCTTCATACGACTTAGACTGTTTTATAATTACTTATACTGTTTTTAAAATGACTTTAAACAACTTAGACCGTTTTTATAATTACTATGAATAGGGTTAATTAAGAATTGGTCAATGAAAACAAAACTATTTAATGATTGATTACCCTATAAAATTTAATTAAGTATTGGTCAATTATCTGTAAAACTAATTAAGGATTGATCACCAACTAATTACCCAATAAAAATAAAAGTAAAATGGAAAAAATAGGGAAAACTCAAAAAATAAAAAAAAAATCAGAAAAAAATTTTAAAAAACAAAAATACCAAAAAAAAAACTGGAAAAACCTTTAAAAAAGTCGGAAACCCGAAAAAATCCCAAAAAAATTGTAAAAAAACTAAGAAAAATCCAAAAACCAAAATTACAAAAAAAATGAAAAAAAGTTCAAAAAAACCAGGAACCCGAAAAAACCCAAAATTGATAAAAAATTAAAAAAAAACCCTAAAAATCCAAAATCACAAAACAATGAAAAAAACGTTCAAAGGAGTCGGGAACCCGAAAAAACCCCGAAAAATGGAAAAAATGAAAAAAACAAACCAAGAAAAATCTAAAATCACAAAAAAATAAAAAAATTCGAAAAAATCGGAAAAAGCCAGAAAGTCCAAAAAATATTAAAAACTTTAAACTAACTTGCAATAGTTTTCAAATGACTCAAAATGACTTTAAAACGAATCAGACTGTTTTTAAAATTATTCGACCTGTTTTTTAAAGTGACTCGAACTATTTTTAAATTTATCTAAAATGACTCATATTGTGTTTCAAATGATTTAAATATGACTCACACTGTTTTTAAAATGACTCGGACTGTTTTTAAAATTACTTAAAATGACTCAGATTGTTTTTAAAATGACTCAGATTGTTTTTAAAATGACTCGGACTGTTTTTAAAATTATTTAAAATGACTCAGAATGTTTTTAAAATTACTCACATTATTTCTAAATTACCCAGACTGTTTTTAAAATGACTGAAAATGATTCAGAATGTTTTTAAAATGACTGAAAAGGACTCAAACTGTTTTTAAAATGACTTAGACTATTTTTAAAATGACTTAAAATTACTCAGACTGTTTTTAAAATGGCTTAAAATTACTCAGATTATTTTTAAAATGATTTCAAATGACTCAGATTTTTTTTAAATGACTTGAAACGAGTCAGAGTGTTTTATAAAATGACTTATAATGAATCAGACTTTTTTTAAAATGATTTAAAATAACTTGTACTGTTTTTAAAATGATTTATAACAACTCAGAATTTTTTTAAAATGACTTAAAACGACTCAAGACTGTTTTTAAAATGAATTAAAATGATTCAAACTATTTTTAAAATAACTCGTACTGTTTTTAATACAAATTAAGATGAGTCAGACTGTTTTTTTATTGCGTTTTTGGAATTTTGTTGATTATATATTTTTTGGGATTTTATTTTTATTTTTTTGGGATTTTTAAAATTTTAGTCGTATTTTTTCGGGATTTTGCCTCTTTAAAGTTTATTTTTTCAGATTTTTTTATTTTTTATTTTTTATTTTTCCATTTTTATTTTCTGAAATTTTTCATTTTTTTTTTTACAATTTTACTGGTTAGTTAGGAGAAATAGACTAATATTTAATTATTTTATGTTTCATAAAATAATCCATAATTAAGTTTATTCCGTCCATATTTTTCTACATATTATGAAAATTACCAATTTAGACATTGTTCTAAAAAAAAATCAGATCAATTTAGTTTATTCCGCAAGAGTCAGGTTACTTAGTCTGTTAAAAATAAAAAATAGGTAATTTCACCGTAAATAACAAAAAAAACAAACAAAACTCTCAGCCTCTCTCTCTCTCCTGCTTTCTCATATACATATATACATACATAAATATACATATACATACATAAATATACATATATATATATATATATATATATATATATATACACACCACTCTACACGGATGCATATATGTACATACATAAATCTACATATTTTAATAAAAAATAAAAATAAATACATATACATATATACTTACATGATATATCATATCATACTATTAATATATAAGCCAACTCAATCCTTTTGAGGCTGTCAAATTTTATCCAAATTTTCTAAAAATATCCTCACTCTAATACTGTAATTACTCTTAAATACCATTACTCAATTTAAATAAATAAATAACTTTAAAAATGTTATTTTACAGACATATTTATATTTCAAACAAAATCGTTGTGTATTTTTATAAGAGTAAAACATTATGTTACTCTACGATTGTTAATTAATTATATTTAATCATTCGATATTTAAATTTTTTTTAAAAAATTAAGTTTATTTGTCGGGATCATATCTATGTCACTACGTATTATACATGCAACGCGTAGGCAAAGATCTGGTGGGGCAAGGGGCGGCGGCGGCAGGATAGTGGGTGGGGGCGACGACGTGGGGTGATTGTTTATATATAAATACATATACACACATCAATATATATATATATATATATATATATATATATATATATATATATATATATATGTGGATGTATATATCTATCTATCTATATGTATATGTTTATATATACATAGATTTAATATATATATTTATTAATTTATATGTTTATATATACCACATCTAGTATATTTTATTTGGTTTTATATTTTTATATGTTTAAATATATATTTATTATGTATTTATTGATGTATATTTTGATATATATAAAAATTTAATATATATACAAATAAACTTAGTATATTTTATTTGATTGTATATTTTTAATATGTTTATATATATATATATTTAGTTGAGAAATGGTAATTATATATATTTATTTAGTGGGGAAATGGAATTGTGTAGTTTATTTATTATAACAAGTAAAATGACACTAAATATAGTTTATTAATTATTCTGTAGTTTTTTTTTGTTAGTTTTAATATTTAATTAAAAAAAAACAGCAACCGACTTATATTTGCCAAACGGTAACATTCTCACCCCCACTCTCTATATACTACTAGCCTTCGCATATTTCTCTCATTAATTTTCTCATAATTTCTCTTTTATTATTCCATCTCTCTCTCTATATACATATATATATATATATATATTCATTCGATTATAATAAGCCAAGGAATTGAGGCTGCTCATTTTTTCCAAAAATATCCCTATATTGTTTTATTAATTACAATAATACCATCCTCGTATAAAAAAATAAAAATAAAATAAAAACTAATAACATTACGTGTTCCTCTTTAACGACCAAACATTCTTTTACGTCTTATACTATTTTTTTTGGTATTATCCACGTATTTGTATCATAACTACACTTTATCATCCCTGTTTATTTGTATTCTTGTTTTATTTTATTATATGGTTTTTATTTAGATTGATTGATTTTTGTCTTTTTCAAGTTTAATTGATTTCGACCTTGTTCCTGTTTTCTGTAAAGTAATTACATTGAAAACCCTAATTAATTTGTATCCATTGAAATTGGTTTCTCTGATTGCTATTTAAATTGATTTCGATCTGGTGTTTTATCTGAAGTAATTAGATCTAGTGTTTTATAAACCCTAATTAATTTATACAAGATTGATTTTGGGTATTTAATTGCAACTTCAATTTATTCTAATCTGTCTGCTGTTTTCCGTAAAAAAAACTCGGATCTAGTTTTTGAAATTCCTAATTAGTTTTCATGTATTGATTTTGGGTTTAATTCTTTGCAACTTAACTGTTTTGGGTAATTTAATTGCAACTTCAATTTATTCTAATAATTGGACCGGACCGGACTGAACCGAACCGATTACAATTAATTTGGGGTTTTTTCGGTTTCGGTATTTTTATTTTTCGGTTTCGGTTTCAGTTTTTTCGGTTTTATTTTTGGTTTTTCGGGCTTTTTCGTTTTTTTTCCAGTTTTTCCGATTTTTTGGTTTTTTTCGGTTCGCTTTTATTGTAAACCGAAACCGACCCGAAAAAGTTTCAGTTTTTCGGTTTCGGTCTTTTTCGGTTCGGTTATTAGTTCGGTTTTTCCGGGTTCTCGCCCAGCCCTAACTTATTGTGTCTTTTATCAAGTTAATCGAATAGTATATTGTTTGATTTAAAAGCATGTTTCTATTTGTGAATAACAGGTCTTTTTGGTAGAAACAAATATTGATTTTACTCCCATAATCCACCCTTGTTTCTATTTCCCTGTTTTCCACTTTATATTTCTTTGCTTTTATGTTTATTTAAGTTCAGGTGTTTCTATCACTATTAAGCGTTTCTATTCTAAAATATCAAAAGATTCAGTAAACATTTTTGTGAATAACAAGTCTTTTTAGTAAGAACAACTATTGATTTCACTCCCAAAAATACGCCGTAGTTTATTTTGTGAAGAAATAGATGTTAGTACTTTTTTCCCCATAATTTTGTATATCTAAACTTGATTCCATTTGATCTTATTTGTCAAATCAGGTGTTTTTGACAGTTTATTCCAATTTATGGATAACATACTTCTCAGTGAAACATGTATACTTTACTGTTTTCCGGTTTTCCCCTATTTGGGATTAAAATACACCATAATCAGTGTTACTAGATATTTTCTTGTTGCTTTTATCTTGTGTTTCTACTATGTATTAGGTGTATCTTTTTAGAACCATAGTTGGTCCAGGACTTAAAAAATTAAGGGTAATGTATGTGGAAGATGATTCAGTGTTTGTTTTTACTTTTCTTTTGGAGTAAAATACTATCCATATTCATTGTTTTTTTTAAATGTAATAGACGTATATGTTAATTCTTAATGCACTTTATCTGGATTTTACAATTAATTATTGTTAATAAAGATTCACATGATTGATCTAAGGGAATGTCAATTTGTTATTATATAAACTACGTTGCGACAGAGTAACAGACTTTTAAGTACTTCTTACAGGAAAATTATGGGTTGTATCTACTTCTGCATACATTACGTAACACTGGTTTATTGATTGATATGTTTCTTATTGAATGATATGTTTTTACATAAGACTTTGTTGAATGTTATGTTTCTTATTGATTGTTGTTGAAGTTAGCATGGTTTTTTCTCTTGAAACTCATGCATGTTTGATTATAGAGCTGCCACACCCTAAATAACATGCTTCTATTTGTTTCGAGGTTCAAGGACTTTTGCAAAACTTTATGAAGTCGCTAAATTATAGAATTTCCACCCTTTCACGCTCTCCGTTTTTTTTTTGTGGCAAAATTTGTGAAACATAATGAAAAAGGTTGATTGTAAAATGATCGTAACTTCGTATGCATTAAGAAAATAACTAAAACAAAGAATATATATATATATATATATATATATATATATATTATCTCAGTTGCTCGTATCTGTAATGAGAAACCGGTACATATTACATAATGTCAATTTGTTGTATCTATAATGAGAAACTAAGCTAGATTAGTATTTTTTTAATTTATATGTTATCCTCATCCACCCTATTCGTAGTAATCACTGCTTTGCTGGACAAGTAGTCCACTAGTTTAGATTACAGGTTAAAGGCATTTTTGTGTTTTGTACTTCATCTCTAATTTTTTGTTTATGTACATATTGAATTGACCATGACTTCTAGTTTTTTTTACTGCATTATAACTGCTTGTTTAGGTTTGTGCATCAGTGTTCATATTAGCTGGATTTTGTTTTTGGTTTCTGATTTATGTTCTGTTATAAGTATGGTGAACTCCTTTTTTCTAGTCAGCTGTATTTTACTGTGGCATTGCGGGAATTGTTTCTGTATGTAACAGCCTTTCAATTATATAAACTAACAGATATGCGTAGTCACTGTAAACTAACAGCCTTTCAATTCTATAAACTAACAGATATGCGTAGCCACTGTAAACTATTTATTTTTGCAGAAAGTATTGTACTGTTTGTTAGTTATATGTGTATTTCATAGTTTTTTTCCCTCTTGTTATGGCTGAGATTAACTTATTGTAGCATTTATATCTGCTCGTTCATGTTATCTCGTGAGTTGACTGTTTATTAACCATGACTTGTACTGTACTTCATCTCTAAATTTTTGTTTATGTACATATTGAATTGACCATGACTTCTTGTTTTTTTTACTGCATTATAACTGCTTGTTTAGGTTTGTGCATCAGTGTTCATATTAGCTGGATTTTGTTTTTGGTTTCTGATTTATGTTCTGTTATAAGTATGGTGAACTCCTTTTTTCTAGTCAGCTGTATTTTACTGTGGCATTGCGGGAATTGTTTCTGTATGTAACAGCCTTTCAATTATATAAACTAACAGATATGTGTAGTCACTGTAAACTAACAGCCTTTCAATTCTATAAACTAACAGATATGCGTAGTCACTGTAAACTAACAGCCTTTCAATTCTATAAACTAACAGATATTCGTAGTCACTGTAAACTATTTATTTTTGCAGAAAGTATTGTACTGTTTGTTAGTTATATGTGTATTTCATAGTTTTTTTTTCCTCTTGTTATGGCTGAGATTAACTTATTGTAGCATTTATATCTGCTCGCTCAGGTTCGTGCCTCGTTCATGTTATCTCGTGAGTTGACTGTTTATCAAAATTATGAATCTTTCTTCTTTGAATTTCAGTCGTACGGGCCCTATTCAAATTAGATTTGCTGACAAGAGATGTCTTGGTAATTTTTATGAGTTCTTGTATCTATTACCATTAGATTTTTATTTAACCATGTTTTTGCTATTTTGGTTCTATTTCCATTGAGAAAAAAAATCTCATCAAGCTCAGATAAAGTATTTTTTTTGATACGACTCCTTTTCATATGGTAAAATTTATATACTGGTTGTAAATTTATCACCTGTTCACCTTCAATACAATGGAGAGAACTAATGGGTAGAGTTTTGCATATGAGAAAATTAAAAGATATAACAGTTGGGGTTGGAATATAATTATGAATTATGATCTAGCATGTGAATTTATTTCTTATGGATCACTGATCACTTTGTTCCAATCCTTTTAAAAGTTGGAATCCCCTATGTGTGCCGATTAGTAAGTTGGTCTGCATATTTTTAGTTGTGAGAAGTTATTAGTTTACCTTCTTAATTCAGCTTTGGTTGTCATCTATGATAAGTTCTTTTGCTGATCCACAGGTCCTACACCTGTAGAATCAAGATTTTCGCTTTATTTCATTAAGTTCTCCTTTTTATTCAATTTATTCACTCTTAGTTTTAGTTGAATACTCAAATACTGTATCCTTTCTAGCGTGTTTCTGGTAATTATTTGCTTCAGTCACAGATGTGGTCCTGAGGGCGTTCAAGCATAGGCAGAAATTAGGTGGAGCCTAGAAGCCTAGGAGATTAGGAGGAAATAAAGCCGATTAGGCAGCGATTAAGCAGGATTAGGCGCTAGGCGGCGAGTAAGAACCTTTAATTTTGTAGACCAACAAGTATTGGTTATTAATTATTACTATTTCTTTTAAGATTTTTTTTTTTTGGAAATTGCTGAATTGTTTGCTAGTTATTTTTGTATTTCATTGTTTTATATCCTTTCTTACTATTGATAATAATCTAGCTCAGGTTTATCCCTCACTGATTACGCTATCTGAGTTTATTTGTTTGGTTTTATGATTTTTGTTGTATCATTCTACATGTCAATTGTCAAGTATGATTGACCTGCAATTAATCCGAAGTGTATCTTTTTGTACCGACATTTGAACTCTGTAGAAGAACAAATATTAGTAATCACTGTTTACTGCTGACTTTTATGGAAATTGTTGTTTTGTTTGTCATTTATCTGTGTATTTGATTGCTTTCTGTTCCTTGTTATGATTTAGTTTTTTTTATTGCATTGTAGCTGCTCGTTTAGGTTTATGCAGCTGTGTTCATGTTAGTTGAATTTTATTCTTGGTTTCTGATTTATTGTCCTATTATAAGTACGGCTGAACTCCTTTTTTCTTGTCAAACATGTATTTTACGGTGACATTGCGGATATCGTTTCTTTCTGTAACAGGCTTTCAATTCTGTAGACTAAAAGATATACGTAGTCACTGTAAACTGTATCGTTTATTAATGAACATCAGGGCTCTAAAATTTAGTTTAATTGTTAATCCGCATCGTCCCTTGCCAATTTAGTTTAATTTTTTCTCAGATACGAGAGTGATTGTTTTTCTTTCCCTTAATTGAAATTGGTGATTCATCATGCCATGCGTGTTGGGTTTGTGATGCTTTTATATCAACTGATTAACTATTATGATTAACTATCTAATCTCACAATCTTTTAATATTTAGTCATAAACTGTTTGGCTGAATTGGTGAAATTTTTTGTCTTTGATTTTAGTTTATCTTAAATATACCTGTCCATATGTCATGTTCTTTCTTCTTCTATGCTTACGAACATGCATGCAATCAAGCTTATGGAATTGTTACTTCGCTGTTCTGTGTCCATTTTGGAGTTTTTAAAAACTATAAAGTCCACTTTTTTCACTTTCTTTGCATCTGCTGTAACGTTGTTAAGTTTGGATGAGCCCATAGGCCTTAAGATTGCCTTATTTCAAATTTTCTACTATTATTTAGATTACTGATTGGTTTGGTTTGGCTTTAACGGCGTTCGGGGAGAAGAAAATATTTGAGTTCCTCTTCAATCTCAATTGTTGATTAGAGGCTCCAGCAGACAAAGAGAAAGATTACGGGGAGAAAGGATGCTATTCTGAAGGAAAGGCTAATTTCAGATGGGAGTGGCATTTCAGAGGTCATCATTACGGTCAATAGTACAGCTGCAACGTGCTGATGTTGCGAATTAATACTCACAGCAAGTCCTTATCTTTAGGTTACCTCTTTCTCTGCATTGGATATACATATTTATATACTATATATTTTTTTTTATGAAGAAGAGAAGTAGATTTTCTGTTCCGGATGAAGATGCATATTACTGTTTAATATATTTACATCAAGTCTTATGTTGTAGGATAAAAGAAAATAATAAGTTCAGAACAAGGGGAACGGCATAGCCAAGCCTCTCATACTAAAAATTTTCAGTTATATGTTATTTTCCTTCCTGTACATGAATGATGATTTTTAAAGTGTCTTATGTTTGCAAGGTCAGCAATTATTTAGTAATGGAAAACTTGGCTCCTTGTATGTGTTCTATTCGAATGTTTTTAGCTGAAGTATGCCCCCTTTCCCATTTTTAAGTAATGTTATGTGTGTGTGTATTTTACACACATTTATTTATATACATCAGTTGAGATAAAGGTTAGGATTTTGTACCGTCTTTTGATTTCTTTCTCATTTGTTTAAGTTTGTAACTTGTTAGTGCGGTACTATTCTCTTTTTATGGTTCTCCATTAGAAAACTGTTATGTTGATTGTAGGTTTAACCAATTTTGTGCTTTACTGTTCCTAAGGCCCAATTTATGTATATTGCTACCTGTTTTTTGCCGGAATGATGTTTTGCTTTTCTTACAATATTAGTTATCAGGTGCCCTGAAAATTTTCCATGGTTTTTGGATTTGATACCCTTTTTAATAGGGTAAGTGAGGCATGGATTGTTGAACTTGTGTTTTTTTGCAAATGCCAGCATTTATTCAATAATCACAGACCATCAGTTTTATTCGGTTATAGCAAACGTAATTTTTCTATATCGGTTTCACAAGGTTAGCAGGGCTCCTCCTTTTCCTCTTTTCCTCTTTTACTATTAATTATTTTCATATTTTTTGGTTTGAAGGTCTCCCAATAACACATTTATTGGCAAGGGCCCCTTGTGCATTTTTTTCTTTTCCTGTTGTTGGATGAAAGAAAATTGTTCCTTTTAATGCTTACTTTTTCAGGCGCGAGAAAACAAATTGTTAGCTAAAAAACGCACGTCGACAAAAGAAACAAACTAGCACATGTTTTTCTGCCTCGGTAGTTCTGACTTGCTTTACAGCTTTACCCTTGTCTTGTTTTTAGCTCTAATTAACAAAACTGGTTAATGGATGCTTTAAACCAAACAAGTTTTTTAGTCGAAAAACAGATAGAAACTTAATTATAAAAAAAATAAAATTGGCTGAATTATACAGCTTATTTTGTGTCCTCTTTTATGTGCTTCTCAGCTTCATCAATTTTTTAATTGATATCTATTCTGTCATCGACTCTGTTTTTTGCATTTGTTAGATCTCATCTAAAGTTACCAATGATATATTTTTCACTTCTACAGGACAGGAACAATCGTATCATTTGCCTTTCTTTGTCAAGTATTGCTTTTTCTCTCAGTTGTATTTGATCCGGAACATGAAGCTGCTCAAAGTCTTTAACTGTTTTAAAGCTTCTGAACTATTCATCTTGTTTTCTGTTATGCAAATATTCGCCTCCAAGTTAGCTATTAAACAGGATGCGCATCATGAATCTACAATCTACTAAAAATATGCAATTAACTATCCATATGAACTGTAGGCTTGTTGAAACATAATAGTGAGAAATATGTGAGTTTTTAAAAGAGATGTTTGAGGACTTCTGCTTTATTTGCCCCTTATGAATCTTATTTAGAAGTACTAATAGTTTCGAAGACTCGAATAAACTTTTATTCTAGAACTGGGGGTATCTGTTAGATTGTTTTTTTACAAACATCTAGTCAATAGTTGACGAGAAATAATTGCAATTTGGATTCTTTAGTAAACATCTAACACAAAGGAGAGGTATATAGATAGAGTCAAGTGTTTGTAGTTGTTATGAGAAACAAGCTCGAGTAATACCTTTTTTGTTGTATCTTCTACTCATATTAGTTTTTATAATTCCTTTCTTCTATCTACTTATTGTTTTTTTTTTCTTTTATATGTTTTTCCTTAGATAGATTACCATTTTCTTTTATGAACCGGTGATCTATTGAATTTTGTAGTTTGTGGTCCTATCAAGGATAAATTATTTCAGTGTGTACTGCAGGATGCTACCTAGGAAAAAGTTGGACAGGGTATGAGCTTTCCAAACCAGCAAACGTTACCTCGAGTAAGATATGCCGCTGCTGCATGGTTATCTTCTGAGTCGATATTATTGAAATTGTGAAACTTTCTTTTCCGAATTTCAAACGTTTGGGCCTAATCAAATTAGATTTGCTGATAAGAGAAGTCTTGGTAATTTTTCTGAATTTTATTTTTTTACCATTATAATTTTTTAACTATATTTTGTTCTATACTTTTATCCATTGAGAAAGAGTTATGGTTTCAACAAGCCAAGTTCCAAGTTTTTTAAATACGGCTCCTTTTCATATGGTAAAATGTATACCGTCTGTATTTTATGACCCCCTTCACCTTTAATGCAGTGGAGAGAAGAACTTATGAGTAGTTTATTGCACTGGGATTTTTTTTAATTATTATTTTAATGGTGGGAAAAACGCACTTTTTATTTTTAGATAATATTGAAGCATAAAAAAGTGGGGGAAAACCCCCACAGAAAACCAATCCCCGATTGTACAAATGAAAGAAATAAAAAATACAAGTCTTGAAAATAAAAACAGTAAACTGTAATGCTCAATAGCATAATCCGCAAAGTACATGAGAAACTAAAAACATATTACAGTTTGATTAGAATACAATTGTGATTATGCGGGTGAAATTCTTTCTTATCGAACACTGGTAACTTTGTTCCAGTTGTTTTAAAAATCGGAAATTGCCTATGGGTGCCTAATTAGTAATGACAACATTTCAATGTCTGCGGTATTATGATTTGTGTATTTATGAGTTGTTGTCACTTTACTTTCTATATTCAGATTTCGTTGTCTATGTTCTTTTGCTGATCCTACTGCTGAAGAACATAGTAGATGACAACGAAGAATGAAGGTTTTCTCCTGACTTCTTTTTGTTATCCTTTTTTTAGCATTTATCACACTTTTTTTGGTCATTCAACCACTAGCTCTTACTGTCTCTATCTCTTCTAATGTTTGGGATGCGCATAATTTGGGGACATTTTTAAAGTCTGGAGTACAAGATATTGTGAATTATTTTGTACACATTTTAATTTTTAATGTGTATTTTATTAAAAAATCACAATTTTAGCTTTAAATGACAAAAAATATGAAATAGATCCTAAAGCAAACAAGTCTTTAGCAAGAACAAACATCGAATTTTTCCCAAATTTTCATGTCAAAACCAGTTGTGATTCCCACCAGGAACTAGTCTAAAATTTCCCATTCTTTTAGACCAAACAGTCTTAGTAAGAGCAAACATCGATTTATTTCCAAATATTCATGTTAAAACCAGTTATCATTCCATCAGAAACTTGTCTAAAATTTCCCATTGTTTTAGACTTTTACCTTGCTTTCAATTGGTCTCAGGTCCCAGGTCCTTAAATCACCGTTGGAAATTGATGTGCCATTAGCGTGATCCAATCTATAAAGCATGCTGTTGATTGTACTTTCTGATGCATACATATATATGTATGTTATCATAGCTGTTAGTAAATTTTGTTGCTTCATATTTCTCTAACCCCCTTCTCTTTGTATTAGAGATGCACACCACAAGAACAATCCTACACATAGTGAACTATTGAAAGCAAACAAGGTAATGAATATTCTTCCATTTGGAGATTTTGTACTCTTTAGGATTTTTAAAATTAATTCATTTATACTGGATTTGAAAAAAAAATTAGATACTTATTTACAACTGTGGTCGGAATAACTCTTGTACTCTAGGGACTTGATCTTTCAGTGAGTATTAAAACCATTTGTATAAATGCTTGTTAACTTTGACTTTACTGACCTTTATGATATTGAATGGTGTCTTAAATGCATATAAATGATATTGCCATACCAGCTAATTTCGTCCTTGTTTATATTTGTAATATGTGGCAAGTCTCTTTCATATGTATATCATCTTTGATTTAATACGGATCAGTAAACTTAGAAAGCCATTAGTGTTGTAAGATATTATTGGACTATTGGGCTTGTACTTTATGGGCCCAAGTGGGCTTGTAACCCTATCCCTCTATCTATATAAAGAGGGTTAGGGGTCTTCTATTTGATGATTCATTCATACATTCTGATTAATAAAGACCTGTTGTTGTCTCTCTCTATATTCTCTCTCTATATCTATATACATATATATGTGAGCTAATATGTCACACAACACGTTATCAGCACGTTGCTCGCGAAGATTGAAATAAAAGCTAGAAGATTGAGGAATTTGTTCGAAAACCGGGGTTTAAGCTCGAATATTGGGTTATAAATATACGGCCAAACTTTGAAGTTTTTTTTGTGTTCGATCGGCCTTCCCCAAAATACGAGGCGTACGGTACAATATTTTTACAAATTAAAATAGCAATTGCATGCTTATATAGTAAAATCAAGAACTGTGCATGTTACGGTTATTGTTTCTGGTCAGGATCTTGCTAAATCACTGTTATTTGAGAATAACTATATATGATATATCACTTGAAACTGCATGTACTAACTACATGAATTACGTGTATAAATTGCTATAAGAACCTGATCACTATAGCACGAATTGTTTATTATAGTTCGTAAATCCAATGCATAGTATATACAATAAACTATTTGCTCCTAACATGTAGCTGCGTGATTACAAATAACTTGCTAACATACTGGTATGATATATTGAGTTGTATTACTTACCATGAAATTGCCAGGAATATATAGAATCCTAATGCATGTTAAATTGTTATAATTGTCCAATCATAAATAAATACAGTCCTATATGTTAAACATGTAGTTTGTTTGCTATATACCGAACATTGTGTGTGCTTGATTTTAATAATGTTTGGTCCATGTTTATAATTGATTAAAAGGCAAGTGAAAAAAAATAAAAATAAAAAATTGCATGTTAATTGAATAAATTGATATGTTTTCATGTAAATTTAACCACTTTGCATGTTAAAAATTACCATATATAGAATAAATTGGTAATTAAAAATATATTGATTGCTTGCATGTTAAAACTACCATGTATAGAATTACTTATATGGCAATAAACTGTAGATAATTGATTGATATCTTGTTAGTATAATCAACATATCTTTTGATATTACCATCGATATAAATATCCCATATGGCAGTTAATTGTTTGATTTGATCTAATTGATTTGATTTGATTTGGTTTGATATAATTTGTGTGATTGATAATCCTGAATTGATTTAGTTTATCACCAAATCTACTGCATGATTAGATATATATCATGAATATATTTTATACTGCCTTGTATATATATGTGGTTATCTAGAATAGATATATTGTTATTTATTGCCATGAATGGTAGAATTGCGAAATCATATATATTCACATTTAAGTTGGAAAAATTATGAATCTTCCCTAAATAGGCTCACCTATTTGGATACGATGTCTAGGAAAGATATAGGCGGAAGTCGATATCCTAATGAGGTCGGGTTTTAAGTGGCATTCGTGCCCTCCACCCTCACCGTCTTTCCTGGTCGTTTTTCAAGTAGAGCTACCGAAAGGGGTTGACTAAATAATAATTTCCCCGAGTGTGTTTATATAGTGATGTATGTTTCGCCGAATTGGTGTTTCAGTATCGACCCGTCGTTCGATCAATGAGAACCGATTCACATGAGAAGCAAAACTAATGTTTTCGAACCCGTCGTTTCGAAAAAACGTTTGTGCTTATGCAAACCATAAACATATAAACCAGTCGTTTTATATGATAAATAATCCAGAACTCCCAACACATGTTGGATGCCATCTATGATGAGAAAAATCGCAAAACATACTTGCGAAATGACTGTTTAGACGTTGATGTTATTCCGTCACCACATGTTAGTCACCCTGATGTGTGAAAATGTGATGCCCAAATTTTTTTTGGATGCCATCTTTGATGAGTAAAACACGAGTTTGTTGTTACTCTCAAGATGAATGCTAAGGCATTGATTTTATTCCGCCGCCACATTTGAGACGTGATGACGTCTATGGTGAACAAATGTCTGCAATTGACATATTGGAGCAATCCTTCACCAAAATACTAGCTTGGAAATTGTATTCCATAAGCAGTATCGTGAATTTATATTCACCATATTCCTTTATCGCCCATCTGTTATTGGAAAAAAAAATTACCCCGGTGAGTAGTTTTAATCCTATTGGGTCAATGGCGAATTGTTTGCCCGATATTAATGCTCTTCGTGTATATTTTTTTTCCACGAATCGAGAACCGAGACAAGTGTTATTTGTCTCGAACTGTCGCGATCCCGATGAATCGCTTAGCCAAGCGAGATTTTAGACAATCGTCGAAATCGAAACCTGTGGCTCCAAGACAGTAATTGAAAGGAACAATATGGGCCGTTGTCACAAAGTAAGAGATGATGCTCAAGGAGCCAACTCTATGCTATAAAGACAACGGTCATGCACGGTTACTCCTTAAATAGTTCACAACTATTATAAAGGTGGAAAAACCGATGCTAATGTGGTTAAAGTTAATTGAAAGGAAACTATTGAGACCCCCGATTTTGTGGCTCAAATGAGTTTGATACCTTTCTTTACTGATTTTGATAAATCATTGAGCCATTTTTTCGCTCATCTGGATTATGTTTTTCATTTGGATTATTATTTTTCCATTTGGACCATACTTTTGGATTATGGTTTGCCTGTTTATGAAATTTCTCGAAATAATTTAAAGTGTTTTTTGAGCAAATTCTTTTGACAAATGTGACCAAACTTTAAATTATGAAATTTTAGGCAATACTTGTGGTGTAGTTGGTTTTCTAGAAATAGTGGGTAACAGTGTACCACATAATTTCACCAACTACTTGCCTAAAAGTGTACTCAGTGACAGCGATTCTGGACCTGTCGTTCCAAATCGAAATCTTTGGTAAAGCCAAATTGATTTGTCAAATATGAGGCGTTATACTCCTATAGGTCCTGTCGTACCTTGTTGAGTTATAAAATATTCGAGAAAACCAGTGTTATATGGTAATAGCTCATGAAAAAATTAAAATTTCTTTACATAGCCTCCATTCAATACGACCAAAAGCGTATTTTAGAGGAGTTGAAATGTCTTTCAAGTGGTTGCTACCACATTCTTTAAAGCATTTAAAGTTATCTTATCATTTTGCCTGTCGTCGAATGATAAATGATTTAGATGCTAAGACATGATTGTCTATACTATCATTCGCCTGTCGTCGATTGATTAGAGCATTTTGATATTGTGGCATTGACCGGATGAGATATTCCCGGGTCAAAAGATGATGCTTGATTTATAATCGCATCGCATTTGGATTCTCTCTGAGAATATATTTCGCGATTAATCCGAAATTCATGCCATTAATGCTCACTTTGAAAGACTAGTATGTGTAAAGATCACGAAATGAACTCGTAGAATTCTTGTAAAGAATTGAAGGAGTTATTGTGGACTTATCCAACCATAAGACGGACCATAAATATAAATGGTTATAGTTGATGCATCGACAATAAGGTCACATGATTATTGTTGTCCACAGAAATGCAGCATTTCCCAAACTCTTAGCCTTATCATTAAGTTGATGGCTCATGATTCGGATTATCCTGAAAAGTCTAGTCGACTTGATAATTCCGAAGAGTAATAATCGAAATTTCGATTTGAATTACTTGAATTTGGAAATTGAAATTGAACATCCTGTCGATTATGTTCAGACCCAAATGGACTCACGGAAAGTTTGATGATGCTACTGCAAATGATTGCACGCATTTCTTGGTTTTGCGCACCAAGATTTATATTTTCGTGTGGGGTTATGCTATTTTGCTGCATTGGTCCGTCATGAGGCCCATAGACACTCAAACACCATATGCGTACCAGCTGGTTACTGGTTATGAGCCAGAAGTCTCATATTAACGCGTGTTTGGAGTGCTAAATTAATATTTTGATTGAGCCGCTATAGCGTTCAAAATATGGACCTCTGAAGGAGACATAAGTCGATTATGAATCCCCTGCCTATCATTTGATAGAGTAACCTTGGCAAGCGATCTCTTTACCGCATAATATGCGAAAGTGACATCGCTAAGACTGTTCTCCCCGTCGTTAGGGGGAGATTTGCACGTTACCGTTGATAAGGAACGACGTGAAGTAACGTGGCATAACCCACTCAGTCTTAGCTTGATCCCCAAAACTGCACTTAGTGATAAGTAAGTGCATAGACTCCCTCAAGTCTAACTAAATGCCAGACGCATTTAATGACTTTATGAGATGTCACGAGATCATTTATACCAGCTGCAAAATGCTTGCAAGGATAGACGTCCCTGTCGGACGCCGTGTTCCTGTCGTAACACGTTGCTTTGGCCGAACCCGCCAAGCAAAGGACGCTGCCGTCGGCCGTCAGTCTGTCGTCCTTCCTAAGATATGAGGAAGTTGACCGGTTCTTAATTCGTTCAGCCCCAGAGGTGGTGAACTGAAACTCGTTTGTCGCACGAGATTATAAAGGATCAAGGAGATGTGTGATTTCCTCCTCATCCTAAGAATCTCGAAATATCTGTCGATCATGATATCTTAGACGATATTGAAGCGAAACGAGACTGTCATTGATTACTTGTTCATATATTCGGTGACGACTGATAATATGAACAAATTATGACAGGGAACCATGTACCGTTGCCTGAAGTCAACGGAGAATAGACTGGACTAATGGAAACTTGCAATCCAAGTAGACTCCTTAGCGAAAGTGTGTTCGGACCTGTAGTTCCAACACCACCAATGTTAAACGAGTTCGTTTATTTGGTTATTCGTAAGGAAAAGTGATGAGAATAATGAGATTGTAGAATGCTCGCCTAGTAGCGCAAGGCTTCTCTCACACCTTGGAATTGATTACGAGATGTTTGATTTCCTCGTAATGGACATTATAATAGTCCCCTACTTTACCAGTTTAGTAGTTTCCGAAAAACTGAGTATGCAGCCATGAATGTGGTCACGGTTTTATCTCTATGGGGATTTAGACAAAGAGATATAGATGAAGGTCCCTGTGTGACTTCATGTGCTTAAATCAAGTAGTTTCTGACCACGGAACACGATCTCAATTGACTGAGATGTTCACTATATGGATTAATATAATCCGAGCGGATGTGGTATACCGCCTAAGTGAGTACTTGATTAGCTTGGGATACTTGAACAAGTATTATGCCCTTGCGTGTTTTATTACGCGATCCATTTTTGGATTTGCCTTCGAGATGAAGGATCTTGGGAAGACACGGTAGTGACTCAACCTGATGATTGAGTCCCGTAAAGATTGAATCTAAGTCCATGATTCAGACTACACCCAGAAGGTGTTATGACGTTGTAGTCATCATGACGCTAAGTCGTCAGATTCTCCCATGATCGTTCGATCACTAGACATTGATATAGACCCAGTCCGTCCCTGATGTGACGATGAAGAGATATTGAACCATAATGTTCATATCTAAGTACAATAAGCGCATCATTATACTTGGTCTAATGTGCTAGGATGAACATCTCGTCTGTTGTGAATGGTATAGCTCGACACAACATCGCGCTAACACGCTGCCATCGAAATGGCACTAAAGACACATTCCCTTACCTTATGGTAATTTTGGAAGTGGGCTAGTTTATCCCATTTGCGTCATCGAGTGTACCTACCCCCTTCGGTACTCGAATTAACGCAACCCTTTTTCGGTTATACCGATGCCGGTTACTTATCAGACCCGCATAAGGGATATTCCTAACATGGTATGTCTTTACCATTAGGAATAAGGCGACATCTTGGAGGTCTTGGAATGACTCTAAGTGAATCACTCTGATCTATTCGTGCTCTATGAGACGACTAGAGAGTGTATATGACTTCGAGCTAGTATTAGTCATATTTGAATTACATATGTTCTGTCTCACGATCTAGATAAAACACTTGTCATAGAAGACAACTTGTTGTTATTGATCAAGAGAGACATGACTACATTATGCTATTTAGCATTTCTCGCCGAAATTAATCTTCACAAATGAAGTTTAAGAGCATCCAGTTGAATGCTCGTTCTATTCCACGTTAGATTTTCCTGCATCCAGTCGTATGTAAGTAAATGAGGCATCCAGTCGAATGCTCGTACTCTTTCTTGGAATATGAAATCTTTGCACCCAGTCGTGTGCAAGTGAGGGGGAGCATCCAGGTGAATGCTTATTGCACTAATTACTACTTAGTCGAAATCTTCGCACCCTGTCGTGTGCAAGTGAGGGGGAGCATCCAGTCGCATGCTCGTGTACTCTTTTTGTCCTTAGACCAAGGTTTTTTCCCACTGGGTTTTCCTTGGCAAGGTTTTTTAGCGAGACACGTTCCCATCATATCTCACTTAAGATTGCCGAAATTAGGGGGAGTATCCTGTTGTATACTTCTTACCACTGTGTACTCTTTTGTCCTTCGACTAGAGGTTTTTCCCATTGGGTTTACTCTAGCAAGGTTTTGATGAGGCACAATGTTTTGTGGTTGATCCCTACTACTACCATTGTTGCACTCTTTTTCCTTCGATCAGAGATTTTCCCATTGGGTTTGCTCTGACAAGGTTTTGATGAGGCACACTGTTTTGTGGTTAGTTACTTACATGATATTTCGGCATATATCATTCGGCTACACAGTTTCTCCTAGGTACCGGTTTTGTCCCACACTGGGTTTTCCGGCCCTAAGGTTTTTATGTGTTTAGCACTGCGAATGAACTCGACTCAGATCGACTGCATGAAGACGAAGAATTCAAGACGTCCAAAGGGGGAGTGTTGTAAGATATTATTGGACTATTGGGCTTGTACTTTATGGGCCCAAGTGGGCTTGTAACCCTATCCCTCTATCTATATAAAGAGGGTTAGGGGTCTTCTATTTGATGATTCATTCATACATTCTGATTAATAAAGACCTGTTGTTGTCTCTCTCTATATTCTCTCTCTATATCTATATACATATATATGTGAGCTAATATGTCACACAACAATTAGCATGTAGTCCCTTTTTATCTTTAATATGATTTTTCTGGAAGAGAAGTCCCATAAATATTGTTTGTGTGCATGTTTGTTTTACAAGCACGTTCACGGGTGAGCCAGAAAACGCAATTTGAGAAAAAAAACTTTCGGTTTTTTCCTGGCTTAAAAACTTGAATTCCCTTTTAACTCGGTGGTAGAGTAACGTTTTCCAAAGGCCTACGTCATTGGTTCAAATCCGATAAGTGGGCATTCAGTCCAGAAAAAAAGTGATCTGACTTCCTTTTAATACTTCAACATATGGAATTTTGCACAAAATCATTTTAAAGAACATTGCATCATAAGAGGTTTCCTTAGGAAACGTATTGCTAATATCTTTCCAAAATTTGGAAAAGGAAAAAGACACAAAACAGGGTTAATGTTTCTTGTGGTTTTACCTTGCTGTCACCTGCTTAAATCCTCTTATAGTTTTTAAATGTAACATTATACTAAATATACACAATGAAATATTTTTTATTAGTAGTTTGATATTTTCTTTATTGGATATTGTAGGTAAAACTATTAATTTTATGATTTGTATTGTGCGAATGTATTCACTATTCATGCTATTGGTACTATATGCCATTTAAGGTGAATTAATTTTGTAATTTTCAACATTGTAGCAGTGTTTTATAAACCGATGTTTAGACATACTGCTTCGACCATCTGAATTCAGAATTACTCGATTTGAAAGGTAAATAAATGAAGAGACTGTGAGAGAGAGAGAGGAGAGGGGGGAAGTGGGGAAGAGAGCGAGAGAGGGAGAGTAGGAAGAAAAAGAGAGGGAGAGAGAGCCAGTGGGAGGATAGGCAAGAGACACAGTGGGGAGAGCCGCCTACTGCATAGGAGAACAATAACAATATTTTATAAGTTACAAGTAATTGGCGCACCACTGACTCACACTCCCCTTCTTACTTCTGTTGTCCAGCTCTTAGAGGTATACCCATATTTATATCAACAAGTAAGGTTTGAGAAAATGTTCTAGGCTGAGCTTGCAAAGATACTGCTTGTGACCCATTTGACCCAGGACCTTTAATCATTCCAGCTTTTCTTGTATGCTTTTCATCACTTAGCACTCAGGCTCTGTATGCTACCAACAGTTTACTCAAGGTACAAAGGTAATAACTGGCCAAACATCAGATAGGCTATTTTAATAAAGAATTCACCCAGACTATTAGTTCCGGTTCTGATCGTTTAACCATTGAGAAAAAAAACCATGTTTTTCATCAAGCTAAAATCAAGTATTTTTTTATACGACTCCTTTTCATACGGTAAAATTTATATACTGGTATATTTATCACCTGTTCACCTTCGATGCAATGGAGAGAACTAATGGATAGATTCTTGTACATGAGAAAATGAATAGATATAACAGCTAGGTTGAAATATAATTATGAATTATGATTTAGTGGGTGAAATTATCTCTTATGGAACACTGATCACTTTGTTCCAATCTTAGCTGAATTTTATTTTTGGTGACTGATTTATTGTCCTATTATAAGTCCGGCTGAACTGAATTTTTTCTAGTCATAGCTGTATTTTACTGTGAGATTGTGGAAATTGTTTCTTTCTGTAACAACCTTCCAATTCTGTAGACTAACAAATATTCGTAGTCACTCTAAATTGTTTATTTTTTGCAGAAAGTAGTGTACTGTTTGCTAGTTATATGTGTATTTCATAGTTTTCTTTCTCTTGTTATGGCTGAGATTTACTTATCGTAGTATTATATTTGCTTGCTCATGTTCATGCCTTGTTCATGTTATCTGACTAGAATTGTTTGCGATTAGTGATTTGTCATCATATTATTTTACATGTTATATGTAAATATGTTTACCTGAAAATATTGTAGTCATAGTTTAATTATACCAGAGGAGTTATATTTTACTGTAACATCCCAACAATTTATGGTTTACCTTCTATGGTAATGCTTTTAGCGAATGTTATTACATTGTTTTGAGTTTATCTTTTTTCCCCTCCTATTTTCCATTGTTTAAGGAACGCATTGGTTTTTTCATGGGGTCCTTGAACTTTGGCAACTCATTGAGACAAATCAAAACACTCAGGGGGAACCCATTGGGATTTAATTAATAAGGCCGAAGAGGTGAATGTGTAGCTATAATCTTATATGAGTTGGGGGTATCATTTATTATATGAACACCAGGGATCTAGAATTTATTTTGTAATCTTTATGCTCTGTTATTGACAGTATTTGATCTTTTTACTGGCAAGGTTAAGATTTGAGGGGATCTGAATCAGTTCGGTTTTCTGAATTTGGTGTCTTGAGCTTTAAACTGAATTTAATTAAATCTTCATTGGTCTAGGATTACTTTCACATTATTATAATTGTTATTCCTTATCGTCCCTTGCTAATTTAGTTTAAATCTTTCCTCAGCTACGAGGGTGATTGTTTTTCTTCCCCTTGATTGAAATTGGTGATTCATCATGGCGTGCGTTGGGTTTGTGATGCTTTTATATCAACTGATCCTGACTATTATGATTAACTATAAATCTTTTAATATCTACTGTCATAATCTGTTTGGTTGAATTGGTGAACTTTTTTGGCTTTGATTTAAGTTATCTTAAAAATACCTGTCCATATGTCATGTTCTTTTTTCCTCTATGCTTATGAAATGCATGTAATCAAGCTTATGGAATTGTTTCTTTGCTGTGATGTTCTGTCTCCATTTTGGAGTTTTGAAAAACTACAAAGTCCATTTTCTTCATTTTCTTTGCATCTGCTGTAACATTGTTAAGTTTGGATGAACTCATAGACCTTGAGATTGCCTCATTTCAATTTTGGTACTATTATTTAGATTACTGATTGGTTTGGTTTGTTTTTAACGGCGTTCGCGGAGAAAAAATATTTGAGTTCCGCTTCAATTTCGATTGTTGATTAGAGGTTCCAGCGATTAAGAGAAAGATTATGGGGAGAAAGGATGCTATTATGTAGGAATTAAGGAAATGCTAATTTCAGATTAAAGTGGGATTTTGGAGGCCATCATTACGGTCAAGAGTACAACTACAACGTGCTGATGTTGCAAATTAATAACCTCACGGTAAGTTTCTTATCTTTATGATACCTTGTTTCTCTGCATTGGATCTATATTTATATGCATAAATTTTTTGTTTTTTGTTTATAAAGAAGAGTGACTAGAGATTTTCTGTTTCGGGATGAAGATGCCTTTTTTACTGTTTAATATATTTACATCAAGTCCTATGCTGTAGGATAAAGGAAAATAATAAGTTGATAACAAGGCAAAAGGCATACCATACCCAAGTCGCTTATACTGAAAATTGCCAGTTATATGTGATATTCCTTTCTGTATATGAAGGATGACTTAAAATGTCTTTTGTTTGCAAGGTCAGCAATTATTCAATAACGGGAAACCCTCGTCTCCTTGTATATGTTCTATTCGAATGTTTGTAGCTGAAGTATGCCTCCTTTTCCCGTAAACCTGATAAAGTACATAATCTTTGTTTCATAGAGATTTAAGTCTAATGACACAATTAACAGGTATGCCATTCCCTTTTTTCCTCATTAAGTTTTTGCCAAAATCAGAAGCATTTACTTGTATTCAAATTTTTTTTAGTATTCTGATAGGGAGGGTACGTGAGGCATGAATTGTTGAAAATTTGTGATTTGTTGCAAATGCCAGCATTATTAATTATTAATTTTGTTGACCAACAAGTATTCGTAATCACTATTTCTTGTTGATTTTTATGGAAATTACTGAATTGTTTGCTAGTTATATGTGCATTTCATTGTTTAATATCCTTTCTTACAATTGAGAATAATTTAATATAGCTTTCTATTTGTTATCTCAGGTTTATTCCTCACTGATCAAGCTATCCGAGTTTATATATTTGGTTTTGTGATTTTTGGTTGCATTATTCGACATGTTAAGAGTGGTGGACTTGCAATTGATCCGAAGGGTATCCTTTTCTATAGATGTTCGAACTCTGTAGAAGAACTGATTAGTAATCACTATTTACTGTTGACTTTTATGGAAATCGTTGTTTTGCTTGTCAGTTATCTGTGTATTTGATTGCTTTCTGTTCCTTTTGACGATTTAGATTTTTTTTATTGATTATAGCTGCTAGTTTAGATTTATAATGTTCATATTAGCTGAATTTTTTTTTTGGTTTCAGATTTATTGTCCTATTATAAGTACGTCTGAACTGCTTTTTTTTTCTAGTTATAGCTGTATTTTACAGTGACGTGGTGGGAATTGTTTCTTTTATAACAAATTTTCAATTCGGTAGACTAACAAATATAGTAAACTATTTATTTTTGCAGAAAGTATTGTACTGTTTGATAGTTATATGCGTAATTTATAGTTTTCTTTCTCTGGTTATGGCTGAGATTTACTTATTTTAGCATTGTATTTGCTCGCTCAGGTTCATGTCTCGTTCATGTTATCTGACCAGAATTGTTTGCGATTAGTGATTGTCATCATATTATTTTACATGTTAAATATGTTTGACCTGGTAATATTCTAGTCATAGTTGTTTAATTATATCAGAGTTTGCCAACAAATATTTGGAACATATTTTTGTTTTATCTTTTACACGTAACAATCCTTCCCTAAATAGCAGAACATACCTGTTGTGATGATTTTTTTTTTTTTTTTCTTGTAGTATCTGGATTTTGTTATTGCTTCTCTTTTTCTCCACAGAAGCACGTGGCATGTTTCTCAGTACAAGATATATATGTGCAGTTAATATGTACATGATCACCGTATTGAGCTTTCTGTGAGATCCTTTCCTTTTTCCAGTACGTTTACATTTCCTCCCGTGGCTCATAACCTGACCAGGTAAATTCTTTATTTATCTTTTTCCTTCAATTTTTTGCTGTTAACGCATGAGGAGCAGATCCATGATAAAGTTTCCATGATTTGTGGAATTTTCATTTTCTTTACACATTCTTTTTAGACGGACTAGATCCTTATTCGTAAATTCAACACCATATTTTCTACTATCATTGCGTGAACTAGGAATTTTGGATTTCTAGTGATTTATTAAGAGGTCTTTTACTTTCTCTACTTTTATAGAGAATCTTAATGGCAATGAAAACTCATTTCCAAGATAAATAATCTTTTAAAAACCGGGTTCTACTTTATGAAACTTGCGAGAAACCCCAGTCTTTGGTAGCACGATATTTATATTTTATAAACATGACATTATTTTATTCCAGTGATTTTTTCGATCTAGTAATATATTAATACCCGATAGATAGTTCATCTTATATATTTATTGATAACATCCTCGTGTAAGGGTTCTCATGTCTTCTAAGTGTACGAATCCAAAGTGCCATATGTATGAGATATAGCAATAAATAATAGTTAGAGACTGAAATGTAGTAGCTTTCAAAGTGTGTCCCACACAATTCATTATTAGTTATGTTATCTTATTATGTGTATAACTGCTGTAAACCTGTAATGTAGAGATTATGATGTGCCTACAGTTTATCTTTGAAAGGGACTTGATTTTGAGGGGTTTTATTACAATTTATCTAGGTTATTTATGAACCTTTGTTGTTGCAAACTTTTGCTACAAGGATAGGTAAATTTACGAAAAGTGTGGACCTCTTTGGTTGCTTTAGAGATCTTTGTCACTATTTAAAACAAATTTTTTTTTCAATTTTTTATTTTTTCATTTCCAAAAGCTAAAAGGATTTTAGTAAAATGGGAGGGGTTACGTCCTTGTCTCCATCTAATTTCTTTGGTTTTAAGTATGTACATGGAAAAAAAATAGAAAATGGAATAAACATTTGAATACTTTGTGAAAGTGGTCGGTCATATGCAATTTCGTAATTATTATTTGGTCCCCGACCAAATAATATATGAATGAATACGATGTTGACGGTCCGGACGGAATTGAGATGCAGACGGTGATTAGATGGTGATAGTAAAAATTCTCTTTTTCTAGTAAAAAGCTATAAATATGTTTCAAGATTGTTGGTCCATCTAATCCTAACGTACATGTTCAACTTAGTTGATCTCTTACATAGTAAGCTCAAAAGTCGATTATTTATGGATTAGTATTTGTTTTAAGAAATTAATGTTTTAAGGTGAATGGGCCCCTCCTACCTCACCTAAATAAATTCTTCTTATCAGACTTAAAAGGGAAGCTCTAACCAAACCGACCCTAATAAGTCCACTAACATACAGCTGTAATTACTTGGGCAGGATTAGCTTAGTTTTTCCACTATCGTTCTAATTAAATACCCAGCCCTGTCTAAATATACATACATACGTTTATCCCATCTTTGATTAGCGCAGATTTCCACCTCCCCCCCCCCCCCTCTATATATATACGTAACCTACGTTTATCCCATCTCCGATTAGAGCTTTCTAGATCTCTCCTCTCTCTCTCTATATATATATATATCTATATCTCTTTCGATTTGAGGCGAGAATCTAGATTTGGTGAGTTCTCCTTTCAATATCGCCCCTCTTTCTCTCTATCTATATATATTTTATATATATCCTCGTATTGGAGGCCATAAACCCTAGATCGAAGCAGTTTGATGAGATTTCTCTCTCTATTTATATATATATATCGATGTATTCTTTAATTGTTATTTGATGTATCCTTGCCAGTAGTAGCAGAAATGTCTGCTTTCCTTTTTTCTTTTCTTTTTTAAAGTTTAGGCGTTTCTATCATCTATTTAGTGTTTTCCATCTCCTCTCTCTCTATATACATGTATGTATATATATCTGTATCTATCTCTTTTTTATCACTGTGGTATTACTTATTGGGTCTTTTTTTTTTTAAACTTAATCGATAGTAAATGTTTAATTTAAGCATGGTTCTATTTTCCTTTTTTCCCCTTTTAAGTCTGATTCTAACTAGATATCTTCACTTAGCTTTTATGGTTTTTAGGGTTAGGTGATTCTATCATTTATTAAGTGTTCTATAACTAGTTTGAAGCATTTTCTCAGATTATATATTTGGTTTATTGAGATGTCCTCTCTGGATCGCTCCTCTCTCTCTCTCTAAATATATATATGTATATCTATGAATATATATATATATATATATACATATATATGTATATATATTGCTCCTCTCTCTCTATATATATGTGTGTGTGTGTGTGTATTTTGGTTCTATACTTTTATCCATTGACAATGAGTTATGTTGTCATCAAACTAAGATCAATTTTTTTAAAATACGGCTCCTTTTCATACGGTAAAATATATATTGTCTGTATTTTTGTGACCTATTCACCTTTAATGCCGTGGAAAGAAGAAATTACGGGTAGATTCTTGCACTGAGAAACATTTTTTATATATATTAATGGTGGAAAAAACTTACTTATGATATCTTATGGGTAAAATATATATATACGGTAAAATATATATCGGACAGCAAAACTTACTTATGATCTAAGGGAATGTCAATTTGTTATTATATAAACTACGTTGCGACAGAGTAACAGACTTTTAAGTACTTCTTACAGGAAAATTATGGGTTGTATCTACTTCTGCATACATTACGTAACACTGGTTTATTGATTGATATGTTTCTTATTGAATGATATGTTTTTACATAAGACTTTGTTGAATGTTATGTTTCTTATTGATTGTTGTTGAAGTTAGCATGGTTTTTTCTCTTGAAACTCATGCATGTTTGATTATAGAGCTGCCACACCCTAAATAACATGCTTCTATTTGTTTCGAGGTTCAAGGACTTTTGCAAAACTTTATGAAGTCGCTAAATTATAGAATTTCCACCCTTTCACGCTCTCCGTTTTTTTTTTTGTGGCAAAATTTGTGAAACATAATGAAAAAGGTTGATTGTAAAATGATCGTAACTTCGTATGCATTAAGAAAATAACTAAAACAAAGAATATATATATATATATATATATATATTATCTCAGTTGCTCGTATCTGTAATGAGAAACCGGTACATATTACATAATGTCAATTTGTTGTATCTATAATGAGAAACTAAGCTAGATTAGTATTTTTTTAATTTATATGTTATCCTCATCCACTCTATTCGTAGTAATCATTGCTTTGCTGGACAAGTGGTCGACTCGTTTAGATTACAGGTCAAGGTTTTTTTGTTTATTTTGTATTTCATCTCCAGTTTTTTATTTATGTATATATTTATTGATCATGACTTCTAGTTTTCTTACGCTCTTACTAGTTTCACTTCTTTCTGTAATACTTTCATGTTGTGTATTAGTACTTGCTGTCGATGTTAAAATATCTCCACTTGTAGAATGTCTCTACATCCAAATAATCTAGTAAGGGTGCTGTGTCTGGTATTCAATATCAATGTACTTGTCTTTTCTCTTCTCAAATCCATTGTCTTCGAGTTGTACTTGTTCTGGAGTTGTGTGATGGACTAAAGTCACAGCTGTGTCGGAGATGAAATGTGAATTTCTTTCTCTCTCATTTTCATAAATGCATAGGCAATATATGGTAGATTGTTATTTCTTGACTTTGTAAATATGCATTACTATCTTAATTATTTTCCACTGCAACTCATTGTGATCACTGCTAAAATATAAATTCAGGTGATTTCTTGTTTTGCTTACACACTCGGTGATTATATCATATCATTTCGGATTCCAAGTTGGTGATTAAATTTTAGTGCGCCAAGTGCCAGCCACATTTTCATACCCGGTAATGGTATTTATAGGCCTAAGAAGATAATTTGGTGCTCTCATGCTTCTCAGGCTCGTCAATTTTTTTGAACTTTTCTGTTATCGAATCTGGTTTTTGCTGTCCGATAGCATCTAAATTACCTATGATATCTTATTCCCTTTTACAGTATAGGAGCAATCTTATCATCTGTTTTTCTTTGTAAAGTATAGCTATTCTCCTAGTGCTTTTCCAATGATTAAAATAGTTATTTTAAACCTGAACATGTGGTTTCTTACGTCTAACTGGTGTAAATCATATGAAGTATTATCTTGTTTTCTGTGATGCAAGTATTTTTTGATGTAGTGAAATTATACAATTATTTATTTAAATGAAATGTAGGATTGCTTAGATATTATAGTGAGGAATATGTCGGAAATCTATCGTTATTTGGTTACTTGATGGACGAATTACTAATTTAATGCTTATCTTGAACTCTTTTGTGCTATATTGAGGCGGTACTGTTGCTTTTCTGTGTGATGTCTGTTCATGTTTAAGCATTTAGAAGCTGTAAACCAGTCCATAAAGGTCACTCTGTTCTCGTAGAGCTGAAGTCAATTTTCTATATTCTGCCCATCAAGTTAAGATAGAACTATGTAGGCATATGTGGTTGTCTGGCGCCTTTCTAATAGAATGTATTGGTTCTATCAACTTAAAGATCATCTTTGTTAAAGGCGTTACTCCTTTTTATGTATTCTTCTTTCTTTTGTATATAGTTCTAGATTGATGTAGGCTGATTTTAAGTTTTACGTGGGCTGAAATATGCAATATTTGACGTGTTCATAAAGGTTGTGAAGAAACACATTCGGTGGTTAAAAACTTTAAAGAATTATTTTTGAAAAGTAACATATTTTAAGAAGTTTAATTGAATTTAATAATTGAATATAAACTTCACTTAAAACTTATAATTATACTCGATGACGACCTTTTGTTATCAAACATTCATAGGTGGAAAGAACATCAAGTTATCTTAGTAGGAAATTGAATTTCGACAGAATACGGATCTGGACTAGCTCATACAGCTCGTGTCACTGTCATGAAGGTTATGTGTGTGGCTTCAAGTATGGTATGTGATCCTAAACAATTTAGACCTTTTGTAATTGTTAATCAGTTTAGGAGAAACAATAAATCACCCAACTTTCATGTCAGAAACGATAAATCACTTAACTTTCATGTTCATGTCAATTAGTGACGTATCTTTATTTTTCTGACGAAGCCCAAACTCTTTTTGCTAATATTTATATTTTTCTCACGGAATATGATTTCAGGATAAACAATTCATCATTTTTTTACTCCTAGGATCGTTGTTTTGTACAAGATAAAATTGCGAATTTCTAAAGGAGAGCATAGGAATTTGGTTCGATTCTTCACAATTTACCATGCTCTAATTTGCTCCCAGGAGATGTTTGAGAACTTCTGCATAATTTTATATTAAGTGGTTTAAAATTCCTCTCTTATTATGAAACACCGATAATTTCAAAACTTGGGAAAACTGTTTGCTATATTCTAGATCTGGGGGTAGTTGTTAGGTCTTTTAACAAACATCTAGTCAATAGTTGAAGAGAAACAATTGTAACTTGGATTCTTTAGTAAACAACTAACACAACTTGAAATGAGAAACCAACCTGGAGTAATATCTTTTTTGTTGTATCTTCAACTCCTCTATTAGTTATTATAATTGTTACTACCACTATGGTTGCGGCCAAGGGCAAGGCACCGATGCGTTCGGCTATGCCTGTTTTGCCAACCTCTCATCTGGAGAAGCCGAAAAAGTTTAGGGGTGACAACTTCAAACATTGGCAGCAAAAGATGCTGTTTTATTTAACCACCCTGAACTTGACCCGATTTCTTAAGGAGACTGCTCCCGTCCTAAGCGAGGACGATCTGGACGAGCAGTCGTTCTCGGTGGTTGAGGCATGGAGACATGCCGACTACCTATGCCGGAACTTTATCATGTGTACTCTAGATGACACCCTATTCAGTGTCTTCGAGCCCAAAGCAACTGCAAAGGAGCTTTGGGAGACTCTCGAAAAGAAGTACAAGGTGAATAACGTTGGCGCAAAGAAATTTGTCGTCACGGACTTTCACAAGTACACGATGACTGATAACAGGAGTGTCATTGAGCAGGTTGAGGAGCTTCAGCTCATATACCATCGGCTTGATGCTGAAGGGCTAGTTATCAATGAACCCTTCCATATGGCTCTCATGATTGAGAAACTGCCACCGTCATGGAAGGAGTTTCATAACTACCTGAAGCATAAGCGGAAGGCAATGAGTCTGGAGGGGCTCATAGAGAGGTTGAATATCGAGCAGAGCAACCGCCATTCTGGAAAGAAATGCGGTATTGCTAGTAGCTCGATGGCAAAGGCCCATATGATTGAGGCCACGCGTGTCAAGCGGAAACGCCCTGACAATGCAAGCGATGCTGTTGCTTCAAAGAAATTTGCGGGAACCTACTTTGTGTGTAACAGGACCGGTCATCATGCCGCAGACTGTTATGACAATAAACGCACTACTAAGCCCAAACCCCCACCGAAGAACTTTAAGGGGAAGGGGAAGTTGAGAGCTCCAGCTCAGGCCAATGTGGCTGAGGGAGTAGAGGATGACATGCATTTATTTGCAATGGTCTCCGGGGTGAACCTTGTGGGAAGCAACTCCAGTGAATGCTGGCTAGATACCGGCGCCACGAGCCACATCTGCTCTAACAAGTGGATGTTCAAGACCTACGAGGCGGTGGATGGTGAGACCTGCTTCATGGGAATTCTGCTACTTCTAAGGTGGAAGGAAAGGAGACAGTGGTGATGAACCTGACCTCATGGAAAGAGCTGACGCTAACTGGGGTGCTGCATGTAGCAGATATTCACAAGAATCTGGTTTCAGGCTCGGTGACGGTGAAGAAGCGTTTTAAATTAGTTTTTCAATCCGATAAAGTTGTAATCACAAAAAATGGTATTTATGTAGGTCGTGTCTATATGACCAATGGCATGTTTAAGTTGAATGTAGGAACTCCAGCTCCTAAAGGTGGGTTCATTAATAAAGGTGCTAATGCTGAGGTCAGTACCAGTAATATAATGACTGTTGCCAAGTTGGCCAATAATAATACTTCAGATTCTGCTTATATTTTTGAGTCATTTCATTTGTGGCATGGTAGATTAGGACATGTGAATTTTAATTCTATGAAGAAATTAATATCACTGTAACTAATACCAAACTTTGTCTTTAATAAACAACATAAATGTGAAATGTGTAGAAGCAAAGTTAAC
Organism: Primula vulgaris; assembly: GCA_963920805.1. Classification (NCBI taxonomy): domain Eukaryota; kingdom Viridiplantae; phylum Streptophyta; class Magnoliopsida; order Ericales; family Primulaceae; genus Primula; species Primula vulgaris. The sequence continues at coordinate 13,831,430 of OY987218.1, read as the reverse complement.
CAAATCATCGTTTCAACATGTTGAACGAGATAGTGCACCTCTTGGTTTGATTCACACAGATGTGTGTGATTTGAAATTTATTCAAACAAGATGAGGTAAAAGATACTTCATAACGTTTACTTAATGAAAAGTAAAAGCGATGCAGTAGATATGTTCACTCTATATAAAACTAAAGGAGAAAATCAACTCAATAAAAAGATTAAAATATTGAGGAGTGATAGAGGCAGCAAATATGAAGCGTCGTTCGTGCAAATATGTGCGGAAAGTGCCATAATTCATCAAACCACAGCTCCATACTCCCCGGAGCAAAATGGAGTTACGGAGCGTAAAAATAGAACGCTCAAGGAAATGATGAATGCGATGTTATTAAGTTCTGGATTACCCCAGAACATATGGGGGAAGCGTTGCTTTCCGCTATGTTTTAAACAAGTTACCACATAAGAAGCGAGACAAACCACCATACGAATTATGGAAAGGACATCAACCTAGCTCCTAAAAGGATGAGAATTGGTCCGAAAATGGTGGACTGCGTGTTCATTGGATATGCACAAAATAGCAGTGCGTATCGGTTTCTCGTACACAAGTCGGAAAACCCCGATGTGCACGTAGATACGATAATTGAAAGCCAATAGGCTTCTTTCTTTGAGGATATCTTTTCCCGCAGAATGCCAACACATGTACAGACTCAAGAGTTGAACAGTGATGGAAATGTGGGGGCAAATGAACCGTCAGAGAAACAAGAAGAAGAGGAAGAGCCTCGACGAAGCAAAAGAGCAAGGAAGGAAACTTCCTATGGGCCTGATTTCGTAACCTTCATGATAGAATGTGAACCGATGACATATCAACAGGCTATGTCAACACCGAATTTCCAATATTAGGAAGAAGCAATCAATAATAAGATGGAATCGATTATGCAAAACCACACTTGGGAACTAGTGGATCTTCCGCAAGGATCCAAGCCCCTAGGTCACAAGTGGATTTTCAAGATGAAGTTAAAGGTTGATGTCACGATCGAGAAGTACAAGGCAAGACTTATAGTCAAAGGCTTCAGGCAAAATGAAGGTGTCGATTATTTCGACACATACGCTCCTGTCTCCAGGAAAACGTCGATTCGGATCGTCATTGCTCTCGCGGCATTGTTTGATCTGGAAATACATCAGATGTATGTAAATACGGCCTTTTTAAATGGAGAATTAGAAGAGGAAATTTATATGGAACAACCTGAAGCGTTTGTGGTTCCAGGGAAAGAGCACATGGTGTGCAAACTTGTAAAGTCTCTGTATGGACTCAAACAAGCACACAAACAATGGCACGAGAAATTTGATAGAATCATGCTATCAAATGGCTTTCACATAAATGAGTGACAAATGTGTCTACATGAAAGGAAGTGAAAAAGACTGTGTAGTAGTCTGCCTTTATGTGGACGACATGATTATAATAGGGAGTACTGGTAAGATCAACTCCACTAAGAAAATGTCACATCATTTCGATATGAAAGACCTGGGTATAGCTGACATTATACTTGGTATGAAAATCACCAAGACGTCAGAGGGGTATGCCCTGTCGCAAGGTCATTATGTTAGACAAACACTTGACAAATTTGACAGTGGTAGTAAGGCAATGTCAAGCAACTCCAATTGAGTTCAACTGTAGCCTGAAAAAGAATTTTGACAAAAGTTTGAAACTGTTGGAATTCTCTAGGATCATAGGCAGTCTCATGTATGTGATGAACTATACTAGACCTGATATATCCAACTCAGTAAACAGACTGAGCAGGTATACCAGTAATCCAAATGAGGAGCACTGGAAGGCCATCATAAACCTTCTCAGGTATATGAGATATACAGCCGATTATGGGCTGCACTATACAAGATATACAGCGGTACTGGAAGGGTATTTAGATGCCAACTGAATATCAGACTCCAACAGCACAAGATCTATGACTGGATGTGTTTGTAATGGGAGGTGATGCCGTGTCTTGGAGATCCTCCAAACAAACTTGCATCGCAAGGTCAACTATGGAATCAGAATTCATAGCTTTGGACCTAGCGACTGAAGAGGCAAACTGGCTAAGAAATTTCTTGGAAGTGATTCCAATGTGGCCAAAACCTGTTGCCGCGATAAGTATGCATTTTGATAGTCAATCAGCTATAGCGCGGGCTCAGAACCATACGTATAATTGAAAGTCTCGACATATACGTCGGAGACATAAATCTGTAAGAGAATTGTTAGCTAACGGTGTTGCATCCTTAGATTTTATGAGATCAAAGGATAACATTGCGGATCCATTTACGAAGGGCTTGACTCAAGAGAGAGTCGAAGCGTCATCGAACGGAATGGGATTGAAGCCCATTAAATTGGTAGCCTCCCCATAGGCAACCCAACCCATATGAGATTTACCTACTGGGTTTAATGGGAAACTGAACTGTGGGGACAGCCGAGCAAAGTACTAGGGAACCTGTAGTTCCCGACCCATTTTCGCGATGACAGAGTGATAGACCTGTACCATAATAAGGATGAGCATGAGGATCTTAATGATCCAAGTATGTAAGGTGAGTCAGGACACCTTCTACTTGGAACCACCTATAACGAGTGTGTAAGGCCGGTACCATGTGATGAGCGTGAGCTAAATCACTAAAGCACTCAGTTGAACGTGCCAAGGCAGTCCAGACCAAATATGGACAACAACTGAAGGGCTTAGTACGTAGGTAGAGAGGGCACTGTGCGGGTGTCATTCTGGGATACACAGCTTAATGTTCAAGGCTTTACAGCTACCTAATAGCAGTATTCTGGGTGGTACTCTGCTACGGCAGGTTCAAGGCTCGTGCTACCTGACCTGAGGCAGTGAACTCTTGCGGTTCTCTTATTTGCATTTTAGGACATGGGCTTTTAAGCCAATTGCATTCATGTGGGTGATTGTTGGAAAAACTATGTAAAACATGGTTTTTTCGAATGGTCACAGGACCATCTTTGAGTCAAGATTTCAAGCGACGACCGTTGTCTTTTGACACCATACTCAAGACGATTGAGTAGATGGTATGACAAGGTTCGTAACGGTATGTCGCATGACCTATTCGGAGAATGGGAGTGAATGGAAATTGGCGTCAACGATTGGGGTTGGGAAAGAGGAAATATTTTAATGCTGAAAAATGAGTTTAATGAGGATAACTCATTGGGAATTGTCCCACATTGGAAAATGAAGTCATTTTTACAATACATATACAAAGCTATCCCATGTGGGTATTAAGTTGTGTGTCCACTTACACGTGTGTATTAAGTGTGTACCACACACGTGCGTGCTTGCTCGGGTCTGGGGACTCGGGCCTCGGGTCATGGGACGCGGGCTTGGGATTTGGGATTTGGGATTTGGGATTTGGGATTTGGGTCTCGGGTCCAGGCCCAAGACTGAAAAAGGAGTTTTTTTATAAATAACATGAGTGGTCCTGAAAGTTTCCAGCAAGTTGTAACCGATGCAATAAATGAGGATTATTGCGGAGTTAATACTGCAGTTTCGAAATTCGAAAATTGACAGTATTAAGTGTGACTTAATGCTGAGATACTCAGCTGAGCCTATACATAGGCAGCACCCCCCACATCAGAAACACACATTCTGAAACACAATACACAGCAAGCACATCTCTCTAAAAACAGCATTACTTTTTAGTCGGAGAGAGCCACTCACGAACAACTCGACCTTGACTCGTCGTCAGTTTCCGGCGAGTCATCTGAGACGATGTACCTTGGGATCGAAGCGCCAACGCAACCAGCAACCAGAAACCTAAAGGTGGTTGGGCGAATATCGGTTAAGGGCAGACTGTTTAACAGTCGTCTCGTCTATTTCTTTTCTGTCCTTTTTTATTTCATTTCATTTATGTAATTTAATTTCAGTATTTCAATTTTCTGTCCTTAGCTGTAACATTTAAATTAGGTTTTACCTTTCTGTATTTTATTCAAAGACTGTTTCAATTCTGTAATTAGATTAGTTTCATTTCAGTCCTGTAATTTATTTACAGAAACAGTACAACAGTTTAGTAATATACTATTCTGTCTGGCAGTTTCTTTTAATTAACAAACAGTCCGGCAGTTTCGTTTTATACTATTCTGTCTGACAGTTTCGTTTAATTACAAACCAGTCCAGCAGTTTAATAACTTATATTATTCTGTCTGGAATTTTATTTAATTACATTACCTTATGCAAGTGTCGGAATATTGTAATAGAGTCACATTCCGTTTAATAGAAATTTTTTTTATTTCTTTTCAGTCATTGCACTTTTAATTATTGCTTTTACGTACACAAAAACCAACAGTAAGTTTAAACCATGATTTATACAATTCAATAGCAGGAACAATTACCTTTTTTTCATGATAAATTAAATTGAGCCGGAAATGTTGTAGAATGCAGAAACCAATACCTATAATAATTTCTTCTTCTTTTGGTGCTACCCTATATTCCTTATGTTGATTATTGTTGTGTCTTGGTAATAAAGTGGGAAGCATGGATGATGGCGTGGCAAGGAGAAGGCGATTTGCATGGTAAAGAAGTTGATCTTGTGATTCACACTTTAAGTCTGTGTGCTGGCCAATGGATGGAGGAGCCGTTAACTCCGTCAAATTCGCAATACAAACATTTCTTCAACGTCACCAACAGAGTTTGTCATAGACTCCGTCAACTTGATCAACAAGGGCTTCTTCATATGGTAATATCACATATTTTTTGTATCTTAAGGACTTCTTTTTTTCCAACTTCCATAAGTTGCTCGTCCCATAGTTTAGTTAGTGCGTCTTAATTGTTCTTTCCAATCTGTTAAGGAAACATTTGTAAATGTCTGAATATATGCAGATTATCATCTTTTAAGTCAACAGCCAAACTAGCCTTACTATATGTCTGAAAAGTTCTAATGAACTCCCCTTCGATGTGTCTTTGTTTAGAAATCTGGTCAGTGTAATAGTTTCTTTTGTTCCGAATCCTGGACTTGCTAATCTCATTTTAAGATAATTGTTTAATGGATTCATTAATATTTTATCTTATTTTGGTAGGTTCAAGAAAACGACAAATGCAAAGTGACGGTTCAGATTGAATCAGATATGCAAGAGCTCGTGCAGTTAGTTGTCTCGCCTTCATCAGAAGAAATGGACCCTCAAATCAAGCAAACATTTCTCATGGTCGCAAAGACATACTATTATGGGGTAATTCCCTATAGGTACCCCCATAGCAACTTATATTTCTCCTAACTATCTCCATAAGTTTACATTTTCCATAGGTACCACTTTTTAATTATTTACTTTATTTACCAAAATTCCATCTACAACCCAAAACATAATACACATATTTTATCTCTCTACAACCCCCAAAAAATAGTTTTAAATTACAAGAAAATTCTATAAAATCGAAAAAATCACAAAAAATGGGAAAAAACACGAAAAAATATATAAAAAATTATGAAAAAAATCACAAAAAAAATCATAAAAAATACAAAAAATGTATTTTTTTAAAAAAAATAAAAAAAAATAAAAAAATAAATGAAAAAAATAAACAAAAAATTTGTTTTTTTAAAAAATCACAAAAAAATGTATTTTATAAAAAAAAACATATTTTTTCTAAAAAAAATCATAAAAAATGAAAAAAAATCTTAACTTTTTAAAAAATATTAAAAAAAATGTTTTTTTGTCAAGATACCACTTTTTACATTGAAAAATCTGTTTTTTCATCAAAAAACTGTTCTTCCTTCAAAAAGTGATTTTTTTCACCAAAAAGTGTTTTTTCATGAAAAAGTGGTTTTTTTAATTTAAATGAGCTGAAAGTGCATCTAGTTTAGTCGAAAGAACATATAGTTCAGTCAAAGTGTATCTGGTTTAATAAAAGTGCATATAGTCCAGTCGAAAGTACATATAGTTAGTCGAAAGTGCATATAGTTGAGTCGAAAGTGTATACAATTCAGTCGAAAGTAAATATAGTTCAATAAAAGTGCGTATGCATATAGTTCAACTAAAAGTGCGTATGCATATAGTTCAACTAAAAGTGCATCTAGTTCAGCTGAAAATACATCCGGTTCAGCTAAAAGTGCATCTAATTTAGTCGGAAGTAAATATAGTTAAGTCAAAAGTGCATATAGTCCTGTCGAAATTGAATATAGTGCAGTTGAAAGTGCAGGTTCAACCAAAAGTGCATATAGTTCTGCCAAAAGTGCATCTTGTTCAGCTGAAAAGTGCATATGGTTCAGCTGAAAGTGCATCTGATTCAGTCAAAAGTGCATATAGTTCAATAAAAGTGCATCTGTTTCAGCTGAAAGTGCATCTGGTTTAGCTGAAAGTGCATCTAGTTCAGCGGAAATTGCATATAATACAATCGAAAGTGCATATAGTTCATTCTAAATTGCATAATGTTTAATATAAACACAATATAATTCACAAAACAAAGTGCATATACTTTTCTTTGAATTAAAAAAAACAAATTCAGATGGATTCGAACCACCAATCTCTTGAACCCAAATTTGAGTCCAAGCGCTTCTAACATTTTGAGCTTACAAATTTAAATAGAAACCAAACAAATAGGGAATTCGGTAATTGCAGCAATGGCTAAACATCAAAATAATTTATTAGATTTTAAGGGATAATGCATTTTTTAGGAAAAAGCAATGACTTATGTCCAAAAAAAAAAACAAGCACATTTTCGGTCTCAAACAAACTCTGATTCGTACCAAAATCGAATTGTGTTTCAGCCCAAAACGGATACAGTTTCAGCCCCAAACGGGCTCTGTTTCGGACCTGAAACAGCCTCTATTGTACCCCTAAAGCGGACTACGTTTTCAGCCAAAAACAATGTCAGTTTCAGCCCAAATATCTACGTTTCAGTCTCGAAACGAGCTCTGTTTCAGTCCCGAAATGGGCTCTATTTTAACCCAAAACTAACTCTGTTTTAGCCCCGAAACTGTCTCCATTTCAACCCAAAAAAGACCTTATTTCCGGGGGAAAAAAAACATTGAAAACTCAAACAAGTTGAATAAAAAACTGCATCCAAACAATCTAAAACAATCCAACTTTATCTAAAATCAAAAGAATTGCATGAAGTGAAAAATTACACCATAAACCATCAATAATCGCCCTAAATTACACACCGGATGAGCGTCTATATTCCCTAAAAAAGTTTCTTCAACAGTTAATCGGTTAGAACAAATAACATAATACAAATAGACTTAAATTTCTGACAAAGAGCCTATTTTAACATCGAACCAGAATCTGTTTTAGCCTCAAACCCGGAGTCCAATTCAGTCCTACAACGGACTGCATTTAGCACTAAAAGAGACCCTAAATTAGCACTAAAACAGGCTTGTTTAAGCCTCAAAACGGACCCTAAAATCAACCCTACAACGGGCTCGATTAAGAACCAAAACAGACGTAAACAACCCAAAAACGCACCCCTGTTTCAGCACTAAAACAGCCAAACTCGAAAATAATAACTCAAAACGAATATCCACGTATAAACTAAAATAAAAAAATTAGCAAATAACCCCACAAAAGTAATGATCAATTGTTGACACTTAATCAACAATTTGACTTACCTGGTCATGTAGCTAGGCATATGCGCGCTCTTCGGTCGGACTCCTAACCAAATCACCACAAACTCTCGCCGAGTCGAATATAGTTTGATGTCCTCACCATCTCGATCGTCGTCGGCAGATCCATAACCGGAAACCCTACCAACACCATCTTGTTCCCCACACTCTTCACCTTTAAACCATACCCATCCTCATCATCACATCCGTCGACGAGAACGGCGGCAGAGAAGACAGCGAAAACGTGAAAAATAAAACTCAATATTTATAAAATAAATAAATTTGAAGATGTAACAAAATGCCCAAACTACACAAACGTAAAAACCTAAATCAATGAATCGTACCTAAGTTTGAATCAGAGTCAAAACCAGAACTGGATTTAGTGTTTGATATAGAGATCCGATCAATAATCCTTTCTCCGGCGACATGATCGACGGCAGAGGTGTGGGGTGGTGGTGGGGGATCGATCCGGTCAAAAATCCTTTCTCCGGCGACATGATCGACATGAATGATTGATCCAATTAGAGAGAGAGAGAGAGAATAGATAGTGAGACTAAAAACAGACGAGAGATAAAAATTAGATTAAATAGGGTTTATATAGTTTTTAAAAGTTGTACATAGGAGGAAGGTAACTTATGTTAGGTATCTTGTGAGAATATAAGTGTAACATCCTGTATTTTTATAAATGGTTTTTATTATGATTTAATTTATCCAAAAGCGTTTTATTCAAAATTTTACCAAAAACCGGTCACTCGACTAATTTTTAGCCAAAAACCGAAACTCTTCCGAAAAACCTTATTTTTAAAACCTGTTACTAATTTTATAAATAAAAAGGACCCAATAGTTTTGTTTCTAAAGATTTGTTATTTTTGAGTAGTAAAACTATATTTTTGGATTAAGAGTTAACTATTAGAACTTTGGGGACCAAATAGTTCGTTACCTCAAACTTTATCAAAACAGCTTTTATAAACTCTTTTCAGCCACTTTCTACAGATAAGATTCAGTAAATTAGCAAGCAAGAGAGAGAAAGAGTAAGAAGAGAGAAAAGAGAGAAAAGAAGAAGAAGAAGAAGAAGAAGAGGAGGAAAAGGAAACCACCGTTAGCGGGCTTATACCGGAAGCATCTTCTCTACGCGCTAAGGTAACGGGGGTTATCCATAGCGACTAGACGAGGGTGTATGTTAGGATTAGGTTTTACGTTTATTATAAATTGGGGGTTTTTGCCTTTTATATTAATTATGTTCTTATATTGTTAATTGGGGTTAGTTGCTACACTTTTAATTCCATTTATTTGAATGGTAGAGGTTGAGACCTTAGATATATATAAAGTTTGGATTGATGAGAATATTGATGGGTTTGCGTGTTTTATGCGTTAAATATATGTTATGATGGTTGTTGATAGAATTGAGTAAAATATTGTTGAAAAGAGATGAGTTTTAGATTGTGCATACAAGGTGTTTGTTAAAATGCCCGAATGGGATTTTACGTTATTGGAGTTGTTTGGCTAGTTGCGAATTTAGTACATATGGTTATGTGTTATGTTGATTGACGTTACAATGACGTTTGAGAATGTTGGTATTATGAGAATGCGTTATTTGCATGGATTTATATTATTGGCCGAGGCCGTATGAGAATGTGTTATTTGCATGGATTTATATTATTGGCCGAGGCCTTGTGATTTAGCTGTAGTGGCAATGGTCTCTGTCTTTCCCTAATTCCGGGGACAGAAGACGGCCGAGGGGATAGGGAATGACTCGTCTTACGGACCGGGGCGAGTGGCGTGAGAGGTCCCAGTGTGCACTATTTACTTTTATGTTGCAATGGTCTCTGTCTCTCCCTAATTCCGGGGACAGAAGACGGCCGAAGGGATAGGGAATAACTCATCTTACGGACTGGGGCGAGTGGCGTGAGAGGTCCAAGTGCGCACTATAAATCTACTTTTATGTTGCAATGGTCTCTGTCTCTCCCTAATTCCGGGGACAGAAGACGGCCGAAGGGATAGGGAATGACCTACCTTCCGGACCGGGGTAGGTGGCGTGAGAGGTCCATGTATGCTATAGATGTGTGTTGATGTTATTTAATTTATTTAATTTATCGTAGTTGTAGAATGTCATTATATTTCGTTTTATACGTCGTTTATCGTAGTTGTAGAATTTGTGAGTTCTTGCATTTATGAGATGAAGTGACGGTGTATGTGGTGCCGTCCCGTCTAGTTAGGTGCGTGGGACTCACCGTTACATTTTTATCATTCAGGTACATTATAGTTTGGCACAGTTGGATAGGAGCCATCCCAATGCATCACCTGGGTTCGGGCTTTTGCTTTCTTTTCATTTATATTATATTTTGAGGTTGTAGCTTACGGACAATTTACATTCGTTTATTTTATCTCGCCTTGTAGCCGCGTTTGGCAAATACTTTTATTTATCGTTTAATTGTTCCTTTAGCTCGCTTGTGTTTTCTTTTAAAATTTTTAATTTTGTACCAACAGGTTCTACTTTCTTTTGTTTTAAAAAGGTCATGCCTCGATGTCCGTGTCTTTTGGATTTTGGGGCCCGACAAGTTGGTATCAGAGCTAACTAGGTTCTTGTATACTTTGGGACGACGGGAAGATGGGTAACCATTGGACCAAGATCCATCGTATCATTTTTACAAAACTTTTTCCAAAACTCAAACTTTTTCTTAAACGGGGGGTTGCATTTAGCTTTAGTCATGTAGCTAGAATTTAGTAGTAGTTGATGGAAGGAAAGTCCACATGTGAGGCAAGGTGGGGACAATGAGGACGCTTGTTGTTCCCGGCTCGCCAAACTAGTGGGTGAACCTCTCGTCTGTATGTGTGAAGGAATACCTTAGCGATGTGGAATTCTAGAGTATGCGAGGACGCTCGGGTGCTTTAGGATAACGTATCGTGATGGGTTATCCCTCGCATTTTTGTGTTGATTGTATGCGTGTGTAGATTTATATGATGTGTATGAGGTATAAGTTTGCATGTCTGGTAGTAGCAAACTATTAGAGTGCGAGAATTGTGAAGTTGATGATTTTTACATAGCGCGTTTTCATATTATTAACTTGTTTGTTAAAGTACATTTTATACGTATGGATGTTGATAGTAATAAGTTTGTGGACTTAAATGGCTTATTTGTGTAATATATGCCATGTAGGATTTTACGAGTGTCGAGAAATTTTGCGTTTTTGAATCTTTATTTTCTGCAGTTAAAACGATCGGTCGACTGTAAAGGCAATCAGTCGAATTTCTTCAGACCCTACTGGTCAGTTTTTGACCAAAAACGATCGGTCGTTTGCCCAAAACGATCGGTCGAAAATTTTCTGACCTCACTGGAAGAATTTTTACCAAAAACGATCGGTCGTTTTCCCAAAACGATCGGTCGAATTTTTGGTGATCTCACTGGAAGAATCTTGATCCAAAACGATTGGTCGTTTCGTCCAAAACGGTCGGTCGTGTTCTGGCAATTCTGCTATTTTTCTCATTATACTTCAAACGCTCATAACCTCTTCGTTTTAACTCCGATTCTGATTCCGCTTGAAGCGTTGGCTTCGTTTTTCAGTACTCTATCTTTCTGGCGTTTTGGAATTTTCATTTTCTATTTTTGGAAAAGTCGAAGCGTTATATCGTCGAAATTGAGAATTCGTAAAAATCAGTTTTTGAGCCTTAGAAAGCTTGATAAAGTGATTGAATTGCAAACCGAGCTTTTATCATGTATGAATATACATGTGTGAGTAGTAGTGTCGAGTAAGACAACTAAAGTGTCGGTTTTAAATGTATGTAGTAATGGCTATTACCACAAGGACTAGTGGAAGGAGACCAGTTACACGCGGGGGCGCATCACCATCAAGCGGTGCGGCTACCCGAGGTAGGACAAATGGAGGAGGAAGAGCTCCAAGGGGGCGTGGAGCAACTAGAGGAAGGACTACTCGAGGTCGTGGGGGAAGAGGTAACGCGAGTGCCCCACCACCTGAGCAACCCGAGGAGGAATTAGAGGTTGAGAATATATATGAGGAAGTGAATGTGGAAGAAGAAGAGACTTCTGCACCTGAACCGGAAACGGTAAATGCTAATCAAGTAATGACCGACCTTCAGAAGGTGGTGCAAATGATGGTGCAGAATGCACAAGCTGGGAGTTCAAGCAACAATGGATTGCTTAACTTCACCCGATTGGGGGCTCCGACTTTCGATGGGTTAGGTGAACCATCCATAGCTGAGGGATGGGTGGATGAAATGGAGAAATATTTATCGGCTGCAGGAATAGTAAATGGGGAGCAAAGGATGAATATGACTCAGTTTCACCTGAAGGGTGAAGCACGGAAGTGGTGGTTGAGAATTGTGGATACATACGACATAAGCAACTTCGAATGGAATGAGTTCATCGAATTGTTTAATCGACAGTTTCTTCCCGATTCTTATAAGGACGAAATGAGAAGACGTTTCGAGGAGCTGTATCAAGGGGGTATGACCGTTCAAGCATACCAACTGAAGTTTACCTCACTCTCGAGGTATGCCCCAGAATCGGTTATAGGGGGTGCAGAAAGATGTAGGAGATTCATGAAGGGGTTGAATCCGACCATCTCGCTACAATTGGCATCGGCTCGACATGTCAACTATAGTGAATTGGTAAAATCAGCCCAAGCTGTGGAAGGAGCTCTACTCCATAACAAGCGAATCTCGGAGAAGTCGAAAACTGGAAATGCTCCGAGGGAAGAGAAGAAGCGGAGTTGGGATATGGTGAATAGTTTGCGATTTCAACAACCGGGAAGAGGAGAGAGGAGTTTTAATCCACCACCAACAAACGTCGTGATAAGGGGAGCGTGTTTCCACTGTGGAGACGCGAGCCATCGACAACCGATTTGGACATACGGCAATTGTCCCGGGGGACAAGGAAGAATCGACACCAACCGACCCTTTAACCAACCTAGGTTGCCACCACCACCATCAAGAGGACCAGGATTCGTACCACCACACCAATTACCTGGGAACCAAGGGGGAGGGTTTCGAGGTAACCACCAAGGAGGGGGAAACCGTGGGAACTACCGAGGAGGCTATCAGGGCCCGGGAAACCGAGGGAATCATGGGGAAAATCGAGGACCGCAAGGAAACCCACCAATTCAAACTCGTCTATTTGCCTTGCCACAGTTGCCAAACCAAGGAGATCCGGCAAATGTACAAGGTATGGTTCTTGTGTGCTCATCTTGGGCACATGTTCTTTTCGATACGGGAGCTTCGCGTTCTTTTATATCTAAAAGTCTAGTTGAGTCTTTGTCATTAGAAATTGGGGTTCTTGAGAACCCAATAGTTGTAGAGACTCATGTTGGGGGTCGAGTTGTGTTGGACCGAGTGTGTCGGTCTTGTGAAATGGTGGTCGCGGACCACGTATTTATATTTGACTTAGTAGTTATAGAGATGTCGGGATTCGACGTGATACTTGGAATGGACTGGTTGGTTCATTTCAATTCTTTCATCGACTGTGTTCGACGAAAGGTTTTCCTTACAACTTCATCCGGAGATGAGGTGTTCTTTCGTGGGGAAAGGGATGCTACCCTTTCTTCTATTCCATATTATTCCAAGCAGGTTGGGGGCAACCTGTCTTGTCTTTTGGCTAGTCTCTCGATAGTAGATAACGACGAGGATGTGGAAACGTGGCCAAGCGTAGTGGACGACTTTAGAGATGTGTTTCCGAAGGATCTACCGGGGTTACCACCGAAAAGAGGTTTAGATTTTTCTATCGACTTGGTACCGGGAACGGCACCCATAGCCATTTCCCCGTACCGTTTGGCACCAGCAGAGTTGAAAGAGTTAAGTATGCAGTTAGAAGAACTGCTAGGGAAGGGGTTTATTAGGCGGAGTACGTCACCGTGGGCGGCACCGGCCTTATTCGTGCAAAAGAAAGATGGATCGATGAGGATGTGCATCGACTATCGAAAGCTAAATAGGGTGACTATTAAGAATAAGTACCCACTACCTCGAATTGACGATTTGTTTGACCAACTGAAAGGAGCGACGTTCTTTTCAAAAATCGACTTGCGATCAGGCTATCACCAATTGAGGGTGAAGGATGAGGACATTTCGAAAACGGCCTTTAGGACCCGGTATGGTCACTATGAGTTTGTGGTCATGCCGTTAGGGTTAACTAATGCGCCGGCAGCATTTATGGAGTTAATGAACCGAATCTTTAAGGAGTATCTCGACAAGTTTGTGGTGGTCTTCGTCGACGATATCTTGATTTACTCGAGTTCAAGAGAGGAACACGAGGAGCATCTCCGTTTAGCGTTGCTCACGTTGAGAGAGCACCAACTTTACGGAAAGTTTAGCAAATGTGAGTTTTGGCTAAATGAGGTGAAATTTCTTGGGCATGTGATCTCGGAAGAAGGGGTAAAGGTGGACGCGACGAAAATTGAGGCGGTTTCGAATTGGACACAACCGAAAAATGTGTTCGAGATTCGAAGTTTCTTGGGTTTAGCCGGATACTATCGACGGTTCGTCAAGGATTTCTCGAAGTTAGCGACTCCAATGACTTACCTTACCAAGAAGGGGGTGAAGTTCGTGTGGAGTGAGGCTTGCGAGAAAGCATTCCTAGAGCTCAAGAAGCGGTTGACTAGTTCTCCCATACTAGTTATTCCCGAGCAAGGGAAGGGTTACCAAGTGTATTGTGATGCTTCGAAGGAAGGTTTGGGTTGCGTCTTGATGCAAGACGGAAAGGTTATCGCATATGCTTCGCGACAGCTAAGGATTCACGAAAAGAACTATCCGACTCATGACCTAGAGCTAGCGGCAATAGTTCATGCGTTGAAGATATGGAGGCACTATCTGTTCGGGGAAAAGTTCGAAGTGTTCTCGGATCACAAGAGCTTAGGGCATATTTTTACCCAACGTGATCTAAATATGCGACAACGGCGATGGATGGAATATTTGGAGCAATACGACTACGACTTGCACTATCACCCGGGAAAGGCCAATGTAGTGGCGGATGCTTTGAGTCGAAAGTCCCATGCGACCTTAGCGCATGTGGCGATCGAAGAATGGAGGATGATGGGGAAAGTGAACGAGTTCGACTTAGAGTTGGGGAATGTTAATATGGGGACTTTGTACACAATAGTGGTACAACCGGAACTTGTGAGTAGGGTTTTGGAAGCACAAGAAGGGGATGAGAAAGTGGAGAACTTTGAGAAACAGATAAGTTCGAGCGAAGGATTAGAGGGTTGGACGAAAGGAACCGATGGAGGGCTACGCTTTAAGGGAAGGACTTATGTGACAGAAAACATGAGGAACGAAGTATTAAAGGAGTTTCACCACTCCCGATTAGCCGTTCATCCCGGCGGGACGAAAATGTATCACGATGCTAGGAGACAATTTTGGTGGCCCGGAATGAAACGAGATGTAGCTTCATATGTTAGCAAGTGCCTAACTTGCCAGCAAGTGAAGGCGGAACAGCAAAGGCCGGCGGGTATGCTCCAACCTTTACCGGTGGCGGAATGGAAGTGGGAAAGGATAGCAATGGATTTTGTGACCAACTTACCTAAATCGGTAAGTGGGAATGACGCTGTGTGGGTTGTGGTCGACCGTTTGACCAAATCCACACACTTCATTGCAATTAAGATGACGAATTCGGTGGAAATCTTGGGACGGAAGTATATTAAGGAAATTGTTAGACTTCACGGGGTACCGATTTCGATAGTATCGGATCGAGACGCGAGGTTTGTGTCGAGGTTCTGGGGCGCATTGCAAAATTCCTTAGGGACCAAATTGACAATGAGCACGGCGTTTCATCCTCAAACGGATGGACAATCGGAGCGGACTATCCAAGTGTTAGAGGATATGTTGCGCGCGTGTGTGAATGACTTCAAGGGAGGTTGGGAGAGCCATCTACCCTTAGTGGAATTTGCGTATAATAATAGCTTTCAAGCTAGTATTGGCATGACACCTTTTGAGGCTTTATACGGGCGACCGTGTAGGTCTCCGGTGTGTTGAACCGAGGTGGGGGAAGCGGAAATGTTAGGGCCGCAATTGGTTCAAGAAACGACAGAAAAGATTAAGTTAATTCGACAAAGGCTTGAGACGGCCCGAAGTAGACAAAAGAGTTATGCGGATAAGAGGAGGAGACCTTTGGAGTTCGAAAAGGGGGATCAAGTATTTTTGCGGGTTTCGCCAAGGAAGGGGGTTATGAGGTTTGGCTCAAAAGGAAAGCTGAGCCCGAGATTTATCGGACCATTTGAGATCGTGGACCGAGTTGGAGAAGTTGCTTACCGGTTGGACTTACCACCAAAGTTGGCGGGGGTTCACCCAGTGTTCCATGTGTCGATGTTGAAAAAGTATCATCACGACCCTTCACACGTGGTGGACTTTGAGGACATTGAGGTTAGTGCGGATGTGACCTACGAAGTGGGACCTATGAGGATTATCGATGTGCAAGAGAAGAAACTTCGAGGAAAAACGATTAGATTAGTAAAGGTGGTTTGGAAACACCACGGGGCCGAGGAGGCAACTTGGGAACGTGAGGATGAGATGAAGAGGAAGTATCCTAATCTCGACTTTTCTTTAGGTACTTTTCTTTAGATGCATTCTAATTTCGGGACGAAATTTCTTTATCGGGGAAGGGTTGTAACGCCTAGAGTTTGGTGCTTAGTTTATTAGAGCTTAGTTTACTAGAAATACCCGTACGTTGAGTCTTGGGTACGTTTAAAATTCTTCGAGTTGTTGTCTCTTATTATGGTGGATATTGCATATAGGTGTTTACCTCGTTTGAGATTCTTACGTGTAGTTCATGTATTTTGAGTTTTGTAGACGTTGTGGAGTTGTTGAGGTAGAAGCATGTCATCTTGGTTGTTGAGCTAGAAACATGTTACCTTCGTTACATTATTGCCTTTTATTTCATTAGTCATTGTTTTACATTATCGTGATACTTACGTACCTTTCGTTTACCTTGAGTTATGGATGGAAGAGTGGTATGAGTTGTGTACCCTGAGTATTTTATTTCTTAGATGATGACACGTATTACACGTTTAAATTTTATGGCCTTGTTTATAAAAGTTTATCACTTCTGGGTATAGTTGTTTAGATAGGAAATTTCGGGACGAAATTCTTTTAAGGAGGGTTAGTTGTAACATCCTGTATTTTTATAAATGGTTTTTATTATGATTTAATTTATCCAAAAGCGTTTTATTCAAAATTTTACCAAAAACCGGTCACTCGACTAATTTTTAGCCAAAAACCGAAACTCTTCCGAAAAACCTTATTTTTAAAACCTGTTACTAATTTTATAAATAAAAAGGACCCAATAGTTTTGTTTCTAAAGATTTGTTATTTTTGAGTAGTAAAACTATATTTTTGGATTAAGAGTTAACTATTAGAACTTTGGGGACCAAATAGTTCGTTACCTCAAACTTTATCAAAACAGCTTTTATAAACTCTTTTCAGCCACTTTCTACAGATAAGATTCAGTAAATTAGCAAGCAAGAGAGAGAAAGAGTAAGAAGAGAGAAAAGAGAGAAAAGAAGAAGAAGAAGAAGAAGAGGAGGAAAAGGAAACCACCGTTAGCGGGCTTATACCGGAAGCATCTCCTCTACGCGCTAAGGTAACGGGGGTTATCCATAGCGACTAGACGAGGGTGTATGTTAGGATTAGGTTTTACGTTTATTATAAATTGGGGGTTTTTGCCTTTTATATTAATTATGTTCTTATATTGTTAATTGGGGTTAGTTGCTACACTTTTAATTCCATTTATTTGAATGGTAGAGGTTGAGACCTTAGATATATATAAAGTTTGGATTGATGAGAATATTGATGGGTTTGCGTGTTTTATGCGTTAAATATATGTTATGATGGTTGTTGATAGAATTGAGTAAAATATTGTTGAAAAGAGATGAGTTTTAGATTGTGCATACAAGGTGTTTGTTAAAATGCCCGAATGGGATTTTACGTTATTGGAGTTGTTTGGCTAGTTGCGAATTTAGTACATATGGTTATGTGTTATGTTGATTGACGTTATAATGACGTTTGAGAATGTTGGTATTATGAGAATGCGTTATTTGCATGGATTTATATTATTGGCCGAGGCCGTATGAGAATGTGTTATTTGCATGGATTTATATTATTGGCCGAGGCCTTGTGATTTAGCTGTAGTGGCAATGGTCTCTGTCTTTCCCTAATTCCGGGGACAGAAGACGGCCGAGGGGATAGGGAATGACTCGTCTTACGGACCGGGGCGAGTGGCGTGAGAGGTCCCAGTGTGCACTATTTACTTTTATGTTGCAATGGTCTCTGTCTCTCCCTAATTCCGGGGACAGAAGACGGCCGAAGGGATAGGGAATAACTCGTCTTACGGACTGGGGCGAGTGGCGTGAGAGGTCCAAGTGCGCACTATAAATCTACTTTTATGTTGCAATGGTCTCTGTCTCTCCCTAATTCCGGGGACAGAAGACGGCCGAAGGGATAGGAAATGACCTACCTTCCGGACCGGGATAGGTGGCGTGAGAGGTCCATGTATGCTATAGATGTGTGTTGATGTTATTTAATTTATTTAATTTATCGTAGTTGTAGAATGCCATTATATTTCGTTTTATACGTCGTTTATCGTAGTTGTAGAATTTGTGAGTTCTTGCATTTATGAGATGGAGTGACGGTGTATGTGGTGTCGTCCCGTCTAGTTAGGTGCGTGGAACTCACCGTTACATTTTTATCATTCAGGTACATTATAGGTTGGCACAGTTGGATAGGAGCCATCGCAATGCATCACCTGGGTTCGGGCTTTTGCTTTTTTTTCATTTATATTATATTTTGAGGTTGTAGCCTACGGGCAATTTACATTCGTTTATTTTATCTCGCCTTGTAGCCGCGTTTGGCAAATACTTTTATTTATCGTTTAATTGTTCCTTTAGCTCGCTTGTGTTTTCTTTTAAAAATTTTAATTTTGTACCAACAGGTTCTACTTTCTTTTGTTTTAAAAAGGTCATGCCTCGATGTCCGTGTCTTTTGGATTTTGGGGCGCGACAATAAGTTCAAAAGTGATACTTATAGGGCATTATTTGTACTATTATTTAGCCCATTGTACTCGAGGAACAATTGATTCTGACATTGAGAAAGTTCTATTTGAGAAAGTAACTTAACTGATTATTACATGCAAAATCTCGACTAAGAAGGAGAATGGTATATGTGGCATAAACCTTCTAAGAAAGGACATGATGCCCCCCTCTTGTAGATCCTCGAAGTAGAAATAATTATGCGCAATTTTAATGTTATAGTTTTATAAAGTTTGGATGCCTTTAAGAAATTTCTGTCCTGGTTAGCGTTGTAAAAATGTTAATAGAACTCCTGAAATGCAAATTATATATTATTCTACTAATCATTTACCAGATATATCATATTTGATCTGCTTGCACTACAAATTGTCCTGCATGTAGTGATACTGTGATACACAACTTTAATATTCACTCACTAAAAGTTACTTAATTTGGTGAGAGTTTAATAAGTCACTATACATGTTATTACTTAATTGGCTAACATACTCATGCAAATGCTATATAATGTTTTGGTCATCTCGAGTAGTTTGTCAATTCAAGTTGGATAAGCTAGTTTAGCCATATTTTTTAGGCAAAAGAAAAACAGGGTTTTTGGTACTGAAGAGTAAGTCCAGATCCTCTACCCTATAGCTTTTATATGACAATAAACAATACAAGCAAAGAGCAACTCAGTTTAAGCAACAAAATGACGGGATAATGTACTCCCAAGTGCTCAGAACTAGAAATGTGCATAAAGCCGGAAACATTAAACATGGCATAAAGCTTTCGTTTTCATGTTCTTTTACTGCATTTTGAATCGTTTCAAAATAATTTAAAAGAAATAGAAATATCGATTATTGGTTCCGATGCTAATGCACTAAATGCTCATCTGTTTATAACGTTCGCTTTTGTTGCCACGTGTTTCTGTTTTCAGCAGGAAAAAGCTCATGTTAATGAAAGCTCGAAGCATAGAACTTTAAGCTCTTCTAAGTTTGATATTCTAGAGAATCTAAATTATTGTGCATTTGGTCCGGCAATAGGAATAGCCACTGGCAAAGCCTAATCCGAAGTTACTACAAAACGCTAAGAGACCTCAAGTATTTTCAACTTGATCAATTACTATTATCATACACTTGAGTTTTGACAGGAACAAAAACCTGATACTACTCATTTCGTAATCTTCTAAAATTACTTGCCACATGACAGGAGCAAAAACAAAAGTTAAGAAGGTTTGATGATATTACTTGATCAAAAGATGCCTTGTAAAACTTTTCTAAAATAACTTGCCACATGACAGGAGCAAAAACAAAAGTTAAGAAGGTTTGATGATATTACTTGATCAAAAAATGCCTTGTAAAACTTTTCAACATAAACTTATACAGTAAAGCGCCACTGCATTTCAGTGACTTCAGTCATACAAATTTATGTGCCTTTTTACGAAGGTTGTCAGCATCCCATGACGATGGTTTACTCATATCTAGAACAAGAATGGGGCAAGAAACGGGTTAATAACAATAAAAGTATAATATGTTGGTCAATTATACAATTTAGCATACTTAAAGATTTATGAGTAACCTAAACCACCTTCATCGCCACTCACCAGAATAATAACACGGCACCCGACTTTATAATTTATTTCAAATAAACAATCTGAAAAATAGCAAGTTGAGAGAGAATGGGCATAGCTGCCCACCGACAGTAATCATTCATATTTTTCATTTTCATTTCCATTTCATAAATCATACACAGCCTGCTTAGTGTTATATGTGAAAGAAATAAAAGAGCAACAGTAATCAGTAGGAGTTATCGGTATATGTGTGACAGTGTCAAAATTTAGGAAAACAACATTTAATTTGTAAAAGATGAACTCTACGACAATATTAATAAAAAAGACCCAACATGTGAATGTGGATACCAGTAAAGTCTACTTGCCGGATTTCTCTGATCGTAATGAACCCTTGGATAACTATTCTATCTTTTCATATATTTGCATACCCGGGGTGTTTGATGCACTCAAGTGTTGATCAACAAGCGTTCAACCAGATAAAAGCAAGGTGTTTTATTCCTATAATCAACAAATAAGGAACCAAAAGGAAATATATCATATCAAATCATTAAGGAAGGCAGAGTAAAGAGAAAACAACATGAATGATAATTTTAGTGGACGTTCACACTATTAAGTAAGTTTCGTGTAGTTTTATTAAAGTTTGTGATAATGGATAGAATATTAGGGGAATGTAAGAGATGGCATCTACCTTAGACACTCACACGAGTTCTTTCCTTTCAACACAGCTGCTGATGGATTTCTCTTTTTTACTAGAGTTCCTCACTATCATTACAATAATATCTTCGTAGTCATGTCAGGAATAAAATCTATCTACAATAATGAGTAAGGTCTATTGGTTGAAAGCCCAATAGTCAGATTTCAGAAAAGATGTCCATGACCATTTATACATGCAAGCATAGTTGAGCTGTGAGTACATCATGTCTCACAACAAACTCTATCCCAAAGTCTATTTGAACTAAATTTCTTTAGCGTTCCTTACTTGACAACCTCCCACACATACAGTAAAACTATTCTAGTATTCTTCGAGTCAACATTTCCAAAATGACATCAGATTCTAATTTGCACACACTGATTTAGGTTTACCAATCTTCAATTAGACAAGACTAGAGTATCTATATCAGTATATCAAAAGGCCACTACAAAATCTGACAAAGTATCATGGGAATTTTATTTGTGGCCATTATCAGGTGGAGTAACTTTTTAAAAACAAAATAAAATCTACAGAACCATCATTTACTGTTCGACCATGGTCCCAGACATAAAGAAACTGCCTCACAAAATTATGCATGTAGGTAATGGTTTGGCAGTTGAAGCTGTCATTTCGAAGTGCCGCTTCTGTCAATTTTGAGACAATTTCTCACGCGAATCAAAGTTTCATTCCTGAAAAAAATTGTGATTCAATATGGAGTAAATGTCAGTATAATAGGATGAACATGGCTAATATGAGACTACTTTAACTTTTGTTTAGTAATTCCATATCAGCAAATTCTTTGATATATGCAATTCAGAAATAGTTATCAACAGCTAAGAAATATGTTGATTTAAAAAATTAAACAGTCTCATGCCAGCTAGCTCTTGAGACCGACATCTTAACCAAAACACCATGTATACTTATGAGTAATCCAAAGTCCAAACTGCTTTTAGTCACTAAGAATAGCTATTTTTAGGTATTATGGTAACAAGATTCTTAGCCGAATCTGTTCAGTAAGATCAACGGAAAATAAAATAAGCTATATACTATGATAAGTTCCTTGCAACTATATTTGAAGCATAGTATGGAAAAGAACAAAGGTTTAAAAATATACCGAGGAGCCAAAATCTATAAACAAAAAGTTTTTGTTCCGCAAAACCATTGACAAGAAGAATCTTGTCAACAGGGACTTAAATTTCAACACAAACATTACGTGGAAATGGAGCACATGCAAGTGAATGGCTTAGCAGACATTCTCGTGGGAAAACATGCAAGAAAACGGAGTTAACAGAGAACTCGCTCCTAAAAGCTATCTATTAAAGGCAGGGAACCCAAGATATACACACAGTAGTTCAATAGTTAAAAGTATCGATGCGGGAATGTTATAAGAGAAGGAGAATCTCTAGATGACAAGAAGACAAGAGATAATCACATTGAAAACTGATTTTAACGGCTTGAGTACAAGTTTTTACATTAGATATAGTTACTTAATCCAGTTAGACCACAAATAGCAGCACCCTATGCCAAAGACCTAGGTGTTTAAAAGCAAATAACATTAAAAACATAAATAACACATAAAATTGCAACAAAAAGAAAATTTTATTAGTGTTCGATTATTGCCACAGTTCTCACATTGATACTATACTACCCATAAACCAAGGTATAACAGATATTGATAGGGAGAGTATGATTTTAAAATTAGTAATGTGATGTTAATGTAAAAAAAAAAAGGTATTAATATGTTTAGAAGATAAGTATCTATTGTCTCAAATAATCAAATCAGTTTGTCTTACAAACTAGGGAAAAATTCACTTGTCATGATTTGTGAAAATAAATTGCAGACAAATCAAAACTAAATTTGGCTCCACAACTCTTTAGCATCACGTGTTTTTATGCATTTCATTTGTACACTTTGATAAAAATATATTTTATCTTAAAGAATAAAAATATATAAATATTTTGATGAAACAGTCCATATTTTAAAAAAGTTATACACTTTGACTATTTTGACATATATGGACAAATTCAAATACTCTTATTACAAAAGTTGTTTTTTAGAAAATTTATACCAGGCGTACACAAAAATTAGATGAAACGGTCTGATAGTGGG
Organism: Primula vulgaris; assembly: GCA_963920805.1. Taxonomy (NCBI): domain Eukaryota; kingdom Viridiplantae; phylum Streptophyta; class Magnoliopsida; order Ericales; family Primulaceae; genus Primula; species Primula vulgaris. Next base: position 13,808,506 of record OY987218.1, on the reverse strand, counting down.
TAAAGATAACTATAATTGTTTCTTAAATAAAAACATGGTTTTCCAATACTGTTTTCATTAATAAAAAATAATGTATTGCTCGAAAATAACCGTTTTATTACAACTCTTTTTATTGCATGAAAAGCAATTCATAAAAATATGATAATCATGAATCGCAAACTATATACACCAATGAGTGTGACCATGACATATAGATCATTGTTCGTTTAGATCTCAACAAGTCTATGCTCGACCGCGACATAGATAAATTAGAATTAGGGATCTGCAATTGTAAATTTGATTGTTAGGTGTTTTATCATTTCAGTCCAAAACTTTAGGTTTTAACATTATAACCTCTAGATGTTATTAAAAATTGATATTTTCTCCATTATTGTTTTCGGTTTAAGTTCAAACATACTTTTTTTTTAGTAGAAAATACGAATAAAATGCGAACAGTGCTAGTATTTTATTATTAGATTGTTTTTTGAAAGATAAAGTATCTCCAAATGACCTTATTCGTATTGTAATGAAAATAAACGATTTTCACATGACCATAGACTTTTTAAAAATGATTTAGATTATTTTCAAAATGTATCAAACTGTTTTTATAATAACTCGAACTGTTTTTAAAATTTCTCAAAGTATTTTTCAAATCAATCAGACTGTTTATAATTGACCTTTTTAAAATGACCATAAACGGTTTAAAATAACTCAAACTATGTTTAAATTTACCTAGACTGTTTTGAAATGGCTCAAACGGTTTTAAAATGTCTCAGACTGTTATTAAAATGACTTAAAACAACGCAGACTTAAAATGACTGAAAAGGACTCAGACTGTTTTTAAAATGACTTAAAACGACTCAGACAGTTTTTAAAATGATTTAAAACGACTCAGTCTGTTTTTTAAATTACTCACATTGTTTTTTAAATTACTCACGTTGTTTTTTAAAATGACTTAAAACAACTCAGACTATTTTTTAAAATGACTTAAAACGACTCAGACTGTTTTTAAAATGACTTAAAATTACTCAGATTATTTTTAAAATGACTTACAATTACTCATACTGTTTTTAAAATGACTTAAAATTACTCAGACTGTTTTTAAAATGACTTAAAACGACTCAGACTGTTTTTAAAATAACTTAAAACGACTCAGACTGTTTTTAAATGACTTGAAACGACTCAGACTGTTTTTAAAATAACTTAAAATGAGTTAGACTTTTTTTAAAATTACTTAAAATGACTCGTACTGTTTTTAAAATGACTTAAAACGACTCAGACTATTTTTAAAATGACTTAAAACGACTCAAGACTGTTTTTAAAATGAATTAAAATGACTCGGACTGTTTTCAATATGAATTAAGATGAGTCAGATTGTTGTTATTTTTTTTTTTTGCGTTTTTGCATTTTTGTTGATTTTATATTTTTTGGGATATTTTTTTATTTTTGGGGATTTTTAAAATTTTATACGTGTTTTTTCGGAGTTTGGCCTCTTTAAAGTTTTTTTTTTCCCTTTTTATTTTCTGGATTTTTTCCATTTTTTCTTATTTTTTACATTTTTATTGGTTAGTTAGGGGAAATAAAGATTTTTACTTTGTCGAGTCAATCAATTGAACGGCACAAAGTCGTGTTTTCGAAAATAAATATTCAATTGTTATTTTTTTTCATATTTTGATTAATAATTAAATTTATGTTAGTATCCACTAGGGCTCTATATTTTTATTTGGTTTTTTATTGTGTTGTAAAATTTATTTTTAATTTATTAAATCATAATTTGTCTAATATATAATAAAAATTAAAAATTTAAATTATTTATTAAAAATGTATCATTTAACCCTCAATTTTTTAATTTTTTAATTTTTTAATGTAATAGTTATAAAAGTGACGAAAACTCAACAATAAAACAATCTTGATATTAATAGTATAACTTGTTGTTATATATGGTAGAGCAGGTTTAAGATATGCGGGTCACATGTTGGCAATACCCTTAATAAATAGGTCCCCACGTTATTAATTTATAGACGTTTCACTGTATATAGCAAAAAGGGTCAAATTTATTTTATAATCTTGGTTAAATTAGATCTTTTTGTTTTGTTTTGTAATCAGTTAAATTAGATCTTAATTGTATCAGAGTATTACAGTTTTCAGATCCTCTTATGGCACATTGGCTCAAAGCCGCTGAAGGTCTCTCTCTCTCTCTCTCTCTTTATATATATATATATATTTATATATCTATATATATATATATGTATTAGTCTGGGTTCATTTCTATTTCCAGCTCCTGAATTAGTTTTAATATAGCTATGTTTTAGTGTTATTTTGAGTTTGATGGAATAATAAATAAAAATCTTCTTATTGATTTTATTCTGTATAAATTATAATCCTCACACATTACGATAAAAAAAAAAGACGGGTGTGTGATATTTTGGTAACAATGGAAAAAAATCCGTGGGTTGGTTGTTTAAAAGTATTGAATTTTTGGCCTCGGTAGTGATTTGAATAATACGTAGATTAGTAGTTTTTGTGGCGTTTACATTGTGGGTGTGAATTATGAGTTACGATAAACGTGATTAGAAACAGATTTTGCTGTTTTTGGAGAAAGGACTTTTTTACAGTACAAAATATAAAGAATGTCCTAGCCTAGGTTCATTTCTATTTCCAGCTCCCGAATTAGTTTATATACTTGTGTAGTTATGTATTAGTGCGATTTTGAGTTTGATGAAATGACATAATCTTTCTTCTTATTGATTTAAGTCTATATAAACATAACACATTACGATAGTAAACGAGTAAAGTAATACTTATGTTGGAGCTTTGTGTGATTTTATGATAACTGTGAATGATTTTCCGTGCGTTGATTCTTTAAAAGTATTGAATTATTGGCCTCAGTCATCATTCAAAGAATACGTAGATTAGTAGTTTTTTGGCGGTTTACATTATGCATGTGAATTATTAGATACGATAAACGTGATTAGAAACCGATTTTGCTGTTTTTGGAGAGAGGGTTTTTATATAATACGAAATATGAAGATATGTTACTATGATTATTAACTCACCTAGACTAAAGAATTAGGGGGAAACTAGAGGAAAGTTTACCGTTTGTTGAGTAATTTTTCCTTTTTCCGGCTCTTACGTATAGTGTGCCTTTTTTATAAATAGAAAAATAGTACAATGCTTGATCAGACACATTTAGTGATTGACATGTAAAATGGAATCCAAATTGGTAAATCTATGCAAAAATTTCAGTCTGTAGGCAACTACCAATACCATTAGTAGATAGATAATGGTGATTTAAATAATATGTAGATTAGTAGTTTTTGTGCCGTTTTACATTGTAGATGTGTGGGCTAAGAATAACCTGATTAGAAACCGACTTTGCTGTTTTTGGAGAAAGGGTTTATCATAGTACGAAATACGAACATATGTTACTATAATTATTATTCGCCTAGACTAAGGAATTAGGGAGAAGCTAGAAGAAAGTTTACTGTTTGTTGGGTAATTTTTCCTTTTTCCGACTCGTACGTGTACAGTACCTTTTAGAAATAGAAAAATAGTACAGTGCTTGATCAGACACATTTAGTGATAGACGTGTAATATGGATTCCGAATTGGTAAATCTATGCAAAATTTTCAGTTTTTGGTAGGTACCAATACCATTAGTACCATATGCCTTGGAGGAAAAATATAGTAATGGCTCATAGATACTAATAGAGATTTGGAAGTACAAGGATGTATTCCGCAAACTATTACCAATTCCAATTTTTTGATGCAAATGGATATGGTTGTACTTGTACAGCATTAGTAGGGACAATAATGTTACGAGGTTATCTTAGACAGACAGACAGACGATCGACAGACAACCAAAGTAGCCTCGTCTTTCGATAACTAGGCTACAAAGAATCTCTGAGAACTGGGTGCCTGCATGTGATATGGGTGTCTAGGATTCTTTTGTGACATACAAAATGGAAGAGCCTTGACCATTAAACTTGCAAACTTGGTTTAAAACATATCTTCATAAGTAAACGTTCCGGAGGAAATAATGGAATGTTAGATTGGTTCGATGAAACGTCAATAGGATCTTTATCATCTCATGTAGGCTGGTATTATATACTGCATCATGCTTGTTGCATAGTGTCAATCTTGGCACCACTTTTTAAGGAACTTCTATTTGGTTCTTATATCCAATTCCTTCTTGATTATATCGTTAGCTTTGCACTATCATTTTTATCCCAGCTGTACTTATTATGTATTTTTGAATAAGCAAAATCATCATGCGATGAAGTGTCCTCCTCGGCTTCTTGGGCAACTTGTTATTTGAAAAATATAATTGTGGATGATAGGGTATCAGCCATTGAACTATTAATTCTATAATGATTTTTGTGGAGAAATTTTGTTTCCACACGTAGTTTGAAGCCATGTCAACATATGCCCCCTTGTGGTTTATAGGAATAAACATATATTTTCTTGAAAGTTGAAACAGATATTTTAATTATAACTCATTAAGTAATTACTAGTGTTATACGTATTTAGATAAGATAAGCATGCATAGTAATTCATATTTCCTTTTCACAATACACCAGATCTCTTTGAAGTTGTAGACCGAAGAGCAAAGCTTGTTGTTGGTGAAAAAGATGAGCTTTCAAATACTCCTGCACCAGGTAAATACTTAAGTTTTGCTTGTTACACATTACATGCTTAGACAGTTTAACTTAGCTCTGGTATATAGAATTCTACATCAATTTTCGCCCACATATGTATCACTTCAGTTAGGACCAAACACGTAAGAGGCTTAGCATTTATCCAATATTTCATTCGACTTCTCTCTTTCCTATGAGTCTAACAGTGAAGGTAATTTTGTACAGTATAAACTGCTAACTATAGTACGCAGCATCTTTTATGGCTTGGACTAAATTAAAAAAAAAAATGTATTTCCCTTCTTTTGAGCTTCACTTTTGCATTGAGATTACTGTTGCGATTGAATGATTTTTTTCTTCTCAATTACATAGCTTCTAATGGAAAAGGATCTCAAACAAAGAGGTCGAGGTCAAAAGCCAAGGTACTGTCCTTTAAATTGAGTTTTCAGTCGGTGTCTGCTAGATAAAGTGGAGTACTTGTATAACGCTCGTATCATTTGTAGGCTCAGAAGAAACTTTCATCAAACGAAACTCAAAAAACAAATGATGCTTCATCCACACAGAATAATACTGAAACAGAGAAATCAGGTGTGGCACCTGAAAAAGAAGTAGCTGTCCCAATACTTGAAGATGGTGAGACAAAACCCACAAATTCCAGTACCCAAACAAGTATTGAGGAACAAAACAATGTTGAGAAAGATGTCTCATTAATAAGTGCTCCATTACCGGAGTCATTATTGAAGGAGAGTACAATACCCATTGCTTCAACTTCTAATGAAGAAATAACCAGTAAAGATTCAGTTAGTGCTTCTGAAGAAATTTCATCACCTATAGCTGGCAAAGGTGTTGAGGTTGTCCAAGATCATGCTACGCTTGATTCTGGGCATAATATTGGTCCCATAGATATAAACACTCCTATTAAATCTGAAGAAGAAAAACTACTCAAACCTGTTCAAGTCGGCGAACCTAGTGAAGTTAATATGCAACCAAAAGATGCAAAAATTAAGGTCGAACCTCTTGCTGTAGAGAATATTCAAGAAAAGAAAACCGATTCCACTCCTGCTGAAGTTCAGGATCAACTCGATGAGGTAAAGAACGTATTTTTTACTGGGTATTTATCTTCCGAACAAGCTGGGCATATAGTGGTTTAATCACTTTAATCTCCCCTATTCAGGCTCAAGGACTGCTCAAAAGTGCAATTTCAACTGGTCAATCAAAAGAAGCAAGGTTAGCTCGGGTAAGAATCAAAATCTGATTGCATTGTTAGTGCTTCAAGAACGATAGCCTATTATTTTTTAGGGGTTTAAGTGTTAGATTCTAAATATCATCGGGGCCATGGAGTAGTGATTGTAAAATTTGATATTCTCGTATCAGTTTATGGTTATAAAATTTGATGGAATGGTCGGGGCAACTAAAGGAAAAGCATTTATACATACCTTATACTGATATTCATTTTGGAAATGAACCCATATTTTCTTGTGGGAAAAATTATACATAGGCATAAAACATCTGTCATGATATATGTTCAAGTGCTGCTTGATGCGTAAGAAATTTTTATCTTTTTGTTCATGTTTTATGTGGTTTCATCTGTTTATAAGCTTTTGGTATCTTATAGACTTATACTACAAGAAGTGCTGGGTTGTTCTTTTATCCACATTGCTGCTTAATGTTCTTGGGATATCCAATCTAAAATTAACATTCAGTTTTCGTCACTTTGATTTGATCCTTAGGTCTGTGCTGGGCTTTCATCACGCCTGCAAGAGTACAAATCTGAAAGTGCTCAGTTAGAGGAGCTTCTCACCGCAGAGGTGAAACACAATATTCTTGTATTATTTGGATAAAAGGTTTTGCTTCTGTTTTAACATTCAATCATTTCAGAGGGAGCTCAGTAAATCATATGAAGTTCAAATAAAGCAGCTACAGAAAGATTTATCCGAATCAAGAAATGAAGCTACCAGAGTGGAATCAAGTATATCTGAGGCTTTGTCTGCAAAGAATTCTGAAATTGAGACACTTGTCATTTCTATGGATGCAGTTAAGAAGCAGGCTGCTTTAGCGGAAGGAAATCTGGCTTCAATCCAGGTTCTTTGCAGACTTCTTTATAAGTAAATTATTGAAGAAATATCAGTCTAAATATACTCTTCTTTTAGACAAGTTTGTTTCAGTGAATATGCATTTCTTCTGCTTTGAATTGTGAGGGATGAATTTGTGAGAAGCAGGAGGCTTTAGATTCCCAAAGCCAGGATCCATAAATGGGGATGCCGAATTTGCATAAAAACTAATTTTACGTGAAAAAATAAACCATGGGGTGCCAGATCATCATTTTTTACACATTGGTGAAAAAACATGATAAGTTTTTTATTAAAACAATAACTAAGGGAGTTGTAGTGGGTGTCGTGCCCCTGATGGTCACCACTTAGCTTCCCCTCTTAGGTACAGATCCTTGGTGGAGCAGATTTTTATCGATTAGTTTAAATTTTGAACTTTTTTGTTATTTCTTAAAGATTGAGTCCTATAAAAAAATCATGTCCTTCATAAACAAAATCTCCTATGTAATTACGTCTTTTCATTTTTAAAATGTTTTAATAGTTGTGTCGTTTTAAAAAAAAAGGCATGCATCATTTTGAATGGTTGTGACTTAGTATTCTGTAAATAGGGTTATTTGTAATTACGAAGTCAGATTTGGTTGTTGAAATTTTTTGGAGAGTGTGGGGTCTTTTATTACATATTTTTTGGGTTTGGTACTCAAAGATCCTCTTTCAGGTAAACGTAAACGGTTAACTTCTTGTTTTATCAGATATTTAATTAAGCTTTGGTAGCTTACATTAATTGGAAATGAAGAGACAATCTTTTACGAATGCCGAAAATTTAAAACTATTTAATCAAAATCTGCATTACTTCTTAGAGTAGTTTTGGTGCCTTATCTTATATATAATGATGTAATGGACACGTCATCTTACAGAGATGACATCGCCTTATTGCATTTGGTAATTTATTGCTATTTGTAATCGGTTCAAATCGACCAATTTTATACCAAGTTCAAATACACAGAATGAAGCACAAATAAGAAGAGAAGAGAGAATAAAATTCAGGAGTGTTTATCTATCTCTGAAACATAAGAGTGTATCTAGGCCAGGCCTACCAGATTTAGGTCTCAACCGCTAAACGACAAATAAAATGGACTTTGATAAAATTAAACATTTAAACCATCATTCACATAGCTCGTAGACTGTAGTTTTCTTAAGAATGGCACTTCATTTGTTTTCAGATCAGAAACGTAGTAGAAATTTGTATTTATGATTTTTTGACAATGTAACATCATATACCACCAGGCAAACATGGAGTCTATCATGCGAAATCGTGAACTGACAGAGACAAGGATGATGCAAGTAAGTTGGCCATTCTGTTATCAGTAAAAAAATTAACTTATTGTCCCTTTCTCTTCCTTTATTAAAGCTGCTTTGGTTAATGTAATTGAGATTATTTGGAACTTTAAATTTATTGGAATTATCTGTTTAGGCTCTAAGGGAAGAGTTATCTTCTGTTGAAAGGAGAGCAGAGGAAGAGCGTGCGGCTCATAATGCTACAAAAATGGTCTTTTCCCAAACTTCAGTTGGCTTATTTCTTCATTTGTCGGTCCCTTGTTTTGGTAGTGAAATAAGGTATTCTGTTTAAATAGGCTGCCATGGAGAGAGAAGTAGAACTAGAGCACCAATCTCTTGAGGCATCTACGGCTTTAGCTAGGATCCAGGTATTGTAGTTTTTTTTCTATTTGTTGGATTTTATTCTCTCATGTTCAGCTGATTCCTGATAAATCTTATATTTAATAGTTCTAACGTGTGTCCATCAGCTCCTGTAGTTATCTCATCTTGCCTTCGTTAGATGGTTAAAAGTTATAACTTTGGCAACTTTACTTTTCTGATATGGGAAATAACAAAAGATGACATGTAAATTTATTGTTTTTTTCTTTTAGTTTTTTCATTAGTTACTTCTTTTTCTTTCTTTTATTTTGTTGGTTATATACTAGTGGGACATGAACATATAATTATTTAAAAACAAAATAAAATAGGTTTGCTTGCAAAAACACAAAAGGTCTAATGTAGAGGTTATTAGATGTTGAAGTAAACATTGCCGGTGAACTTTAAATGATAACCTTTTGCCGATGTGTCAACTTTTAAACTAAGAAAAGTTAACATGACCATTGGAGATGCTCTTAAAAGTCTAATTTGTATTTCCGTATTCAAGATTTAGCTAATTTAGTCATTTCTTCCTTGTTTAGAGAACAGCAGATGAAAGAATGGCTAAGGCAGCAGAACTTGAGCAGAAGATGGCATTACTGGAGGTATGTAATGGTTTATAATTAATGCTTCCAAGTTCCGACAATCAATAATTAATGGAAGTTACAGCTTTCTACAAACTTATCACCATGATTTGGTTTTCTACACCAACCTACACATATTAACAATTAGACTAATTAGTACCCTCCCTAACATTACACTTCTTAACAATTTGAGTACACTACATAGGAAACACAACCATATATCAAAACTAAAATAGAAATTGAAATATATGGGGATTGAGATAGGGTCATAGGGACACATGATAGGAAAGTGGACAAAAAGAAAATTTGATATAATTGAAAATAATATCTTCTTATATATATATATATATATATATATATATATATATATATATATTATTTATTTAGCACCCCAACTTATGAAAATTTTAAGATTTGGTACAAAAAGTGTACTAAATTTTTCGAGAATGTAACATTGGTGTTTTAATTGCTAGTTTTTGTAAGTTGGTGTGCAAAATCAAACCCTGGAGACATGTTAGTGCATGAAACTCTATTTAACCCCATATAGTATCATATTAATTTTTTTAATGATATGGTGTCAGGTTGAATGTGCATCGCTTAGCCAAGAGCTGCAGGATATGGAGGCGCGTAGTCGTCGTGGACAGAAAAAGCCTCCCGAAGAGGCGAATCAAATGGTTCAGGTAAACATTATAAACATAGGTTGACGCCAATTTTTTTTTACAGTGTCAGGAATAGGTAAAACAAAGGATTCCTGTGTATTCCACTACTCTTAGTGTCCTGTATTGCTCCATTGGGAACTACCTTTTTCAAGTTACTAACTTGGCCCCTGGATTCTATTTGGAAGATTTTTTGCTCTACCAAGGAAATATCTCAAGCGGTTTAGAGATAATTAAAGTTGGGATTGTTTTTTTTCCTTCTTTATTCATTTTTTTGGAGAAAAATACAATATTCAGAATTCTAAATTCTAAATTCTGTAAGTTCTTTTACAGATTTGAAAACTCTTGTTATTTTCCAGCATTGAATTTCTTCTGAGCTAGTATTTTAAATTGGGGTTCATTTGTTACGACATTTTCTGCACCATATCTATTTTCGGATATAACATCTCCCCCCTTTTGTGGTGTTTGTTGGTAAAAAGCAAGTTATTTCATTTCAGTTGTAATGTTTAACCAAAACCCAGTAAAGGAACTTTTTTTCTTGAAATCCTTGTTATTTATTGCAGCTATTCTTGTTGCTCAGGAGTCTTATCAGTTGTTTAAGATTTCTGTATCTAAGGTTTCTCTTGGAAATTTGTCTTCCTATCTATCTCCTCTTGATCCTTGATTGTTTCTCTTCTCTTACTCTTGGATTCCTCTCGCTCACTCGGTACTTCTGCTTTATATGTGCAAAGCCAATTGTTTTACATCTGATCATTACTTCATATATGGTGACGTGTTATCACAAAAATTATGTATGGGGATGAGAAAATAATACCTGGATCTCTTAGTGTGTGTTGAATGGACTTTTTTGTGCAGAGTTACAAGTCTGGTACCAGGCAGAGGAAAACACTTATATTGCAGTAAATTCCAGTCTATTAAATGTCAAAGCAAATGAAGCCTTTAACATTTACTAAATTTATGGCTGTCCTAGTAAAAGATTTAACCTGATTTATGAAAACAAGCTAGGGTTAGGAGATTGTTTGGCAAAAGGTAATTGCATCACACTCATTTCTTCCTTCTTTACTTGATTATCCCTTTGCTTTGGATTGGTATTTATTCAAAAGTTCATAGATGCTGTGACTTTCATAAGCAAAACTATTGTGGATGAATTAGTTTTAAATTTGGTTTCCCGAATGTACTAACTAACATAAAACCCTTGATATGAAGTTGCAGGCATGGCAAGAAGAAGTGGAGAAAGCTCGACAACTGCAAAGAGATGCTGAGAGCAAGCTTTCTTCTTCGGAGGTAAGTTTCTTTCGTCTGTTTATGCTTTTTATTTTCTGAAAATTTGGTGTTACATGCGAAGATGTGGATTAAGAACTATTTATATGCTTAATTTATTGGTATCCCCAGTCCATTGATAACCATATTAGTCGGCTACAATTTTTATGATGAATATTGCAGGCTGAAGTTCAAAAGTTAAGAGTCGAAATTGCTGCTATGAAGAGAGATGCTGAGCATTATTCACGTCAAGTGAGTAGCTTTTAGTCTTCTTTATGTGGTGTTAATTTCTGTTTGACTTCTAGCATTTCCAGTCATAGGGCTATGTAACATTGTTTATAGTTATCTATACTATAATTACATGGCGCTTCATCCTTGTTTGTTGTAAAAGGAAATCTGTTTGTCTACATAAAACCTAAGAGGCTTGTTTTTTCCAGAGGTTTTGGTTTTCAAAACCATTTTTATCAAAATTGATTTGGTTCCAGAGATTAAACTGCGCAGACATGAATGTTTCCGCATGTAGCTTTATGCAAATTTCTAAATCGAGCTTTCTGTGGTATATAACAAAATAGAAATAAATATCCCAATAACTGGTCTTGTCTTTACAGGAGCATACGGAGTTGGAGAAAAGATATCGTGAACTAACTGATCTTTTGGTATGTAAGATACAAAGGTTACCATAGCATAATTTTTTTTCTTTTTGGCCTATCCGCTGAGAAATTTTATCTTGGGTCCAGTATTACAAGCAAACACAGCTGGAAGCCATGGCTAGTGAAAAAGCTGCAGCAGAATTTCAGTTGGAGAAGGAAATGAGGCGTCTTCAAGAAGCTCAGGTTTGTTTTTAAACTCTAAATCTTTTGTAATGGGTTCCATACTTCACTAAATCTTGCTTAAACTCTGAATTGCTATGTTGGCTTCCTTGGTACCTGTTCTTATACGTAAATTACTTCGTTCTATTCCATCACAGCTATATTTCCCTTAATTTTCCTTCTAGCAGAACTTATATTGTTAACCAGCTTTGAAGCCATACATGAATCTTTGTGAGGGAAATATCAAATTTTAAGAAATAAGAGTGAAATAAATAAATTATAAAGCACCATTTCATTCACTTAGACAATGATTATAAAATGAATTGAGAAAGGAAGCTTTTTTCTCTTGCTTAAGCAGGTTGAAGCAGAAAGAAGCAGCAGAGTTTCTAGGCGACCATCATCATCTTGGGAAGAAGAGACTGACATGAAAGCACTTGAGTACGTGTTTTCTTATATATTTCATTTTTTGCTTCTGCTTAAATTTATTCGGCATGTTGATTTGTTAAATAGCAGTTGTTTCCAATTATTGACAAGACTGCATCTTTTGATTTTGTCCTTGTTAGTGTCTAAATTTCATTTTACATAGTGAAATTGATGATGAAAAATGAGTGATATAGTTATTTGGTCCCGTGCATCTTTGCAAGATCTTCCATGAAGTTTCTACTTTAGATGTGCAACTTTTTTAGAAGCTCATGTTGTCTTCTATTTTCGGATCATTTTGGAGTACGCCCAACCCTTAAATCTTCTGATTACATGTTTATGGTGATCCTCCCTGGTTCCAAATGTGTACTTTTTCCTGTGGGATGTGGGAAAGTAATGTGATAGAAAGTGACAATACAGACCCATTTCTGACTTGTCATAAACAGATAACTTGCTTAAGACGTAAAGCAAAATATACTAACTTGATCTTGGAAAAAATATGTATCTTCCCAGATTTAGGCTCCAATGGATTAAGTAGGGCCTCGAAAAAGTGATGTTTTTTTTTTACAAAGTCCAGGACTCATGAATTATATTTCTGAAAGCTTTTACTGAAATGTGTGCATGCCATTAAGATCTTAGGTAGATAATCGTGATTTCTTTTTCAAGAAACTATTTATTTGATGCGGAGAGCTCATGTTTAAACTTTAAAGTTCTTAATACAGCATTGTTATTTACATAACTCTGTCTCTCCGAATACCATTTGAATTAAAAGAATTGTAACAGTATCTCGTATAGCAGTTATTTAACCCTATCAATAACAGTAGTTTCCACAAGACAATCGTCTACTTAAACCATAAGGACTTTGTTGCAGGCCTCTACCTTTGCATCACCGCCATATGGCTGCAGCAAGTATACAGGTAATATTTTCATGCTCTTTTCACGGCCTTCTTTTTCTAAAGAAAAATCATGTTGTAATTTTTTTTTTTATAGTTTCTGACCTTTTATTGTTTTGTTGGAGCAGTTGCAGAAGATGGCGAAATTCCTGGACACTGGAGCAGTCAGAGCGACAAGATTTTTGTGGCGATATCCAACGGCTCGAATATCCCTTCTTTGCTATTTAGTAAGAACAATGGACCTAAAATCTTCTAAATCTGTTTCAGATTTTTTTTGTCTGATGATAAAATGTTTGTATGGTTTAATTTGAATACTGTGAGGTACTAAATTTTTTTATTATGTGCAGGTATTTGTTCATCTGTTCCTGATGTATCTTCTACATCGTCTTCAGGTACTGATGCTATCTTCAAAGTCATGGAATTTATTTACCTTATGAGTAGCTAAATTATTCATTGTAGCATAAGTAAATTATATTGTCATGTATGTTACCTGAGTAAATTTGTTACCCTGAAAAAGAAATTTGTTTTGTTGACATGAATAGCTTTTCTTAACTTTTGATTGCAAGCATCAAATCTACAGATGAATCATGTACAAATAAAATTATCATGTTTTTACCCTCGATCTCTGAACACCCAAAACTTTGACGAGAGAAAAGAATTATAGTGTTGTATAAATAATTAGCAGTTCATTGATTTACATTGTCTTGCAAATGGGCAGGAACAAGCCGATTCATTGTCCTCTAGAGAACTTGCTGAATCCATGGGACTTGCCAACCACACTTTACCATAACTACTTATTTGTTCAAAGCTATTCCAAACAAAAAAGAAAATGTGAACTCTCCTGTATCTGTGCCTAGCAACACTTCTAGCGGTGTGGAATTGGTAGAAATCAACCCGACCGTGAAAAGTGGTTCCTGATGAATATGTTTCAGGAATTAAAAGGAAATCCCGGGCAAACTTTTGTGCATCCATGATGGCTCGTTGGCTCCTAATAGTGTCATGAATAGTCTCTAATTGTGTTTTTTCCTTCTTTAACGTAGTCTGTTGATTTCTTCACAAGTGATGCAGCGTAGGATCATATGAATATTAAAATTTTCTTGCGTCTATGTAATTATTATATCTTGTCATTATGTTGACAAAATTGGTTTTGAATTGGTCATATACTTAATATATACTACAATTGTGTTGTTAGTTTGTAAATGCTAATCGGATCCACATATATGAAACACGCATGGATTTAAAGGTAATATAAGCTTCTTGTGACCTCTTTTTCTGCACTTCTTAACAATATATTATGGAGGAAGATTGGGTTGCCTGGAATGGTGTGCGGTTACGAATAAATGTGGTCACCATTAGCTTCTCATCTGCGGCCAGGTCAAAAAGAAATTAACAAAAAAAAGAAAAACATCTTTCAGCATAGTACTTTTTATTACCTTCATAATAAAATCTGGAGTAATTGATTTCTTTTTCACCTGAAACCCCTACTAAAAAAATGCTACTGAAATGTATACGATCTTGCTAAGCAATCTAAGTTGCCTATTATGCGAAAAAATTAAGTAAACAATCACTAGAAAATGAAGGCTTGTAAAAGTTTAAGTTAGAAAATAGTTAGCAAACAAGCACTCCACAGGACAACATCGCACAAATTTTACAAAAAGTGTGGTATCAAATGTGTCTACTAACTTAAATTATGGCAAAAAAATCTAATTAGGCTTAAATATTTGGGCAAGCAAGTGAAAATAAAACTATTTATCCACTGGACCACTTCTAAATTATTCATTTCCCTTTTCTTTATTTTCTCAATAAAAGGAAACAAATAGAAAAGGAGAAAAAGTGGGTAGGGTTTATTAAATGCTCATATAAAATTATTCAATAAAGCAAACAAATTATCCAGGTTTTGCCTCAGCCCTTATTCAGATTTGAATCTTGTAATACTTTAATCACTTAAAATTATTCTGTTTTGTATAACAGATTTTACACTTATGTATTGCAATATCTCAAAAACCCAAGCTTTACCCTTAGCAGTTAGAGTATCTTCACACCAACCCAAATGCTTAAACCCTCTTTTATCACCAAATTTACAATCTTTTTCATGTGGGTTTTCCCCAAAACCTCCTTTAGCGATGACCTTTCGAAGCTTCTCCAATGGCTGTGCTCAAAAAGCCCTTAAAAAACTTACCTTTATTAAACCCATGAATTTATCTGAGAATTTAGCGAAAAGGGGAAGTTTCTCTGGTGGGTTTCGCGTAGAAAGTGGAAGAAATTATTCTGCAAATAGTGATCGGGGGTTCTCGAGTTCTTCTCCCAGTGTTAGTGAAGATGGTGGGAAAAAGATTCTACCTTGGTTAGCGTCTCGGAAAAATAAGGATAGGAAAAATGAGAAATCGGGCGATCCGAAAAATGAGAGGTCTTCTTGGGAGGTGTCTGCGGAGAAATTCCTGAAAGTCGGGACTTCTGTTTCTGAAAACACGAAAAGCAATTCGTTTGAAAATCGTCGTAACCATTTTAGGGGAAATTTAGCTGTGGAATACGGTGAAGAAGAGGGAGATGTCGAGGGTGATGATAGTCCGAGATGGGATAAGATTAAGGACAGAGCTAATAGGATTGTTAATTCAAGAGAAAGGTATGAAAGACCTGAGTTCCGGTCGTGGAATAAGGTTGACAATTGGGGTAAAAAAACATGGAAAGAAGCTACAGAATCGTCGGTTCCTCAAATGTCGGGCGAAGGGGTTTATGGGGTGGGTCCTGTTTTAGCTGCATTATCGGCCGGTAGGAGAGAGTTATATGCTTTGTATGTTCAAGAGGGGATCGATTTGAGTAGTAATAATAGGAAGAAAAAGGATAAGAAAGGGTTCGAAAAAGCCTTGAAACTAGCCGAAAGGATGGGTTTGAGAAACAAAGAGATCTCGAAGCACGATCTCAACATGATATCTGATAATCGCCCACACCAAGGCCTCGTTTTAGATGCCTCTCCTTTAGAAATGGTGGGTATGAAGGAATTGGACCCCGTTCCATTTGAAGGAGAGGGAAAGAGAGAGAAAGCTCCACTCTGGGTCGCTCTAGACGAAGTTACCGACCCTCAAAACCTAGGAGCGATTGTGAGGTCTGCCTACTTTTTCGGGGCAGAAGGTGTTGTTTTGTGTGCAAAAAACTCGGCCCCTTTGAGTGGTGTAGTGAGCAAGGCAAGTGCAGGATCTTTGGAACTAATGGAGCTTAGATCGTGCAAAAATATGATGCAATTTTTGGTAAACTCTAGCGAAAATGGGTGGAGAGTCATAGGTGGTTCAGTTTCTAAGAAAGCGGTTTCTATTAACGAAATTGAACCTAATATACCGACTATTCTTGTGTTAGGAAGTGAGGGGACGGGGTTAAGGCCTTTGGTAGAGAGATCGTGCACTGATTTGGTTAAAATACCAGGAAATATTCCTTTTGTTAACGAGGGATTTGATGATGTGGAAAGTGATGATTTTCGATATTTTTTGGCTGTGGAGAGCTTAAATGTTAGTGTTGCAGCTGGGGTTTTGCTTCATCACTTGATTGGTACAAGTAATAGCAATGACAAGAAGGGAGATACGGGTACTGTTTTAGTTGAATGAGAAATTAAAATATTAGTGGTGAAAAGTCAAGATTGGGCTTTTAGTTCCCGTTACGATTCATTGCTTCTTGACATCGACATTCAGCTATTGGGCTCGCTTTGTATTTCAGATAAAATTTGTAGAACAATTCTATATTCATATTTGAAAGTCTTTTCATGGTAGAAACTTGTTCCCAATAGCTACTTCTTTTCTTTGTCAAGCTTTTCTGTTAGCTGGTTACAATATTTGCATACTTTAAGAGTGCTTTTGTTTGACAGACAGTTCTTTTGTTGGTGTGAGCAAGTAAAGTGTGATTTGCACACCAACTGCCTTCTGTACGAAGGCGGTTTACGCAATAACTCATCCTGATATACAAAATCAAAACATGGTATGCCCCAATTTCTCTCAAACAGACTAAAAAATACACATTTTTTTCATTTACCCTATCCGTGTCTTTCTTTTTGGAAGCATATCAACTGTTACTACATTAACTTGACATCAAGGTCAGTAGGAGGATGCACTTCACAAGTTTCCCCTTTCCTGATCAACTGAAACCCAGTCTCTAATTGGAATAAGTTTTCATTTTTCATACCGAGGAGATTTTTCTATTTCAACTTGGAATAGAATTTGAAATTAGTAGACGGGATAGTAGGTTTTAGAAACGTGTAATTAAAACATGACGCAGCAATAGGGCAAGTAAAAACTATTTGCTTCCCAGAAGAATCATTTTTTTGAAAAAAAATGCTCTGAAATGAGAGAATGCAGAGCTGGAGTTTATTTAGGTGATGAACTGAGAATTGGCTACCATCGAAAATTGAAAACAAATCAAATTTGTTCTTCCATACGAGCTTGTTGGTACTCTTTATCATTTCTCTCTTTAACATCTAGTTTACCATCTGATTTTCAACTTCAAAGTCTAATTATTTATAGTTATCTTTATTCGGTGCCAAAGTAAGGGCTTACTAATACACCACTTGAAACAACATAAAGAAAAAAGCGCCTGTGCCTTGGTGAAAAAGTAAAAAAATATTGAGGTTCTCAAAAACAAACCAACCCAAACCTGGATAAAAAATATATATCTGACGCCAAGTAAATGGCATACAACATTCAATTAAAAATCCAGAAAGTGGGGATATCAAAATTATCTTCCAAACAATTTCTGTTCCGAGTTTTATTCCCGTAACATTGTCTCTGAACTCAAAAGCTTTGGCGTGTCCTAGAAGTCAAGGGCTCGGCCAATCTACAGTCTGAAATGAAACGGTTTCATTTCGAGCGGAATTTGCTGCTTACTGAATCATAGCTCGGGACATAGAGCACTGCCAAACATATGATAATAAATGAGAAGAAAACAAATTCAAGAATGTGTGTGCGGTCAGCAGTGTTCTATTTCAACTTCGCATTTGTTAATGTTTCTTATTAGAAATAAATATATGAAAAAAAGAATGAAATCACAAGTAAATATTAAAATCTGGCAATTACCATCTCCATGACACGCCATTGTAAGCGGAGAAGAAATCAGCTTCCGGGAAATAGAAGCTATATCTTCCACCGTAATCTCATCTATTACTTTCAAGAAATGCTTCACCGGTTTCCTATACAATAACAAGCAACAGATAGAATATAAAGGCGAAACTTGTTTTTCCAACGAGGAATCATCAACCTACATGAAAAGTACCAAAACACAAGAGAAACAACCAAACTGGAATATTATCCACATCAACACAGCAAGAAATAGTGCCCTTCACAGTTTTTTTTTTGGGGCAGGAAAAATCTTATGCTTGGTAATCTACCCATCTCAATTCTTCTAAAACTCTGGAAAGGAGTGCAGACATCTATAATTCTTAGTAACAGGTTACACCGAATTAGAGGTTACAAAGCCATTGCCTTCCTCATTTACATGAAACTTCTAAAGTAGTAGAGTTTCTTAATTAGGAAAAGAGAAAAAAAGAAGAAAAATAAGTTGTAACAAGATATCCCTTAAAAGATTTACCTCTGTCCATATGTCAAAATCTGTCTACCAATATCTTCTGAAGCAACCATCTGCAAAACGCACCTCGAATATAAGTCGAGCAGAAAACATGTGCCGAAAACATGAACGATGTAACCCGGTAAACAGCTATTAACGGGGGGAAAAGGAATAACAGATAAAAGAAAAGAGAAAATGGGGTAGTTCGAGGAACAGAATGCAGTAAAGGGTTGCTTACTCTAGACTCTAGGTTCATCAGTATCGCAGATCTTGTTGCTTGTTTTGCGCGATCAAGTTGTACCTGATCAACTGCCAAGAAGCCAAAAGAGAACAATGAAGAAATAGAAACAGACAAGACTTGACCAATAAACAAGCTTTAAGGTAAACCAACATTTTATTTCACTTTTGATGCCAGCAAATGAACTCTATAGACAATTTTGCATTCCCTCTCTAATTTTTTGTTGGGTATACACGGAGTATAAATCATAAAATAACGAGGAAACATAATCAATGCTTTACTTTTTGTGCTAAGTTCAAATTATCAGCCTTTGTGACGATAATTTCATCATTTTTTTCTGTTTCAAAAAGGGTAGAAAGGTAAATCACAATAGATTAGAGTACTGTTTTGGAAAAGTGACTCAAACCTTTTGAAACATCCCAAAATAGAATAGTGACCTAGGGAGGGAGTAGTTAAGTGGAATAAGGAAAAGGGTTGGAATAAAAAAAATGGGTACAAGGAAAAATAAGGAAAGCTCTCAGACCTTCTCCAGGTGTAGCAACTGCAATCATCTCTCTAACAGCTAACTCAATGGCCGTTGATACAAATTCAGTCCCCTGTACAAGTAATAAAACTATAACTTCTAATATTCACCCCGGCTATGCAAAACAAATCATAAGATCCTCTAAATTATTTGGCCCAAAAATCTGTCAGCGCTGCAATAAAGCAAGTAAAGGAGCATCAAGTATAATCACTAAGTTTTTCCAAGATTTACAAAATTGCTAGGCAGACTCGAGACGGGGAGGTGGGGCCTCGAGGCCTAGGCTGGAAAAATATATCACAACATTCTTATGGTTACTTTTCATTTCTTGTACAATAAAGATGTTGTAAATATAATTAACATGTTAAATTAATTAACATTGTTGTTGGTCAAAGTTTAAGAAAAGTTGTGATAGCAACATATGAACAGTGATAACTGTCGAATATAAACAAAAATACACATTGTTCAGTGTTCAAATACAACATTGAAGTGCAAATCTTTTATAAAAAAATATTTTAACCGGATTGACCCCTTTGTCACGGATGTAACTCGTATCAAAACGCTTTCTACTTATCGGGGAGGCATACCGAGGCCTAGCGCCTAGGTCAAGGCGGGGAGTTTTGAATTCTTATCACAGCCTCCGGGGTGAAAGCTGAGAGGAAGAATGTATGTGTTTCAGAGAAAGGGAGGCAGAAGACTTGAGACACATTATTGAGAACATACAAAATGAAGAGTACTGGCCTCAAGGCTCAGTTTGGGACGAACTAAATCAGAGTTACCCAAAAACAACTCAAAGATGATCATTGATATGTCGGCGCAAACAGAACACAATCCCATAACAGGAAGCATCACAACGAAATATCAAGCATTTTAAAATCACTAAGGCCCATGTCTGCCAATTTGTCTGAACACATTGTTAACAATAATGCACATATAAACAAAAAAATTTAACACGTAAAAAATGGCTTACAGTGGTAGCTTGAATTCCAAATAGGCCGGTATTGTTGAATAAGCTGCTGAATGCAGTGAATGATTGGATTTGTGGATGCTCGTTCAGTACACGGCGATCTATTAATTAACCATAAGAAATAGCCATGGTCAGATGTTTGAAGGGAAAGTACTAGAACAAGAACAAGAAGAAAAATTAAAAGGATAGCAGCCTTAAGTTGTCATTTTCTATTTAGACCGAGATATGCTTTATATCATGCTCAAAGATCGTCAATAATATGACTGATGAGCAAACTTACATAGCCTTGAGTACATCCCCTTGCCAGGACCACCAGCTGAAAAAGATCCACCTCCTCCCAATAGCATCTATAAAACAGATTGTTCAATTAATAAATCTAGAGTTGCCATCTCCACAACTCTCCACAACACCAATTCACATGGTGTGACAATTAGAAAAAAATTCAAAAAGAAACCAATGATCCAAACCTAACACAGATCCATATTAACACTTGTCTCTGAGTGACTTAGAAATCAAGAAGCCAGCTTTTAAGCTGTTATTTAATAACTCTATTGTCTATCGCTAAAAAAGGCTTTATGTTCCCAGTTAGTGATAAATTGTGCAGCCAGATGAGAAGTATCACCTTCTTTGCTTAAAAACATTATCATTGAAAGAAACCCGGCTTTGATGTTGGCTGCCATATAGGCATGTATATTTTAAGTTTTAGCAGATAAACGTGAAATTAATACCTGAAGAACAGTAACAGCCATAGCTTCCTTGTCATGAAACCAGCCACCCGGAGCTTCAAATGCAAGGGCAAAATGTGTTGTCTGTCCACAAGATACAATGACACGCATTCTTATATAAATAATACAAAAATGACCCACTAGGAACAACTAACAAAAACAATAAAACCACAAGCACTAAAAAAGCGTCCAAAGAATCACAAGTAAAAAAGAATCAAGCACAAGGTCTTGTTTTAATAAGCGGTTTCAGGTCCATAGAGGACTAAATGAAATGCAGGGAAGTTTTAGTATTTGTTCACAAGTAGATTTAAGTGCCTGTTTGGCAACTGCTTTTTTTTTCGTTCTTTTTTAGCTTTTTGCTTACAAAGAGCCATGCGTGTCTGTCTAATTAGCTAATTTATCTTTTAAAAAGCTAACTTTTGGTCACAAAATATTTTTAAAAAAAAAAACTGAAGGAGAGAAGCTTTTTCAGATTTTTCACATAATAAATTACTACCAAAAATTGATATTTTCTAATGAACTTGTTTATTTATTCAAATGTCACTCACTATAAGTTTAAATAAGTAGAAAATTGGCTTATAAGTAAAAAAACTGAGGTGCTGCCAAACACTACATTACAGCTTCTTTGAAGCAAGCTTTTTTCTCATTGCTTTTCAAAGCAGAATTTTGACCAGCAAAGCCGATGCCGAACGCACCGTAAGTTTTTATGTTACCAATGAGTCGTATGAAATCAAATTATCTCAAAGGCAAAACATCACGTAAATGTCAATTTCAGAAATTGGCACTCATGGACTATTCCTAAGGATACACGCTCAAATACCCAAATCTCTACTTTATCTCATAACCAATGACTTTGATATTATTAAATGTATATACCCCTGATCCAGCTTGACAGCGATAATCGCCTCCAATATAAACCGATTTTGGCTGTTCACTTGGAGGATGAGTGGGCAAGTCCGCAAGAAGCGGTTCTGCATATTTCAACAGCTCCTCGTGTTCAACACCAGAAGCTGCAAGAACCATGCGTGGAGCAGTATAATTCTCCTAAAAAATCACAAAATAACCTAATTAAAAAAACATGCATGGAACATGTTTTAATAGGTGACTACAATAAAATAAAACTCACAGCTATAAAGTCTTCCAATATGGTACTGTCCAATCTACTAAGTGCAGACTCAGGGGCCACAAGGGGATTAGCCAAAGCACCAGAATAACCAGCAGAATGAACAGCCTCTATAAGAAGGCCTGGTGGATTATTAGCGGCTTCTGCAATCTCAGCTTTCACCTTTAGAATCTGTTAAAACAGGAGTGAATACAGAATTTGTATCAAGGGAGGGCAAATTTTTATTACAGACAAAGTTAACATTAACTTTTTTTTAGCATAAGTGTGTGTGCATACATACTGTTTTTAAATAAAAAGAACAAATATATATTTATATATGCATGCTATACATTAATTTACTGTCATTAGTCTTGGAAACTTTCTACTGAATAAGTTTAATAAAAAAAGGTCTAACAAGATTTCAAGGTAGATGTAGTTAACAACAACTAATGATAAACTAGGGAATAACACCAAATCACTTGAATATTTATCAAATTTGATAATTAAGATAATAGGAAATGAACTCATTAGTAATAGGGATAAAAGAAGAAAACTTACAAAATATAAATCATCATAAATTTTCAAAATGCAAAGTCAAATAAGGCTCTATACCATTATAGATTATCTTCCTTTGCAAACATAGGCTTAATATAGATTATGAAAAATTAAGTATAGGGACCAAACATTTGATTATAATTTGTTAGTTACGCTAGGTGAAAGTTTTCATAGTGGACAAATCATGGGTAAGAAACATGCATGAAATATCAAATATGGAGTATCCTTTAAAATGAGTAGGGCCAATATAGTAACTTTATATTTTGAAAAGTAAGGGTGGGCACTTGCCTACCCTTGTCTTATGCTACACTCGCCACTGTTAAAATAGCTCTCAGTCAGCAGGAATTCGCAACTTTATTAACTCTTTAAATCTACGTTAAATTCTATTTAAATTTGATGCTCAATCCATGCAATTTCGTCGGGGAGGTATTCCATTATGGGGTGTCCCAAAACGTTAGGACACTTTTCTTATAAAACGGTTCCCAAAACGTTAAGACACTTTTTTTATAAAATGGTTAATATTTCTTTTTCACAATTTACCAAATTACCTGCTTTAACAAGTCATATGACATCCACAAAATGAAAAATTAACTCCAAAATGCAAGTAATCATTATGTTCCTTATTCACTTGTGTTCCAGTATAGCTCAAAACGTTTAAGGACGGGTTTTTTACTAAAAGTTAAACTTCTAAAAAAAAAAGCAATTTCAGGTGTATTAGTCCCAAAGAAGTGATTCGGACTTGCCCGTAGACTTTTCTGTGGGATGGCATTAAAACAACTTATCTTCTTTGTAATGAAGCGTATACTATTTACCTTTTCATGAACTACGTTGGAAGAGAAGCTCTAGTCGCTTATCTCACACGTACTATATAGATATTAAACCCATAATATAACAAAATTATAACCTATTCATCTTATATATATATAGAATTCGTTTTTTTCCTCCATATTATTAGTAACAGGTTTTGGGGAAAAAAAATACCTGCTCATTGACCTCCCAATCCAGAAAAGCTGGGTTCCTCACAGAGTCAATAAGAAGTTCTACCATCTGAGGTACATAACATTTTAGAGCATCGTAAGTGTAACCCATCTGTTCTCTAGAAGCTGAGGCCATTACACTACCACCAATTGCTTCGACTTCTCTGACTACTCGTAAGTGACTCCTGTTTGTCGTGCTCTTGAACGCCATACGTTCGAGTAAATGTGTGATCCCAAGTGTGCCTGGTCTCTCATAAATTGAGCCACAATCAACGTATAGCCCAATCGAGGCCGCATGATTCTGTCCATATTCGTATTTTATCAACTACCTTTTTAAGACAAAAAATAAAAAATCGGCTGCAAATAACCTGTCTACATTGTATACTTGTATTTCACCCCTATGTACTATATTTCGCAATCAACCCTAATTTACAACTTTGAAATGACATAACTTAACATTTGTTTTTTTTTTCCTTTTTCATATTTTAATTTGAGAGTTTTGCAATGCAAGTTGACATCAAATTTTTTTTTGTATACAAGGTAAACTTTTCCCCTTTTAAATGACTTATTTCGTAAAATTGATCTAAGTGCTAACTTTCTTCCGTACATATATACCAAAACACTAACTCCCAAAACAAACCATCTAACAGAAAAATATCCTACTTTGATATTGATGGTGAGGATTGCTTGCGGAAGAAGTTAAATGGTACTCGGGGGTTGCTGGTAACCATGGTACAAGGGATTTTTTGCATTTGACTCTTGAAATGGAGTGAGATCAGGTGCTAGGATAACAAAAAGGAAAAACCATACCGGAGATGTTTCTGAAGCTATTTTGACACCATTGGCGAGGGTTGTTATCTGTGTCTCGCCCAGTTCAACATGGTCAGGGAGTGGAGGTGGAAGGGTAACACCTTCTAGTGGGACTTCTAAAGGGGGGAGGGAGCTACTACTATCTCCAGTCAGCCAGCTGAAAAGACCACCTGATGGCTTTGTTGCAACAGCGGTGGAACTCGCAAATCGGGTTAATGATCTATTCACCGATCGCCCCTGTTCAATAAAAAAATATAAATGAATCTCAATATATGGCAACAAAACATCAAACTGCAATAAAAGTATAGGCAAAACAGTAAAATGCTCACATCACTAAAAGAGTGTAAAAGACAGCTACTGCACCAACAGTGGCCCAAGAAATTACTTCCTTTATATTTGCTTGACATTGTTATGTTAAGAACTGGAGTAACAACCATTATGTTAGCCAACAACACCTTTATGACGTTGTACTGCTTCAGTGAGGTGTGATTAATAATTTGTTACGTGTACTACATTTACTCACTTGAAAGGGTTTCCAGGTCCTAAGAGACCTAACATAACTTAGTAACATTCAGAACAATTTTACAATCATTGATATATGTGGCTTTCTACGAAATATAAAAATCAGTGAATAGCTTCAAAACCTTAGCTTGTAACACCAAACTTTGCCTCACACAGGATAGAGAGGACTGAGGAGGAATATCTTACTTGGCAGTATTAGTTTTAGAAAAAAGGAGTCTAGAAGAAGCTTAAATGAACATCTGAATGTGACATAAGTATATAACAGACAAATGTAAAAACGCTGAAGCGAATTTTTGCTCAACCTTTTGAAATAAGAAAGAAGTTACCCAAAAATCAATGTAGCAAGAAGCTAAAGAAGCACAATTGGTTTGTTAAAATCAACATTTGTTATCATGTCAAAACCTATAGAAACAAACTTGGATTTTATAAGAACGACCCAGCTAACCAATGAGAAAAAGCTTCATCAAAAACTAACAGAAAAGATAAATGAATCCATAGAACAAAGATAACTTTCAAGATGCAAGTAACTCTGTGTTCTAACAGCTCTACATTTTTTATCAACTACCCTGGCCACTTAAATGGCCCCTCTACAAAACCTGGCCACAGACTTTATAACAAACAAAAATGGTAGCTAAAGAAGAGGAACAATATCGACAGACTCAAGGATGGGAGAATATTAACTTCAAGATATAAATTATTAAGCCAAATCCGATGGCACGTCGGCACTTCAAAAGGCTTATTGTTCAGTTTTATCTCGTAATCTTACAATTACTCAAAGAGAGGATTGCTCAAAGAGTTCAATTTCAACTCAGCTGTGAATGGTGATTATGCTTATCTTTATAAATTTACATGTTTTCCCACCGATATTAGTGATTGCCTCCTCACAGCCAAAAGAAAACACCATTTGTTGACCATGTAATACTTCACAAACAACTATCATACATAATTTAAGAAATTGTTCATTCCACCCATTAGACTTTCACTTAACGGTGAGGCTGAATTGAAGCACAGGCTATACCAACGTAGTGCACGAGGAAAATTATCCTTTACAAACAATCATGAACATAGAAGAACAACAAAAATTTGGATCACGACCATAAAGATGTTATCTTTCTATACAATGGCATTTTTGGGCTGCATCTTCTCGTAAAATAAGTTAGCTTACTTGACTGTGTGAAAAAAGAAGGATTTGTTCACATTAAAATTTCTAGAAATTAAAAAGAACACAGCTTTTAGCTGACTAACCAAATGCAATACAACTCACAGCCCCACAATGTACACAAGAAAGGATGTTTATTTTTTCACCTACAGCTTTCCCCCTAAAAAGGTTTAGACCACTAACATATATATGTAAAAGTGAACAGGTTAGATTAGTATATCAACCAGTATTTTTTGTTAATCCCTACAAAGGTTTAGACCACTGACGAATCTATGCAAAAGTAAACAGGTCAGAGTAGCACATAAAGTTGATATGTCTTCAATATGCATTTCTTTTGTTTGATTTTGATGTGTCAAGTATGCATAAACTAAAAACAAAACTATATAAGATTAAAACCTTGTTTGGTTGCAAAACTTTAAGCTCATCTTTTGTGGTTTTCAGCTTAAAAATAGACATCACTAGAGTAATCAGCTCAAATTAGGAACTTCTCTAATCTTTCAACTGGAACCCAGATTTTAACTCATTTCTGAAAAAAGACAGTTTTTTTCTTAAGAGCTTCAACCAACCAAGCCGAAAGCTGGTACCTTTTATCCCAAAGGATAAAGTAAACATGAGCTAAATTGGAAAAACCAAACAGCAATAAGACCAAATAACAGAACAATTTTTTAACCGAATTCGAACTGTTTTTTTCGACACTTTCCCCTCTTAAATCTCGCAATTTACACCATGGATTTTGTTCAAAACCTGGAATTCCCATACGGATATTGTCGAAAACCAAAATCCTGGTGTGGGTTTTGGTTAGAAATCTGATTTTCCTATGTGGGTATATTCTTCTAACAGAAGAAAGTCAAAAAAAATAAAAAACTTCTAACAAAACAATCAATCGAAAAACAATTAGACAACAGTAATAAACGAGCCGAGATCGAGCAACTGATTCAAAAAGTCCTGATCTAAATAAGCATACAATTGGAACAAATTATTTAATAGGGTATGCATATGTATCTATTACCTTATATATATGGATGTTGTTACTAGGGCAATCAGCTCAAATTATGAGCTTCTCTAATTCTTTCGACTGAAAAGCCATAATTTTCCAAGTTGCAACGGGGTGAACCCAGATTTTAGCTCATTTCCGGAAAAAAGCGAGTTTTTTTTTATGAAGAGCTAACCAAACAGGCGGAAATATCTTACCTTCTAGCCCAAAGGGTAAGTAAACATAAGCTAAATTGGGAAAACCAAATATCAATATGACCAAATAACAGAACAATCTCGAAACGCAATTCAAACTGTTTTTTCGACACTTGACAGCTTTTACCCCTCTTATATCTCGCGTTTTATCCCACATATTTTGTTTGAAATTTGAAATTCTCATAAGGGTATTGTCGAAAACTAAAATCCTGATGTGGGTTTCGGTTAGATTTCTGATTTTCCTATAAGAGTTGAAAGTCAAAAAAAAAAGAACTTCAAACGAAAACAATTAATCGGAAAAAAAAAATAGACAATAATAATAAACGAGCCGAAAATCTCATATGGGTATTGCTGAAAACTGAAATCCTGATGTGGGTTATGGTTAGATTTCTGAATTTTCCTATATGGGTATTCCTCCAACACAAGAAAGTCAAATAAAAAAAACCTCTTCTAATTTTTTTATAGAAATAATCGAGCCAAGATCGAGCAATTGACTAAAAAAGCCCTGATCTAAATAAGCATGCAATTGGGATAAATGCTAGGGTATGCATATGTATCTATTACACACACACACACATATATAAATATAAATATATCTAAAAAGTGAAATTACCTGAAGAGTCCTAAGACGAGAAGCTGCTTTATACATGTTGATTTGACCACTCAACCTCTCGAGCTAATAGATATGTATATATATAATAATAATAATATGTATGTGTGTGTATATGTATATGTTTGTAGAGAGAGAGAGGGGAGAGCGGTGTGTGTTGTTGTTTTTGATGCGATTAATGTGGTTTAAAGATGTTTGGGCTTGATTGGAGTTGGGCTTTGAGCACATGAGATTATTGGATGAGATTATTTATCATAATTGCTTGTTTTGAATTGAAACTTTTTTAGCTTTCGGTTATCCGACCTAATAAAAAAAACTTAAACGTTGTTTTTAAGGTTAAAAAAGTTAAAAAAATAACTTATAATCCATACGAAAAAGATATTAAAATGTAAAAAAAAGTTAAAAGTTGTTTTTAAGTTTAAAAAAATATATTATAATCTACACGAGAAAGATATCAAAGTGTAAAAAAAAACTTAAAAGCTGCTTTTTTTTAGTTTTTTTTAGTGTTTATTTGAATTATTAAGTAAAAAAATGATTGCAAAAAGTTACGAAATTAAAAAAAATTTATCACTTCTAACGTGAGTTACACTTAAAAATCTCATGAGAGTAGTGACATATAAACAAAAATCTAATAAGAGTTGTACAACAACAAAAGTACTCCCGGTAACGGGTCGCCATTTTGTTTCATTGGTTGTTAGACTCGACATTGTTGAGTAAATTGACAACCGTTAAATTGACCACCGTTAATTTTGACATTTGTATGAGAACGGTACTTTGTCCCGTTCACTTGTATATACATGCATGGAATAAATCTAACTTATAAGTGAAGAAAATAAATCTAAAAACAACTTATACATACATACATGGAAGTGACTAGATTGAGACAGTCAGGGTCGCATCCCTCTATTTTGGAAAAAATTGATGAAGAAGTAAAGTTTTTTTTATATATATATTTTGATCAAAATGTTTAAGAATTAACGCTACTCACCATATTTTATGAGAAAAAGAACTCATATAGAGTATGAAAACAAATTATGGGGAGTAACTAATAAGTGAAGAACAAAAAACTATTTATTGCATTCCTTGTTAAAGTAAAATTGATTCGTTTAAGGATCCAATACTTTTGTACTAAATAACGTTGGGTTGACCGGTTTTAAAATTTAATCGAAAAATTATATTGGAGAGCTATGTGGTATTTTTATTTTTATTTTGAAAGATAGAGCTATGTGGTCAAATATTGAAATTGTCAACTTGAAACCATCATAATCCGATCGGATTCGGATTTTCTTTTTTTCGGGTTGGAATAGGTTATTGGATTTCCATCATTTTTGTCAACCCTATAAATGTACGTGCATGTAATATGTTTGGAAGCTCAGGGAATATTATTGTGCTTGCTTGGAAGTGATTGCAGCAAATAATTGATCAGAAACTTATTTATGGATTAAGTATCATGTCGTTTACTCAATTACTCGTTTAGTATCAAATGAAAGAACACTAAAATAACAAATAAATGTAAATAATTTCATTCTTTAAGAAAGCACAACGTTTCGTTACATTAAATAATTTTATTCTAGTTTTCCAGACATGAAATCAAAAAACTTTATAAAGATTAGCTTATCGTATATTAGCTTGGTGACAATGCACTAGAACTTAGTATGAAAATAAACAAAAGAAGCTATGGTTAGACACCGCAAGCCTAGTAACTTAATACTCCATACACTACATTTTGTAGTGCACTTGTCAAGTAAACAAACTAAGAACCCCTAGTTTACACAATTAACAAGAGCGCCAAATTTTAACCCAAAACAAATCAACAATCGTCACACCAAATAACAACTTTGCTTTTGTAACGACGACTTTGATTTTGAAATACCGAATCTGGTTTCAGAATTACGAAACTAATGCTGGATTAAAAATTGATGACTACATAAAGACGGTGCCCCTTAATAAACCCTAGAATTGTGTTACACAAGCATTTATTCTTACACATCATCAGCTATGCCTCGAATATGTTTTTTTGGAATTATGCTTTTTTATCTCTTTAAATGATAAAGAAATAAAATAAAATATGCCTTAAACGAAAACGAACACAGTAATATTCACAAAGGAAATCTGTACTGAATTCCCAAACTGTAGGGGTCCAAGGTGAAGGTCTGCAACTCTGCACCTTCAAAAAACCAGTGAAACAGACTAATTTATCTATTTCACTGCAACATCATCAAGTCATCAACAGATAGAATCGGATCCATTTGCAAATTGGGGTAGCTATACAAGAGAAACAAACAAACGTATAGATGGCTCAAAGTGCCATTTCTGCCGTTAAAGCGGCAAGTTCCTCATCTTCATCCTTGGGATTTTGAGGAACACGTGCTGGCAGCCTTTCTGCAGATGTACGTATAGGCGCCACGTGGGCCGTGGTGGCTGGTCGCAGAAGCTCTTCTTCCAACTCGCTCTCTTCTAGTTCTTCTAGCTCTGCTTCCAATTCATCCTGAAGAGGGACAAGTTTGATTATTATTTCTAAAATCTGACTCCTACAAGTTTGATTATTATTTCTAAAATCTGACTCCTACTTCTCAAATTAAAACTTTAAAAACATTTTATCAGTTTTACAAACTAGTTTAATTGTATCCGCATTTTCTCAATATCACTCTGAATCAGCGACGGTTCAAACAAGACACGTCATTGAAACATTTTAATTTAGCAGCGTAGAGATGGTACTGTTTAATTGGGAAAATATCTGCAAAAAAACGCATTGTTGTATAATGAAATATTTTGGCATCGTATTTGTTTTGATTTTATGGTAGAGAAACACTCAAACAAGCAAGATCCAAAAGTTAACACCAGTTCCCCGAAAACTGGTAGGGAACTGGATCCACTTCATCGACCATGTATGCAGATTTACTTTCGTTCGGGGAGGCCAAATTTTAACTACCAGTAAAAGAAAAAAAAAACATGGACAGAAAAGTTCTATTCCGAAAGGATGAGTAAGATGTGAAACCTCATCAAAATCTGCTGCGGCACCAATAGGAGCAGAAAGTGCATCCTGTATTTGCTTCATGTTCTCAGTCTGCTCGTTGATTTCATCCATTGTTTTGTCCACGTCATCAATTTTCCTGCATCATCGCGTGATCCAAAACAATACAAATTTAAGAGGACAAAATACAAGTAATTCAAGGAGAGTACAGAACCACTGGAGTCTAGGGGTATTGCAAAAATAATAGGCATCTAAAATTCATTTCAAAGTATATTTAGCAGTATATTAGTGGTTCATTCCTCAAGAATGCATCTCGTAAATGTATTCTGGTGCTAATTTCATTAAATGTTTGGCCATAACATTTCTTATAAAAGATTTTAGTGATGACGTAAGTTGTAATACATAATGCTATAAAGATAATTTGATTAAGTGATCTAAAGATTGAGCAGAAAATATGCAAAAATAGAATGTGACTTAATGGTTGTATAACTGACATTGCTTTCTGCATGGCCTTCATTGCAGATGCTCCAGTTCTCAACGCAGACACGGTTTCTGTTGTAGCTCTTGCACTTTCCAACAATATCATCTGTAAAATGATTAAAATGAAATTCAATTTCTCCAAATTCATTTACCAAAAAAAGAAAATGAAAAAAGTCAAATCCTTCCCCTACGTGGCTTCAGCAGAGCTTAAATATCGAGCTAACCTGATCATGAATGCGTAGTTGGAAATTCCCTAGTTGTTCAACTTGTTGCTCATAAAAATGTTTCCTCTTCAAACAGTTAATTGCAGCTGCACCCAACCAATTGCCAATTCAGATTTACAACAGAGTATGCCTAAATATAACGATTACAAGTCTCAAAAAAGCTACGAAGACCGTGTGAATACCAAAAAACAATGGCTATCAGTTTCTCTATGTTGCTCTTAGAGTGCTTTTAACTTTGAAGCTTTGACAAAAACATTTTTTTCTGAAAAAAAAAAACATTTCTTTATCATCGCGATGTCAAATATATAAGACAAAATTCCAGTAACTTTCGATTTCATTAGCATAAAACTGATGCTTAAAGAACCATATGTGAACGAAGGATATTCATACCTCTCTTGTTTTTCGCTTTACTGAACTCTTTTGCCTTTTCAACTTCAGCAGAAGCCTTCTTCTGAAGTACACTTTCCTTTTTTTCTAACATTTCCAGGGTCTAAAATTGAAAAACAAAGACAAGTTAGGACTACCTAAAAACATTGAAAAAAATATCAAGAATAATAAACACCATATGGCATCTCACATCGCAACACACATTATTCTTTCTATTTTACCACAGACACTTGGAAAGTTGGTCGGATTGGATCCAACAGTAATAAATCATATGCCAGATGTTTTAGCAGCAAAATCTTCACTAATCCATCATATAAAAATGCCTTTTGCACTTTTAATATACACTAAAGAAAAAGACCTTCATGAATTCTTATCCTGAAAATCTGACTGTGTTACCAAATGAATAATATCTAATAAGCAAACAGAAGAATCATCTAGAAATGGTGGAATCTTTAAGAAGGAGAAAGGAAAAAGAAAATAGGGATAAGAAACCAAAAAAATATTACCGCTCTTATAAAAAACATTTAAGAAGTCCCATGCACAAGTCAGAATCATAATTTTCGTGAAGTCTACACCCAAGTCCATTTTATAAACCTCGGATATGTTGCTCAAACTTTTGGTTATACAACTTAGTCTAGAACTTTAGTTTTGATAGATGAAAAAAATCCACTACTGATGTGGAAATTATATCAATATTTTTACTTTTATTGGGACGTGTGGTGTTTTTGCACAGGACTCACAAGATCTTACCAACCAGCAAAAAAGCCAATTATTCTTAAAAGCTACTGTTGGCACTTACCCAGTACTTTAGACTGTTAGTAGAGAAAGTTGCTTAAATATGTTAATCCCCTACACTTATGCTTAGTTTTATAACGCTTTTTCCAGAAAAAGATGCAAGAAATTTCGGGAAGGTAAACCAGAAGGTCAGTGCTTCTATCCGATTGATTCTGGTTTTATGGGGATGCTTTCTTAAAACATAAGCACCTGGGAGAATGTTTTGGTGCTTCTGATTGTCTTCATTATGATTACGATATTCCCCCCAAATAGTAATACAAATGTTACCGGTCTACATACAAAACTGTTTTTTATATGGCTTTTCTTACAATAGTAACTCTATAAGCCTCCATCGTATTTTCACTGACCCCTCATTGTGGTAGCATTTACAGAATTATTATTTTTTTGAAACAGGAATTAAAAACTAGTGGATCTTTTAGCCCCTTATTGCCCCGGACGAAAAATTGAAATCTAATACTTTGCTTAAAAGATGGCATAGGCTTAGCTACTCAGCCATAAAACTGAGAGTTTTCTTCTTTGAAAACTACAAAAAAAAATTAAGCCAAACATAGTAGGCATTTTGAGTGCCCCAAAAACTAAACGAAACTTTATGCTTAACTTTATAAGTTTAGTCATTCTATTTTCCTCATGTTCTGGACATGTGACACAAAGACCAATTTAAAATCTCAACATATCCCCGAAATGTGTAGACTTTCAAACTTGTCATTTCTGCAAATTTAGTTACGAAAACTATGCATCCCAAAATGCACGTATATTTGAAGTGGACAAGTAATATGGAACAGAAGGAGTAGAAATATGCCGCATTACTAATAACTGAGGATTCAGTATTATATATAGAAAGCTGAAGGACGCCTATGTAGTAGACGCGCAGACGAGACTAGTCTTCTCCAATATTCCATGAAGTTCTATTACAAAAGAAAAAAGGAAGACTTGGGGACAAGGCAAACACAAAGACGGAAATTGAACAGGACTCAACGACGAGGGAAATAGGGGAAGTGGTATTGAAGAGTGAGGAAGAGGGCGAGAGAGGAAGTTTCTTGGGAAATCGCTATACAAAACTAGTGTGGAACTTTTTATCTAGTCCATGTGCAACATGACCCAAACATGAAAAAAAAAAAATATGCCTAAGTTTGAACCCTTATCTTTTCCAAAAGTTTTTCACATTCAGAGTGAATTTTTTCTTAAACTTTCTAAAAAGAAGGGAACTGTAAAAGTCCATTTTAAAAGGTCATGAATAGCTGAAGTTTTTCTAACCACTTCCGGCAAAGTGGAGATATACTATTAGCATTGGAAATTTGATATTGTTTGTAGCACCAAATATTATACATATAAGTCACTTTTGACTTATATACCAAATCAGGGGAGGGGCTATGACGGGGGTTACAACCACCCCTATATTGTTAAAAACTCTG
Source organism: Primula vulgaris (assembly GCA_963920805.1). NCBI lineage: Eukaryota > Viridiplantae > Streptophyta > Magnoliopsida > Ericales > Primulaceae > Primula > Primula vulgaris. The sequence goes on along the minus strand of OY987218.1, from coordinate 13,774,349 downwards.
TCACCGGTGTATTTTTTACATATAAATTTATAAAAATAGTGAATTAACACCCCTCTTATATTTCGTTGAAATTCCAACCCCCCTCATTTTCGTATGCTAGTCCTGCACCGCACCAAACGTAATGAAAAATTCGTAGATACAAAAACACATATACACCAAACATTATTCTTTTCCTAATGTGCTTTTCTTTAATGGAACTTTTTGCAAACAAAAAAAAAAGCAATTTCCTCCAAACCCCACCTAAATTTATAAACATTAGGATAATCAACGCACAAAATAAAATAAAATAAACTTGGAAGTTGATTATAAAGGGAAAAATAAGCACAAACAAACTAGTAACAAAATCACAAATTAAGGCACAAGTATTAACAAAATCATAAAAAAAAACAAAAAAACTTGACAGTAATTAAAATAAAAAAAGATTAAAAAAAGGAAAAAGAAAGGAGGATATGATACCTCGTTCAATTTGTCTAAGGTATACAAGGCATTGGGCTCTTGTTTAGGTCTCCCAAATATCCTATTAAACATCTTTGATAAATTTTATCTGAAATAATAAATAAAAACAAAAACGAGAATGAGCCTTAATCTGTAATTTTCCCTTCTTAAAGTTCTTAAAGAAGGATTATACTTTCCAAAAAACACAATAATATATACATATCCATTTAATATAAATAGCTGAATAATTTGAAGGAAATTGCAAGGAAGAGAGAGAGAGAGAGAGAGAGAGTTTACTTGGGCGCGTTGGAGTTGAGAATAATAATAATATAATAATTGGTTTTGGAGAGGTTTATATAAGTTTGCTTATTGTGGAACCCACACCGATTATTGCAGGGGTGGCTTCGGTACGGTACCGACTTTTTTGATCATATACCAATACCGAACCAAACTTGTTTGGTTTGAAAAAAATTATACCATAACCGAACCGAAAAAGTCGGTTACCGAAAGTTCGGTAACCGACTTTTTCGGTTCGGTACGGTTCGGTTCGGTTTTCCGTTTTATACCGAAACATTATTATTATTAAAAAATAATTATTGATAACAATAAAATAGCAAAAAAGTTTGTAAAAATTAAAATGTGTACAACTATTCTTATATTTGCTACTTTAACGATTGTATTTGGCTTCGTAAATAGGAAAGTAAGTCGTGAGAAAAATTAAAATAAACTATAATACAATTTATTTGTAAGTTATAACTATGCGTAAATTTATATATATTTTATAATTTTAATGTTTGGTTCGGTTCGGTATTGTACCAAACATACGAAATGAATACCGAAACCGAACCGACTTTTAAAGTTTGGTTCGGTTGTACCGTACCGAAAAGTCGGTATACCTAACTTTCGGTACCAACTTGTTTGGTTCGGTTCGAAAATCGGTCGGTTGGTACAAATCGGTCAATTTTTTTAATTTTAGCTTACTTATTAATTTTCTTATAATAACCCTACATTATTTTTTTTATTTTTTTATTATATTTTAATAATCATAACAATATTACAACCACAAAAATATAGACCACATGATAGTTTATTACTATTATACTCTCGTCGTTCCTAAACAAATATGCCCTATGAAAATACATGCAATTTTAACCATCAAAATTTTCATATCAAAATTACCAAAATTAAAAAATTAAAAATTTCATCATATAGTTCTAACCATAAACTACGTGATTAACTTTTGAAATAATTTTTTCCCGCAATCCAAATATGAAAAAATTATCGGTCAAAATTGTACGTATTTTCGTATGAGACATTTATTTAGGGACAGAGAGAGTATTAATCTAAAGAATCATAGGTGAATTTTGTGTTTTCTTAAATTTAGGGAATTTATATGGTTCGTGATACATGTCAATTTTTATAACATAATCATCAAATTTTAATTAAAGTATGTTTTGAGTAACCAGATGTGGATGCTCTTACATTTGCATGTTTGGGGATCTGTTTTTTATAAATGTTTACATAATTAGGTTCGCATGTGATAATTAAAAGAACGTGAATGACATTTCATCATTTTGTTTAACGATATGTGCTTAATTGTGACAAATTTCATAGATTAGTGCATCAAGTGTTAAAATTGGTAATGCAGTATCTAAATCGTTAAACACTAGTAGTATAGTACATTAAACGTATTTTTTCTCGTATGATTGAGAGAGTGTTTAAGCTGAGCTCGTTTACTAAACGAATTATGAAATCTTATTCAAACTCGGCTTTGTTCATAGACGATTTTGAGCCGAGTCTGTTTATGAGCCCCGATTCTGGACATATTTGACATTGTTTCTTTAAAAAAATATTTTTAACTCCATTAAAATATATGCTAAGACAAACAATAGTACAATTTAGTCATGTGAGTTCTATTTTTAGCTGGATTTAGTTTCAAAAAATAAATTTACAAATTGAAGATAATTTATCGAGCATCGATATTATATTTATAAATTTTACGTTTATAAACATGAATATATATGAAAAATAATATATTAAAATAATTAAACAAGTATTTTAGTGAGTCTGAGCCTGTTCACGAGCCTCGTTATTTTGTTCAGGCTCAGTTCTTTAGTAAATGAACGAACACGAGCCGAGACTTTAACAAGTCGAACACGAGCTTTGTCATGAATAGCTCGGTTTATTTGAAGCACTAGCTAGATACAAGACCAAGTCGATTAAAAACCAAATCACTTTTAGATCGGTTTGAAAATCTATAAAGTGACTTAGTCGGGTTTTTTTATCCTTCAAAATCTTATTTAGGAAGATTAAATGGCTAAATGTTATCGCACATACCCCTTTATAAGAAACGACTTAATCAGTTAATTCAATAGTTTTAGTGGTTTTGGAACCTTAGAAACTCAAAACGAAGAAGTTTAGTATATAAGTTGATATTTCAACAAGTTAGTCATATATGTGTATGTATCTTACATAGATATTGATAATTTAGTTGCTATGTTTGGTTTTGAGTCGATGACTATCTATGGAAATATAAGTTGAAATTTGAACTTTGTGTTTTTTTTTTTGTGTTGGCTCGTGTAGAAAAACCTGATGAATGAGGTTGTGGTTTTTTTTTTATACTTAATTTAGACTTATGTACGTTAATTCAACTCAACTAAACCAATCTCTACCTTTATTATGAGATTTGTGTGATGATAAAAGATAAAATATCAAAATATTCGAACAATCACAAATGTATGGTGTGTTTGCTATCAAATTTTCCGGGGTGATTTTTGTATTTTGAAAATCCAAATTTTTTAATAGCTGTTTGGTTACTATAAATTTTTTTATTCTTAAAATCCAGATTTTTAGTTAAAATAATCCAAAAATCCAGAATCCATATTTTTGCTTGATTTTTTGATTTTAAAAATCAGTTTTTTTGTCAAAAATTCTGATACCAGACAGACCTTTAACTCGCAAAAAATAAATAGTAATAAAGAGAATTGACACCACATATATAAAAATTCGTCTTACAACCTAGTCATCTCCTCGTAATTACTTTACCAAATTACGTTACCAAGTGTTATCGTTATGATCATAAAGATTACAAGTCTTGAGTGTGCAAGGGTACACTGCCTAATGAGCTAATCACTCGCAAATACCTCTTATGTGCAAGGGTACTATGAGAATGATACAAACTTCGACATTACAAAGACCGCTTCGAAAGGGATACAATTTTCACACATGTTTTAAATTTGGGGATCGGATCCTTCGCTTCTCATGATTTAAGAACTATTAGTGTTTCAAATGAAAGCACAAGGAGTAAATGGAATTTCAAGAAACTCTTGAGGCTGTCAACGATCAATACAAATACATACTAGCATGTATTATGTGTCTACTTCATTTATACCAACAATATAGTACTAGCTAGGTAAACAAAGAGTGATAAGAATGCATGAATAATGTTTTTTCTAGGCCCGTCTTTATTCAGATATTCCATTTCCCACAAAATAGCTATATCCCATCTATTGTTACATGCATCTTAAATTACTCTAAGAAACTTAATTTAAGTACACTGAAACATTAATTGGAAGCAATATGTTGTAGAAGAGAAAGAGCGAGAGCTCTACGCTCTTTCATGGATGAATTTATGTGAGCTTTTGTACTGGTTTTTCACACAGAGTTTTCCCGTTCATTTTCATTCCGTTAAAATTTTTCCATTCATTTTCATTCCTGCCGCTTTTGAAAACCCTCATATTTCACACAGAGTTTTCCCATACTTTCCATCTGTTTTCTTTTTCATTGGTTTTATCTTGTAGCCAAACAGGAAGTATTTCCTTGAAAGATCACTTCTCTTCCCTTTGTGATTATTCTTGTTTCCAAACGCACCCTAAGAAACTGTATAAATAGAGAAAAGACAAAGTAGTTCCATAACATTACCTGGAAATTTCCATAACACATTACGTGTTTTGTAAACATATAGTTCAGTTTTTCGATTCAGGAAAGGTCGGGTTCGTCACCAGGTAAAACCTAGAACTTCAGTTTTGAGACAAAGAAGCATTATAAATCGAATAAGATACGAACAAAAGAAGCAAAAGAATAAGCACCTCACAAACACCCCATAGAAACCATCAAACACCGCAATCTAACTGAGTAAAACGAACAGAACAACTAGAAAGTGTGTCATATGCCTTCAAATGTTATTCAAGATTCAGAAAAATTGACAAATTACTGCCCATGATTAAAAACATAGGCAGTAATGAAATCATGACCATAAGAAAAGATTGATTCACTCATGCAAGTAAAACCAGGGACTCAACGAAATTCAGAACCGTGTCAAAATCCACACTTCCAGGGATGCTACTTCCTCTAACTATTTTTGTTTCCTGTTCGTACAACGTAAGTTTTTCATGTTCGTACACTAAAAAATTGTCCCTTTTTGACAGAAAAAGGATATCTCCGTTTTTCCTTAATCCCAACGGCCTTACTCATCACAATTGGTAGAACAATATTGTACAGCTCGATCCAAGATTCGGAAACTCCGTAATCTGTCATCATCCACACATGGCACTCAGATATCGGAAACGGGGACGTCGGGGAGTGCGATAAAGAGTAACCAGCAAGCGTCTTCTGTACTAAAATGTATATGATAACGAATTGTAATGTTTATGATGTTTATTCAAAGGACCTTAATTGTGTAAATTTCACATAAAGCAACAGTTATCCCATTATTTCAAATAATGTTAACATCAAACCAGTTTGATCAACATTTTTAATTTTGTTTTCCCAATTTTGTGTTTGTTTTCCTCTCAAGGCTCACAGCAATACTTAAAAAAAAACCAAGACAAACTACAAATTGAAAAAGTAAAGTGAAGGAACAAATTTATTTCGATAGTATATTTTATACCGCTACATAGAACTTACGGGCAGAAGGTTTGTGATTTACACTTCCGATTCCAACAAATTTTGTTTCAAAGAGTTCAACAACGATCTTGATTTACAGTTTCGATAGTTACTTTTTTACCGCTGGTGCGGAGATACTTAGGATTTCATCCGTCCTTTTTACGAAATGCTAAAAAATACATGCTACTTTCTCAGAGATGTATTAGAATCGGTCTTTTTTGTTAGGATGTGGAATACAGTATGTAGCAATGCTCTTTGTTTCTTTTACCTTTTCATAAAAGATCTGGCAGGGGGTATCAAATTCCTATTGAACTCTCAATTGAGCAAAGAAAACAAATGAATCTTTTTATTGATTGATTAGCCACTTTCATAGATACTTGTATATATACATTTCTCATCTGACCATTTTTATTATAACTGCTGAGCTGGTCGTAGTTAAATCAAACGTTAAACTATCGTACACAATTGGTCATGTGTCATACCAAACTAGCATGGACAGAGTTGCAAATAGCCTATATGTGATTAGGTTTTCAAATATGAAACGTTATCGACAATACTTAAGATGAAAGAGATGAATCGGTCAGAATCGTCACTCCCTTCTTGGACAATAAGCTAGAAAAAAAGTTTTAGTCCCAAGGCTTTGGTGAACTATCAGCTAGTTGCTGAGAAGAGCAAACATGAAGCAAATAAATAACACCATTTTGCACCAATTCCCTGATAAAATAGCAATCAATTTTTATATGCTTTCTTCGTTCATTGGCAGCCAAGGCTAGGACAAGTTTACTATCAGTAAAGAGAATCATGGGTTGAGATTTGAGAATGAAATATCCCCGAATCAAAAAATAATTACATTAACAAAACAACTAATTCACAGCTAGTTAGTAACATCCATTGTCATGTACTCACCTTCTGTCGAGCTCCTAGAAACCACGCTTAATGCACCAAAATATAAGAGACTCTCCTAGAAAAACACGATAACCGGTAAGTGGCCGTCTTGCATTAACATGACTAGACAATCACACTCCCAAAAAAAAAAAAAAAAAACCTTGGCTAGATGAAATTTTAAGATTTCTCAGGATCCTTGGAGCAAACTACATAATGTTACTCAGTTGGAGCACTTGGGAGTTGACTTTTAAGTGTTGATATAGAAACCTATATTTGATTTATTGATTGTCAAATATAAAACTTTACACATCAACTTTTTGTAACCTTTCATAATTGCCATTTGTACTCCCTTGTTTGGGTAGCTTCAAATTTGACTCCACGAAAGAAGTACAGATGTGGAACTCAAATGCTCTGATATATAATATATCTGACTTGTCGGACGGCAATTCCGCACTTATATAATCATCCGGCTTGAGTGCTCTCGCTCTCATTTTGTTTAACAAAGGGTTGCACAATAGCTGCAGTGATAATTCTAGTCATCTACTTATTTACTGTATTAAATTCCAGTGTATTAAATTAATTAACTTAAACCCAAAAAAACTCATATTAACAATGCTTTCACCTTCAACTTAAAATTATTCAGCTTAATGATTCTCCGTGCAGCAACAACTGATTATGCAAGTCCACAAATTGTACTGTAGGTAGATAAATTAATTTATTGACATCAACAACCCAACCAGCTGGGGTACTATTCATCAACCTAAATACACGATTTCAACATACCCTCGGCAATGGAACCCTTTAATAGTTATATACTTAAATGTGTTAAGCTCACGAATCGAAATAAACAAATGAAAAAGATAACCAGATCTGCCCACATACTAAATTTTATTGCTATATAAAGAAAACAGTAAAACTCATTATATGTATTAACCCCGATTAAGTATAAATGAAAACTGATTATATTGCGTAACAATGACTGAAATCGGAATCGGAATGATTATCGAAACCAGAGGACGGAAACATAATATATATTAAGTACGGAATGTGGAATATTGAATACAAGTAAGGCCGATTTGAGATACCTAATCTCCTAGACAAACTCTACACGAGAGAAGGTTTTAAACAACATATTTTTCTGCATAAAACTATTGATACAACTACACTTCTATTTATAAAGGAAACCTACAACAGTATTTTGAATTACAATGGCAGTTACTTTTGCAGTTCCAAGTCGAAAACTGCTATTTTGTTAACCTTTTCCCCACTTAATTTGATCTTGTAATAAATGGTCAAGTCCGCATAACTGTTCCCGCCTACTACGAATAGATATGCGGACTTCACCATTTATAGGACTGACTAGACCTGGAAACAAATTCAGCAGGTGCAACACAAAATGACAACACATCAAAAGACGATCAAAAACCTGTCTTAGTGTTTAGAATTGATAAATGCAAACCAAGTAAAAACTCTTTTTACCAGCACACACTATTCATTAGGCCCACAGCATATTATACAGCTACTCTACCCAAGCCAATCAATCTTGAACAAGGGTTACAGCATCAAAATCCCTTTTTTTAATCACTTCGTGCCAACATAATGAGCCAGAATTCAGGGGCCAAACAATGAAAACAAGACATTTATTCCTAAAGTGAAGATAACAAACATCTTTTCAAAAATGGGTAATTATAACTAAAATAAAGTTACGCAAGCAGATCATTTCTGAATATGGATAAGAAGAGCTAAAATTAATGGGCCCAAAGCAACTTAATCAGAGACAATATATTTAATCCAGAAGATAAATAAACTTCTTTACTTAATAATGGCGATACAAATTATCCAGGAAAAGTAGTAAGCAGTACTTTCTAGAAAATAAGAACACTATCAAACTGACAATATCGAAACTGCTAAAACACTCATCGGAACAGCTCTACTTCTCTGAGGAGTTAGGTCCTCTCTTCTTGCCAAAGCCAACAACTGTACACGAAAAGGAAAAAAACAATGCTCATAAATAAGGTGCAAAAGAGGAAAAGTTGAAGAAAAAACCAAGAAGATGACTGATATTCAGAACTTTAAGTTATACAGTACTGTTTTAATAAAATGGAGGCGTATATCTCAAGTTTCTATAAGATGATAGGGAAGAAAACTACCACAACTCAAGATGTGGGAAAACAAAGACTTCGTAAACAACCTAGAAAAAACACATTAATAAAATTGCAAAACACAATTGAATTAGAGATTAAAAACCTTTTGATCCACTAAAACAGTCCTTAAATATTTTCTTGCACAATATTCTAATTTTTTTTTTATATTCATTCTTAAAATTTGAAACTGAAACAAGACGTTTTGAATTGGTTAAAAGATTCTCCTTAGATAGTGTTAATGCAAAAAAAATGCTGCTTTTGCTAAGTATCCCTTTAAACTTTTTATTTAAATAGGAAAATGCAAGAGAAATATCCAAATTTACACACAAGTGAGAAAAAGAGAAAGATTGTGGACAAGCGAAATAGTTAAAGGTGTAATATAACTATTTCCTAAGTAAAAAGGGCTTTTAGAATGCTGTGACTATGTTGAAGATCGGTTCATTTCGAGATGACCCCAGGGTAGTTGTGGTTTTTTCAACTTCAAATTGTTTACACATGAACAAAGTGTCCTTTTATCAACGTCCCTGTGACTATCTATGCATGGGCTTCTTGGCACTTAAAATAATACATACTAGATAAGAATATATAGACGCCTATTGTGAACCATCATAAAACGGATATATTAATATGTGAGAATGAAACATTAAATTTGAAGGATACATGGAATAAAATTGAACAGTTGATTTATGCATCCCAGGGTATGCAGGTAAGTAAGCTAAAAGAGAACCCAGAGTCACACCATTCTTAAATTATATTTGCACAACTACAGATTATTAGCATTTATCATCCTAGTTATGAAACGACTATACACAACAGCGAAGACGGGAGATGATCTTAAACTTCTTTATTAAGGTTAAATCGACATCTGCAAAAAGAGCAGTACCTTTTTTCAAAAATTAAACTGCCAGCACAACAACTTGAAAAACATAGTGAAATCTGAAGTCGGTACATTATAAACACATACTCAGTGTAAATCAAATAGAAAAACGGCACACATGATATTCTCTGCCACAGGGGCGTTAAATAAATGTGTTAGTTTTAGTTTTACTCATAAAAATTATCATAAAAATTGTTCTTCCAACAAGGTTAGCATTACAATCAAAAGATAAGCTGCGGAGAACCAGAAATAAACGAGGAATAAAAGCAATGGTACCCAAATGATATCCTCTTATGAAAGTTAAAAATATAGATAAACAGCGAGAAAATGTGGGGAAAATGATTGATGACTCTTCTACTAATAAAAAAGAAGAACATCTGCCCATCTTCCCCAATTCATCAATTTCGCAGAGAATACTTTCGAACATAATGCACTGTTCTTGCACAACGTCGATACACACAATCTCTGCTTTTTTAAGGTATCATATGAATAATAAAATACATCTAAAAAAAACAAGACACTCAAACACTATAGCTCCTTTAGAGGACAAGGGTTCATTTCAAAAAAAAAAAAAGAGGACAAGGGTAAGAATTTTGAAAGCTAAACATTTCGCAAGAGTCTGATTGATGAATCTTTTATTAAAAAGGACAACCTAAAACCTAAAACCTAAAACATTAAAAAGGACAAGGGTAAGAATTTTGAAAGCTAAACATTTCACAACGGTAAGAAATGACAACCTAAAACCTGTTCTATAACTAGGACGAAAAGTTCAACTTTGGAAACTGGTTGGCGAAAAACTAAAACTTACAAGAGTCTGATTGATGAATCTTTTATTAAAAAGGACATCTGAGCATTTTCTCCAAATCATCAATTTCGCAGAAAACACTTTAGAACATAATGCACTCTTTTCGCATAGCGCCGATACACGCAATCGTTACTTTTTTTAATAAATCAAATGAATAATAAATGATATGAAAACAAAATAACTATACCGACCATAAATCACCCACGGTACATTGAGAAAGAAAAAATATTAGACTATTTCCATTCAAAATATAATACTAGTATCTCACTGTTTCGTACTAGGACGAAAGTAATTTTTTGAAAATTACCAAAAACATACTAAGAATAAATATACATTACCCTTTCATAAAACATAAGTAGCTTCAGTGTTTTTAGTATAAAATAAGTAACAAACTGAAAATCAAAAAGAGCCTATGAAATGAAAAACACTACAGCTAAAATCACAATAAAAAAGCAAAATCCAAAACATTTCAACTCAGGGTGACTGTTTAGTAATAAACTCAAAATACGGGTATAAAATATATATAACCATTTCATAGTACATTAACAAACTCAAAATAAGCTAAAATCACAATTAAGGAAGAATAACCCAAAACATTTCAACTCAGAGGGACTGGTTAGTAATAAACTAAAACTACGGGTGTAAAATAAATATCCGTTTCATAACACAATAGTAGCTTGAGAGTTGTAACAAACAGAAAACCACCTAAATTCACAATAAAGAAGGAAAACACTAGCATTTCAACTCAGGGAACTGGTTAGTAATAAACTAAAAATACAGGTATAAAATATATAACCATTTCATAGCACATTAGTATCTTTACTGTTTTGACAAGAACAGAAATAACAAACCGAAAATCAACTAATTTCACAAAACACAATAAAGAAGCAAAATAATAACATTCCAACTCTAAAACTACGGGTATATAATATAGAACCATTTGCTTTACTGTATTACTAGAATATTAGTAAAAAAACTGGAAATCAGCTAATTTCAGAATAAGGAAGCAAAACCTACAACATTTGAACTCAGGGGACTGGTTAGTAATTAACTAAAACTAGAGGTATAAAATATATAACCATTTCATAAGTAGTACAGGGTTACAGAAATAACACTGAAAATCAACTATTGTAATTTCTCAATAAGGAAGCAAAACCCTAAACATTTCTACTCAGGGGACCGATTAGTAATAAACTAAAAAATACAGGTATAAGATATAAAATATATAATCATTTCATAGCACATTAGTAGTTTTAATGCTTTTACTAGAACAGCTGAGAATCATTTAATTTCAGATCACAAGGAAGCAAAACCCATAACATTTCAACTCAGGGGATTGGTTAATAAATTAACTTAAACTATGGGTATAAAATATATAACCATTTGATAGTATATTACTAGATTTAGTGAACTAATAACCTAAAACTACGGGGGTATAAGATAAAAAATCGACACTCTAACAAATAAATAAATAAAAACGATAAAAAAAAAAGGATGAGAAATATATAACTATCAGTTTATAATATATAACAGTTGCATAGTACATTAGCAGCTTCACATTTTTACTAGCAAAACCCATAACATGGGTATAAACTATAAATAAACTAAAACCATTCGATAGTACATTAGTAGCTTTACTATTTTAACTAGAACTATAAAATACTCAAAATCAACTAATTTCACAATATGGAAGCAAGACCCATTACATTTCACCACATGGGGACCAGTTCGTAATAAACTAAACCTAGTATAATATATATATATACATATATTATCATTTCATAGTACATAATTAGCTTAACTGTTTTCACTAGAGCAAAAGTAACAGTGAAAATCAACTAATTTCACAACAAGGAAGCAAAAACCACAACATTTCAAACTCATGGAACCGGTTAGCAATAACCTAAAACTACAAGAGTAAAATAGAACATTTAAACCCTCAACCACAACAAATTAATAATAAAATGAAATAAAAAGAGAGAGGGGGTAAATAAAAATAAAAATAAATACCGGCAGTGACGAAGCGGCGGGTGTACTGGAGGCGTTTGTGGGCCCTGCCACGTGGCTTCTTCTTCTTATCCTGTTTCGCCACTTTCGGTGTCTGTCCTCGAACCTTCCCCGCTCGTGCCAACGAACCATGCACCTTACCTATTAAATAAAACATTACATATTATTAAAACCCAAACAAACAAACAAACAAACGAATAAGTATTATAGAATATTGAAAATTTGGGTAAATTCATTTTACTGACCCATGATGAAGTACTCAGTTGCTGCTGAAGAGAGATCTAGTGTGAGAGATAGATAATTGTTCGGCTAGGGTTTTGAATTGTGGGAGATATTGGTTTTTATACCTTTGCTAGTTATTTGGGCTTTTTTTGGATAGTATTAGTTATTGGGCTATTATTGGTATGTTGGGTCGGGTTTGGTATATGACCACGGTTTTTCTGCTCGATAATCAGCTTCACAAAAAATTGTTTAGTTCCATTATTTAGCTAATACAATTCAGATTTTTAGATTTAAAAAGTTTAAAATACAGATTTTAGAACTCTAGATATTCATTGGATTTTTATAAATTTTTAAAATCTAATTTTGAACTAAAAAAATTGTTATTAAACACGTCTTTTAGCCTCATAGTATGTTTTAAAAAAAGTAAATGATGTGACTGTTCAAACACATGTTGATTTTTATTATTAAAATGCTAAAATATTGTCAATGAAATTTGTTGTTAAACAAAGCCACAATGTACGTATAATTATAAGGATTATGAGTTTTTTTTTGGTATCTACTGACTCTCATCCGGTGTTATTGAAGGGGTCAATATGTAATGGTGAGTTTGGTAAACTAGGGTCATAAAAAATTGAAAGGCAACTCAGTTTCTCGAATTGACATGTAATGAAGGAAATTATAGCAAGTCTTTAATGATAATATATTGCACTATTTGAATTAAAACGAGTGTTTTAAGAGAATGGGTACCTTAAGTGTCTTGTCATTGGTCGATAAATAAATTTGTTTGTCAAGTCGATTTCTCGACAATTTGCCCTTAAAATCTTTTAAGTCCCTTACTGATTTTTTTTAGGTTTACGGGCCTTGATCTTCGATATTAAAACAGTGAAGTTTTGATTTACATGAGAATGGAAGCAGCAAACCTTTTAAACATAGAACTCAAAAATGGCAATAGTTTCTCTCTATAAAACCAATTAAAAATTTCTAACAAAATTCTAAAAGTATGAAGTAATTTTGAATTGACAATAGCACGACTAAAGGCAAGGGTATGGTCCTTTATATAGAAAACGGGTGGATGCAATTCATGTTGCAACATATTCACGATTCAGGCACATTTTGTGGATAACGATTAGGCATTATATAAACGTATCATAAATTTTACTAAGATCACTTGTCACAAAATAGATGGTATTGGACATGTTCTGGAATCGTGTTTAAGTTTATGGGGAATAGACAAAATCTATACCATTACAGTTGACAATGCTAGTGCGAATGACACAACTATTAAATATATGGAAAAATCGTTAAAAGACATGTGAACACTTTTGTTTAATGGAAAGTACTTGCATTTACGGTGTGGCTGTCATATTATAAATATTATTGTAAGAAGTGGGTTGATGCATATTGGTACCTCAGTTGCATCGATTAGAAACAGTGTCAAATATATTCATTCTTTCTCGGCTCGATTAGACCAGTTTAGGGAGTGCGCTATATTAAGGTTGGGTCCGGTTTGGTTCGGTTCGGTTTTTAGCAAAACCGAAACCAAAACCGAGTATATTTTCCGGTTCAATTTTTTTCGATTTCGGTCTTTTTATTTTTTTGATCGAACCGGACCAGTTTTTTTCAGTCCAGTTTCGGTTATTTTTCGGTTATTTTCGATCTTTTTCGGGTTTTTTAGGTTTTTTTCGGTTCGGTTTTATTGAAAACCAAAACCGAACTGAAATTTTTTCGGTTTCGCTCTTTTTCGGTTCAGTTATCGATCCGGCTTGGTTTTTCGCCCAGCCCTATGCTATATTACTAAAGATGGATAAAATGTCAACCGTGCCAATAGACGTACCCACAAGATGGAAGTCTACTTACAAAATGCTTTAAGTCGCATATAAGTTCAGGAATGTGTTTGCTAGATTGAGACAACACGTACAATGTATTGCTTATTTTAATGAGACTGAATATTCGGTGAATTGAGTTGGGCCACCTGTTGCTATGGATTGGGATAAAACACGTGTTATCATGCAATTTCTTAAAAGGTTTTATAATACCACGTTGAAACTTAGCACTAGCAAGACAGTTACATCGACTTTGGTTTTGGCGGAAATAGTTTCGATGGGCACAACTATTAATGAGACCCTGAGGAGCATCACCAATCCCACATTGAAAGAGGTTGCTCAATATATGGTGGCTAAATTTGATAAGTATTGGGGTGATCTTGAAAATATCAACAAACTTGTATTCATTGGTCAAATTTTAGACCCTCGGTTTAAGTTTCAAATGATTAATATACAATTGAGTGATATGGGAAAAGACAGTCCGACCATTCAATTGTTTGTTACGGGACTGGAAAATTATTTAATGGAGTTATATAACGCTTACAAAGGGACCTCTTCTGTGAAGTCTATTATAAGTGATCTCGATGGTGATGTAGACAATGAGTTGATGAATACGTTTAAAGATATCCTATTCAACTCAAAAATCTTGTACAAATGGTTCAATTAAGTAAAGCTCAAAATCAAACGGAAATTACGAATGAAGTGGATAAGTACATTGCTGATCCTTTTGAACAATGGAGTCAAAATTTTAACGTTTTGGACTAGTGGAAAGTAATCAAACAACTTTCCCAATACTTTCAAAAGTTGCGAAAGATATCTTTGCAATACCATCTTCTACAGTTGCTAGCGAGAATTCTTTTAACCTTGACAGGAGGATAGTAGATCCATTTCGAGCATCTTTGCATCCTAAGATGGTGGAGGCATTAGTGTATACTAATGATTGACTTTGTGGTGAGGAAATTAATTTATACAAGGAACCAACCGATGAAGAAATAGAGTTTTATAAAGACTGTGAAGAATTATCACAAGTGAATTTCTTAGTCGCTTAATAGATTGATTTTTTTACCGTTGTCCATTTCCTTTTCTAACTGCATAACCTTCTTTTGTTGTTTTGTAGTTTGATGAGACGACTTCTCACTGGGTCCATATTTTAGAAGTCAAGATAGTCATGTAATTTATTTTGTTTCCCGTTGATAATATCGTTTACTTATTTGGCTCTTTGGGAACCATTAATTAAAACTGTTTTTGTTTTGTTTCCGATCACTATTTGCTCATTTTCAGCATTTTCCAGGGATATTTGAAGGGAATTTAGGATGTTTTAACGTTGTTTGGGCGGTTTTCAGTCTTTGTATTCGATTTTCAGCTTTTAAATGCGGTTTTTCAGGTGTTTTTTGGAATTTTATAGTTCTTTGTTAGCATTTGATCGCTGTTTTTCAGTACTTTAAAGCTGTTTTTCAGCACTTTAAAGCTGTTTTTCAGCAAATCTAGCATATTTTTTCAGGTTTTGTATGTACTTTGAAATTCGAACAATTTTTAGCAATTTCGAACATTTGCACAATATTTACTGGCAACATCTCCTTAGCAGACACTTTACTAGTGTAATTTGTAATAGTAGTTAATATGACTTGATTGGACTAACTTATAAAGTGCTGAAGAAAAAAACCAATAATTTGCAATAGTAATTTGTGCGACCCTCTTCAATCCCGACCCGTCAGTTACCCGAAATGTCAGGACCCGTTGTTTTTCAGGACGGGATCGGCTAAAAAAATCACTACCCGATCCCTTTCGGGTCAGGATTCAGGTATGATAGTTTCGGTTCGGGACCCATACCGATGCTACTTCTATTTTTAAGTATGGGAGGAGCCATCGTAATAATAGGCAAAAAATGAAACCGATGTTATAGATAGAACTCTAGGGTGCTCTCTCTCTCAATCTATATATATTTATATCGCTAGATATATCAACAAATAATCAATTTTATTTTTCAAAATATCGAAGATTCAACAGAAAAATAAAAAAGAAATCAACAAATTTTAAAAAATCAACTCGAACTTACAAAGTACAATTTAAAAAGAATGATTTTATTTTATAAACAACAAAACTAGTATTCCATTTATATCTGCATAGAGCTATTGATTAATTTTATACGATACAAAATAAAGCCCAAATCTCCAATTTTTTCAAAATACCTCTTATTACACCTTTCCTTAAATTTTTTTTCCTTTTTTTATACATAAATTGGTAGGGCGGGGTGTACAACAGTCAAAATTTTATAGTAATAAAAAGAAACCCAACCACCCACTTGTCACTTTCTATATAATACAAAATTCACGAAAAACCATTAGGGCTCCCAACACACACACACTCTCTCTCTCTAAAAATGTCTACGCCGCCGGTGGAGAAAGTCGCCGCCATAACCCTAACCGATCCCACCACCACCACCGCACCGGAAGCGGAGTTTTCGCAACGAGTGTTGATAACGACGATCCTGTCCCGGGACGACGGTGGCGCCGCCTTCGCCGGAACCACCGTGCGTATCGGCGGTTGGGTAAAAACCGGCCGAGAACAGGGAAAAGGCTCGTTTGCGTTTTTAGAGGTTAACGACGGATCATGCGTTGCTAACCTCCAGGTATTTTATTTAATTATAATCGATTATTAATTTATTATTGTGTTTTATTCATTCGTTTGATTGAAAAAATATTATGGGAGAGTTAAAAGAGGAGTGATTAATAAACCGTGCTTGTATGTTAACCTTCAGGTATTTAATTAATAATAATCGATTATTATTATTGTAATTTGATTTTGTTGTTTTATATTTATTAATAAACAGTGCTTGTATGTATTAAGCAGAACATGAATCTGCACTCTATTATTGACTCTAAAACTTCTAGCTAGTGATTAATGGACTATTATTGTTATTGTACTATACGGATTTTGTTTTTATGTTAGCGTTAAAGTATATTCAGGAAGGTCGAAAGAGGAGTGATTAATAAACTGCCGATTATTATTAGTTTTTATGGCTCCTGCGTTTGCTAACCTTCATGTATTTATTAATAATAATCGATTATTATTGTAATTGGTGAAGTGATTAATAAACCGTGCTTGTTCTTTTTAACCGAACATGAATCTGCACTCTATTGTAGACTTTATCATAATCAATTAGTATTATTGTAATTGATTTTGTTATTAATGTAATAAGCCGCGCTTGTCCCTTTTAACCGAACATGAATATGCGCTCTATTGTAGACTTTATCTTAATCGATCATTATTGTTAAATTGGCTTTTATTATTGTATATGGAATATTATTAATATCGTAGGAGAAGTGATTAATAAACTGTGCTTGTATGTTTTAACTGGACATGAATCTGCACTCTATTGTAGACTCTAAAACTATTATTTTGGATTTTATATTTTTATGTTTACTCGGTTTTTTTGCTTGATTGTATCATATAAGAATATTTGGAAAAAGGTTAAGGAGAACTGGAGAAGTGATTAATAAATTATTATTATATGTTTTTTAGCAAACATGAATCTGCTCTTTATTATAGATTTAAAAAATCTAGCTAGTGTGTAAGGTTGATAATGAATCGAATTGAAATTGGCTTATGAAATTCATGTTCGTTTAGTGGGAATCGAAATAGTATTATTATTGTATATGGATATCATATTTATGTTGGCGTTAAAGAATAATTCAGGAAAGTCGAAAGAGAAGGGCTTACTTAATCGTTCTTGTACCTTTTAATTAAATATGAATCTGCACTCTATTGTAAACTTTAAAACATCTAGCTAGTTAGCAGATAATTAACCTCCAGCTATTTTCGTAGAAAATGGATAATTATTGTATATATACTCGTTCCTTTGGATATGGATTTTTGTAAGGCTTTGCTTGACTGTACCTTTTCTTTTAGGGAAGTCGAAAGGGAAGTGATTAATAAACAGTGCCTTTTTACCTTTCAAGCGAACATAAATCTGTACTCTATTGTAGATTTAAAAACATCTCGCTAGTGGGTAAGGCCGACCATGGAGCAAAAAACAACCTCTATAAATTAGTAATGGATTATTTAATAACCTTTTTAAGTTAACACTTTTTATCTGGCCCCGACTTAGGTTAATGTGCTTAATCACCTTATTAATATATTAGTAACTTTATAAATTAATACTAAAAATTTTCCGGTTCTGATGCTATTAATTTGTAGAGGTTTTAGTGTAATTGGATTTTATTGTTTATGTTTACTCTTCCTTTGCTTGATTGTAGCTTATAAGAATATTCGGAAAAGTCAAAGGAGAAGTGATTTATAAATTAATAAATCGTGCTTGTTGGTTTCAAGTGAACATGAATCTGTACTCTAATGTAAACTCTAAAACATCCAGCTAGTGATTAATGGATTACTATTATTGACACAATATGGACTTTGTTTTTATTAACTGTGCTTATATGTTTTAAGCGAACATATGAAACCTGCACTCTATTGTAGACTTTAAAGCATCTAGCTAGTGATTAATGGATTATTATTATTACTGTATATGGATTTTGTTTTTATTGTACAGTTTAAACTCTATACATTAATAATCCATTATCAATACTTAATAACTTCTCTAAGTTTATACTTTTTCTCCGGCCCCTGCTTAGGTTAATGTGCTTAATCACTGTATCAATAAATTAATAACTCTATAAACACTTGTTACTACAATACCAATACCAAAATTCACCACAACCATTAGGGCTCCAAACTCACACTCAGGTATTTTGTTAATAATATGGATTAGTATTGTAATTTTATTTTGGTATTGTATATGGGTTATTATTAAAGTCGAAGGAGAAGGGATTAATAAGCTGCGCTTGTTCCTTTTATCTGAACATGGATGTGCACTCTATTGTAGACTTTATCATAATTGATTATTATTGTAATTGGATTTTGTTATTGTATATGGATTATTATTGAAGTCGAAGAGGAGTGATTAATAAAACGTGCTTGTACCTTTTAACCGAACATGAATCTGCACTTTATAGTAGACTTTATCATAATCGATTATTATTGTTAAATTGGATTTTGTTATTTTATATGGATTATTATTAAAGCTGAAGTAGAAGTGATTAATAAACTGTGCTTGTACCTTTTAACTGAACATGAATCTGCACTTTATTGTAGACTTTATCATAATTGATTATTAATAACCTCTCTAAGCTTATACTTTTTCTCCGGATCGGTCAATGTGCTTAATCACTATATGAATATATTAATAACTCTATAAATTAATAGAATTTTCCGGTTCCAATGTTATTAATTTGTAGAGGTTTTATTGTAATTAGATTTTGTTTTTTATTTTACTCGTTCCTTTGCCTGACTGTAGCTTATAAGAATATTCGGAAATTTGGAGAAGTGATTAATACTTACTAAACGTGCTTGTATGTTTTAAGCAAACATGAATCTGCACTCTATTGTAGACTCTAAAACATCTAGCTAGTGATTAATGGATTATTATTATTGTATATGGATTTTGTTTTTATGTTGGTGTTAAAGAATATTCAGGAAGGTCGGAAGATAAGTGATTAATAAACCGTCCTTGTAGCTTTTAACCAAACATGAATCTGAACTCTATTGCAGACTTTAGAAAATCTAGCAAGTAGGTAAGGCCGATTATGAAGCCAAAGACAAATTGAAATAGGCTTATGAAATTCATGTTGATCACGAGTTTTTTCACAAATAGTTGGCTTATTTAACTTAAAGCCTTAAATAGATAAAGATAAGTAGGGATTATATATGCCATTTTTTTTAATTAAATTAATGATAGATTTTTAGTCACTATTCAGTATACCAATTTATTTTCATAAGCATAATTGTTATCAACTCAGTTAGTTTGTCACTCTGCATTACAAAAACTAGAACTTTAGATTACTTTACCATTATTAAAGGAAACCATTTTTAGTTATTTATTACCATATCTAGTAGTATACAAATCTATCTTTATATATATATATATATCATCAATTAATCGAAATGAAACTTCACTAGCCGAACAGAGCTTTGCTCATTATCATCTCTTTTACTACACGATCTTATATTTTTGTTCATGTTCGTTTCAGTTAGAAACGAAACGAACATGAACTAATCACCTTATTGTTTACAAATGGCTCGTTTGATTATCACCCCTTCTTGTGGACATGAAAGCCAAAAACCCCTTAATGTATATATTGCCTAATTTACCTGGCTTACAAGCATACAGAAGCGACATTTTTTTTTACGTTTATATCTGTCTATAGACTTTTGCGCTTTACTATCCTCTATGTTTTAGTTTTATGTATTTTTTGGAATTGATATTATTGGACTTGTAACCCGACCTGCAGGTGATCGTGGACGCTGAAGTGGCGGGGTCGGCAGGATTAGCAGGGTTGGTGGCAACAGGGACATGTGTACACGTGGAGGGAGTGCTGAAGGTTCCACCTGAGGGTGCGAAGCAGAGGATTGAGATGAGGGTCCAAAAGGTTCTAGAAGTTGGGAGTGTTGACCCCGGGAAGTACCCTTTGCCTAAGACTAGGCTTACACTTGAGAATCTTAGGGATTTAGTTCATCTCCGTCCCAGGACCAACACGGTATATGCTGTTTCTTTTTATTCGTTCATATCTAAATATAAAATTTATCAATTTGCAGTCTGTCTGCTGTTTTGTTTGTTACAATTTATCGATGTGCTGTTTCTTTTTATTCGTTCATATCTATATATTTATCAATTTGCAGTCTGCTGTTTTGTTCGTTTCAATTTAATTAGTATTAGTCCTTTGGCAATTGAATTTTTGTAGACATTGATTACTTGCTTGCTTCCGTAAGTTGAAAGAAAATGGAATGTGCAAAGGAAAGCTTATCATTTAGTTATTTTAGTAATTGCGTTGGAATTGGTTTTTTTAGACATGATTACTGTTTTGCTTGCTTCTGTAGCTTAAAAGATGATGATGGAACATTATATATATAGATATTTGTGTGTGTGTGTAACATATATATCTAAATTTATATGTATATAATTGTACATGGATTTTTTATTGATCATTGTCATAAATCTTAATTATTATACTGTTATTATTCAGTTGGAAATGGATTGCCGTAGACATTAATTTCTGCGTGTTTAATTCTGTTCATAACCAAATAATAGCAGCATGAGCGAATTTTTTAATGGCAGCTTTTAAGCTAATAAGCTAGATTTTTACTAGCTTGTTTGCTTAAAATGAAAGTTCTAATAAATGAGCCAAATGAACATATAATCTATAATTTAGAACTCAAACTAAACTAACAACGTTTTGCTTAACTGTAGCTTAAAAGACTCATTCAAGGGACTATTTATTATTTAAATTAATTATTCCTTTGAAAGTTGATTTTTCTAGACTTTGATTATGTTTTGCTAGACTGTAACTTAACAGAAGAAATGGAATATTTGATAGGAAAGCAATTGGTTTAAGGATTTATCTAAAATTAATCATTCATTTGGAAATGGTTTTTTTGGGCAATTCTTACTGTTTTAATGGACTGTAGTCCAAAAAAAATTAGGTTATGGAAAATGTTAGATTGAGGCCATGTAGTAGACATTCAAAAAAATAGGCAAGAAACTATGTTTCAATTTAAATTAGGCATCCATTTGGAAATGGATTTGTGAAGACTGGTTTTGCTTGCTTCTGTAGTTTAAAAGAAAAACGGGAACATATAAAGACAGGTGACAGTTGACTATGTGTTTATGCAATATTAATAAAGGCGCAAGGCGGTTTTACTCAGAAATAGGCCGCCTAGTGCCTAATTCCGCTCAATAACTACCTAATCCGCTTAATCCTGCCTAGTCACCTAGGCACCTAAGTTTTGCCAACCGCCTAATTTCCGCGTAAGCTCCGCGTAGGCTCGTCTTCTAGAACACTGTATTTATGTAAAGTAATCTGTCATTTAGTAATGGATTTTTTTACCTTTATTACTGTTTTGCTTGACTGTAGCTTAAAAGAAAGAAAGAAACTTTCAAAGTGAATTGCTTTATTGGAACTGTGTATGATTTTTACCCATTCATTTGGAGATGGATTTTGCTAGGCTTTGATTACTATTTATGCGTGACTGTAGCTTGAAAGGAAAAAGAGGAACATCAAAAGATAAGTGCTCGATTCAGAATTATGGATTATTTGAATTTTTACTCATTCCTTTGGGAACGTATTTTTGTAGACTTCGATTACTGTTTTGCTTAACTGTAGCTTAAAAGCAAAAGAGCAATATTTAAAGATTAACTGCTAGATTCGAGGAAGTATCTGATGACACTAGTAATTGGATTTAGAAATCTTGTTACCATCCTTTCATTTGAATGCAAATTTTAAATTAGGGGATTGCCGGACAAATAAATACTTGCAATATCTAGTCTTTTGCACAAAGAAACAATTAAAAAAAGCTTAATATTCAAAATTTACCCAGCTTATATACAAAATCTGATGAACCGAGGTTATACTTCTAACAAAACAAGCTCTTTTTTGAAGGTTTAATTTGCTATGTAGGTATTGTCTTCAACGCATAACCAACTAATTCCCTTGTGCATTTGATTTCAAAATAGAAACTCTTTTGCTTCCAGCTTTGCATCCCAAAAAATAAGCATAAATCGTGTCTAGAGTATTTCTAGTTGTAACATCGTAAAAGTTTCTTGTCCTAAAATATAAGTGATCACTGCAATGGTTGATTAATTATAACTTTTAGGTTTCGCCCTTGCTTTTGTTATTTCTGCACTTGATTTCGAAATAGAAACTCTTTTGCTTTCAACTTTGCATCCCCAAAAATAAGCCTAAATCGTGTCTAGGGTTTTTCTAGTTGTAACATCACAAAAGTTTCTTGTCCTAAAATATAAGCCATCATTGCAATAGTTGATTAATGAGAACTTTTAGGTTTCGCGTAAGTTCCGCCTTGCTTTTGTGATTTCGACACTGCACTCTATTTTTAAAATCTGCGATTCTGGTTTATCTATATCCAGGACCATATACATACTTGCATGTCTATACATATTAAAGTGAATATCTATGCCTGCATATCTATAAATGTGTTTTTTGGCGTGTGTATTTTTTAGATTATTGCGGATGTGTTTTTTTTTTCTCGTAGGACTTCATTTGTGTAATATATCTCTGAATGTGGTAATTTTGGACCGCATGCTAAGATTTTGGAAGATGTGGGTTAGATAGGAATGCCCGACAAGAAGTAGAAAAAAAGTTACATTTTTCATTTTGGGTATTTTATCTGCCTGAGAACTAGCAGTACTGTTCGACTTTTGCCAGTCCCATAGCAAGCACACTGTAGTTGGATATATTATCTGCCGGAGAACTAGCAGTACTGTGTGAATATCTAGAGTCTCTTATCTCCTTTTATATTTTCAATCTTATTGATAATGGTTTGAAGCATGTAATCTTTTATTTTTAATCATGAGATAAGAAAATATTAAGAGCAGAATTTCATGCTAATGGTGTGTTTGTTTCTGTTTTGTTGAATACTTTTATAGTTACGTTTCAAGATAATGTGAAGTAAATCTTTATATAAACGAACTTAAGTTGCATCCATATGTGCCCTAATTATTATTTGATCTCCAGATTTCTGCCATTGCTCGGATCCGAAATGCATTGGCTTTTGCTACCCATACCTTTTTCCAGAAGCACCGGTTTCTTTACGTACACACCCCAATTATCACTACCAGTGACTGTGAAGGTGCAGGTGAAATGTTCCAAGTTACAACTCTTATTAATGATTCTGAGAAATTGGAAAAGGAGTTGATAACAAATCCTCCTGACGTGGAATCCGCTAAGCTTTTGGTGAAGGAGAAAGAAGAGGCTGCGATGGAAATCAAAAAATCCGCCACCGCAAAAAAGGATGAAATTAAGGCTGCCTTTTCCGTACTAGAGAAAGCAAAAGAAAGTCTTAAGAAGACTGAAGAGAGGTCTAAGCTCAAGCCTGGTATTCCTCAAAAGGATGGGAAGATAGATTACTCGCAAGATTTTTTTGCCCGACAAGCGTTTTTGACTGTTTCTGGTCAACTACAAGTTGAGACTTATGCCTGTTGCCTTAGCAGTGTGTATACGTTTGGCCCAACATTTCGTGCAGAACACTCTCACACTTCTAGACATCTTGCCGAGTTCTGGATGGTGGAACCTGAAATTGCTTTTGCTGATATCAAGGTATTTTAGTTAATACTTTATAGTTTTCAGCTAAAGAATTGCTGCTCTTTTTTTCTGAGGTCTAATTCCTTTCTGTAGACTTTTTTAATGGGGAGCAGGTAAATTTTTTGTCTTTCCATTTTTCTTCTCTTGTACATCACTTCATCTATTAGTCCATTTCAAACTTGCATTCTTGGAGTTTCTTGGTTGATTGTAACAGAGTTATATCTTTTACAGGATACACTTGAGAATCGAGTTCTCAAAGTCTTAAGTTTGTTGAATAATTGAATTCTGTTGTCTTGTAAATGCAATATTACATTACATATATTTTTATGTGTAGGATGATATGAACTGTGCAGAGGCATATGTCAAGTTTTTGTGTCAGTGGCTATTGGACAACTGCTTTGATGACATGCAATTCATGGTTAAGAACTTTGATAAAACTGCGATTGATCGTCTAAGGCTGGTTGCTACTTCAAAATTTATCCGTATTACCTACACTGAAGCAATTGTGATTCTTGAGGAAGCATCGAAAGAGAAGCAATTTGAGAATAAGGTGGAATGGGGAATTGATTTAGCTTCTGAACATGAAAGGTAAGGTATTTATGAGTTCTGTATATGGAATTTTTATCTTGAATGCCCTTCAATATACTGATAATTTATTGCTTGTGCAGATATTTGACCGATGTCAAATACAAATCACCAGTTATCGTGTATAACTACCCAAAAGGCATTAAAGCCTTTTATATGAAGGTCAATGAGGATAACAAAACAGTTGCTGCTATGGATGTTCTTGTACCAAAGGTATGATCTTTCTTCTCCCATGTCTATGGCTACATCTTGTATGGGGTTTGAAAGGGTAAATGTTACCGCTGGCAGTCATGCAGCTCTACTTACCTAAACAATGATAGTTATCTTTAAATGTTTGATTCCATATGTTGCTGCATTAACAGCTTGAGTCAATTTACTTACATTAGAAATTTTAAATATTGTATTATTTACAGGTGGGAGAGCTAATTGGAGGAAGCCAAAGGGAAGAGCGTTATGAGGTCATCAAAGAGAGGTAGTTTAAACTCCAGTTCCATTTTTTCCCCATAAACATAAGAAGTTTTTTTTTCTTCTTAATTAGCATATTTTACTGAATTTTTATTCCCAATGCTGTCTTCTATACGTGAGAAATCTATTTTCCCACCATTTTTTCTGTCATGACCCTTTTCTAGAACCTATATCTAAAATGTTGTTTTTGGAAACTAAAATCCTGAAATGTGCGGTAATCATTGAATGTATAAAATTAAAACTTAATGGAAATTCTAATGTTATGACTCATTTTTTTGTCTCAGCGACTGAGAATAGCTTTATTGAACTAAAGCCCTGTTGTATCACATACATGGAAAACTACTTTGCATAGATACCATCATACCACTCCTACAGGCCACTATGAACCTTTTCTACAGTAAAATTTTGAAGCAATTCTAGAATAGGCACTTGCGTACTTAATCAAAACTAATTTGGATTTTGGGTATGCATCTGAGAAAGATTTGACTCTTTAAATTTGAAATTAATTTTACGTCTGCAAAGCTTACTCTTCTAATGCTATATACTGACCTGGCTTACATGCCACTTGCTAGTTTACTCTTTTAAAATTTGGCAAATAATTTTTACAAGAAGATGAAAACATGACGTTGTATGTATGCAGGATATTGGAGATGGGGCTTCCTCTTGAACCATACGAGTGGTACCTAGATCTTCGCCGATATGGTACAGTCAAACACAGTGGCTTTGGTCTGGGCTTTGAAAGAATGATCCTCTTTGCAACTGGGATTGACAACATCAGAGACGTCATTCCTTTCCCTAGATTCCCTGGAAGGGCAGATCTATGATTTCCTTTTTCGGTTTCATATGGATTATGATATTTTGGATTACATTCATAGTTTTTTTCATTTGCCTGAATCACACACTAGCATGGATGTTTATAGATTGATTGATCATTGATCAAAGAAAAAAGTTTCAGAATGGTTAAGTTTTTGATTGAAGATATTTGGATGTCTTGTATATCTAGTTGTATTTATGGATCCTGGTTCTGAGTTGCTGTTCATGTTGGATTATTAGTATTTCTTTCTAGTTCTAGAGTATTTATTACTAGTAAATCAGATTGGTCTTTTGGTGCCCCCTTAAAACTCTTTTTCGTTTTGAATTCTGACTAGTGTTTCTTTTGGTTCCTTATTCCGCTAGTGTATCAGGTAATTTTATGATAATTTACAGTACTAGATATTCGTTGGTCGTGAAACTCTATACATTGGCCGATTTTCTGCGCCAGCACCTGATTTCCTGTGGGAAGTAAAAAAGCACTTCACTAGCAAAAATTGCTCTGTATAAGGAGTCCCTGGGGGCTTGTGATTGAAGAAATAATAGAATGCCTTCTCTATGAATTGTGCCCAAAGGCCAAATTGAAATTGTTTTGAGACTAATTAATTGAACAATCCTTTTCAACTTTACTACTACTGTACTTGAGTTGATTCGAGGAACAAATAAAACCCAGCAAAGCTACATCTTAACCACTCTGTCCCATCGGTGTGGTGACAAGAGCTGATGCAAAAACAAAATGATTTAAATTTATTACATAGAGTGAAGAGTGTTTATCAATCATGTTTACTCATATTTTACTACTATTACTTATATAATTATAGGACGGATATACGAATACCGGATATACGAATACCGAGAAAAACACCAACTTAAACATCAAAATATTATCCATTAATTTTAACGGTCATGATTAAAACTAATAAGCTAAAACAAAACAAAAAACTCATACTCTAAATTCTCTCTCTCGCCCTCTTTACATACCTTCTCTATTTCAAAACAATCTCACTATTCGACCTTCTCTATTCCAACACAATACACATCTTTCCTCTATATCTCAGTGTCTAAATTTTTTAACGCTTAACGTGACAAATGCTTTCTCTCTTGTATAATGGTTTAGCTGTTCCGTCCTCTCTCTCTACGGTATTATCACACCATTTGTTCAGTTCTCAAATTGATTTTTATTTGCATGTTATACTAATAACCATATAATAGAATGGTACACTAGGCTTTATTTTATTTTATTTTGAATTATGTTAAACTATATTTAATTGATTTTGAGTTTTTCTTTGGAACTAGTTTTAATTGTTATTGTGTCGTATTGTCATTTTAAAGTTTTGTTAAGTATTTTTTTTTCTCTTTTACTTTCCTTTTATGGTTGTCAAGTATTCTTTATCTTTTATTTTTGTCCTTTTAAAGTTCTGTCCTATTATCCGGAAAGTTTTGACGCAACACAACAACCAAAAAAGAGAAAAAATACTTTACATAACTTTAAAAGGACAACACGACACAACAACAATTAAAACTACTTCCAAACAAAACCCCAAAATCAATTAAATATAGTTTAATATAATTCCAAACAAAAAAGAAAACACAAAGCCTACTGTACCATTCTATCATATGATTATTAGTATAGCATAAAAAATAAAAATAAATTTGAGAACTGAACAATAAGTTCGAGGTGTGATAATGCAGCAGAGAGAGAGGGCGGAACAGCTATACCATTATGTAAAAGAGAGCATGCATCACGTTAAGATATTTAGACAGTGAGATAGAGGGATAAGATATGTATTGTGACAGAATAGATAATGTCGGCAAAGAGGATAGAGAGTTTAGTGAGATTTTTTTTACTTTATTAGTTTTAATACTGATCGTTGAAATCAATGTATAATTTTTTGATGTTTAAGTTGTGTTTTTCTTAGTGTTGATATATACTCCCCTATAATCAGAGGTGACATCGGTTCGGTACCGTACTTTTTGAGTATATACCGATAACATACCAAACTAGTTTGGTTTGAGAATTTTTATATCATTACCGAACCAAAAAATTCGGTATACCGAACTTTCGGTTGGTTCGGTTCGGTTTCGTTTTTATACCAAATTTTAGAGTTTACAGGTGATGATAGAAAAATGGTTCCTATTGGAAAAAAAACATAGTATAAAGTTTTAAAAATAGTATATTAAAAAATATATATTTATTTATATTATTGTTACAATTCTTGTTTATTTACATAAAAGAGCAAACATTACTAGAGATTTCTATAGTAAAAACTCTAAATAAAAGAAAATGTTATAAGTATTCAATAGAAAAAGTAATATAAGTATATTATAACAATACTAATAATTAAGTGTATATAAGTCTTTTAATTTATTTGTAATATATTTTAATAGTTCGGTTTGAATCGGTACCATACCAAACTCACTAAAATAATACTGAAACCGAACCGACTTTCAAAGATTGGTTCGGTTGTACCGTACCGTAATTTCGGTATACTAAACTTTTGATACCGACTTGATTGGTTCGGTTTGAAAAACGTTCGATTGGTACAAGTCGGTAAAAAAAGCCAGCCCTACCTGTAATTATATATGCATAAACATGGTAAACAATATTAAAAAGCAATTAAAGGAGTCTTATAATTTTGACCAGCTTTATTAAATCGCCCCTAACAAAAGATTATTGATAAATGACTCGGTTTGGTTTGTTTGGAGTCAAATTTAGTGGATTAAATTAGTTATAATAAACAAAATCATTGCAAATTTAATACTTAAGATGCAAGACCTAGGCAAATACCAGTAACAAAGATACACACATATATATATAGATATATATATATATAGAGAGAGATATGAAGGCTTTAAGTAGAAAATGGAAAAAAAGTAGTATTAAAGAAGGAGACGATGAAAAATTCTGTCTCCCAACTAAGGACGATTCTCGCCCCATCGACACCCATGGTCTTTTTATCTCTCTTTTTAAATTAAATTAAATGATATTTTATAATTTAAAAAATGACTTCATATTGTTTTTTTTGTTGTTGTACAGAGCAAGAGGAGCTTGTTCGGTCTTTAGAGATTTCTCAAGCTCACCAATCTCTTTTATGGAGGGTATGTTTGTTTTCTCTATTTAATCATTTTTGTAAATCATTTTATTATTATTATTATTATTTTACTTAGCTTTTTATGTTCAACTGTTCATTTATTGTTATTATAACTTTTGTTGAATCTTGATAGTATGCCAATACATAGATAAATTGCCCAATTTAGTTTTTATTTTTTAAAATTATAATTTACAACATATATTTCAAACGAAAATGCAATATACTCCCAGAGATGTTGAAATGTGGTTTTCCGTCTAGGGACCGCCTATTCATCTAGTCCCCAGGTGCCAACTCCCGCCTTGGGTCACCCAACAACTTTTGGTAGAAGCAAAAGCAATTTATATTACTTGAATTGGCATTTTCTTTTTTCATGATGTGGCGAACAAACTTATATTACTTATAGTAGAAGTACAATTTTGTTTTTAATTTTTTTTTAACAAAGCCAAACATGAAAAAAGTATATAAAAAAATAAAACCATACTTATAAATACTACAGATGTATTTGTTTGATATGAATCACTATCTTAAGTGGGGTTAGATTAAAGTAGGCGTAAAGTAAATGTTTGGAAGCAAGTATGGATCAACATATTTATATAGTTTGCCTGTATCTTAATATCATCATAAGTATGCTTACTATATCAAACACAAATTCTATTCAATAGTTAAATGTACAAATGAGTACAAGAGTACTTTTTTTTAGTTTTTTGTCTTTTTTCGATTGGTGCAGAGAGTGTTTGCAGTTTTTCTGTCTTGCTATGTTGCGTTTCTGGTCTACTCTATCTATCAACAAACTTTGTCTCCTTGGGAACTGGTTTGTATACTTCACTCTACACTCTACACTCACTTACAAAAGAATTTTGATTGTTTGAAATTGAAGATACAGACCATTATAGTAATATGACTAAGTTGGTAAAAAACTATACGGTGAAATAAACGTACTGGAGAATTTGTCGCATGATATTGGTTATTAGGGAATGGAAATGTTTCGAGAAATTATGGGGAACATTCTGAATTTTAGCTCTTTGTGGGAAAACTAATTTCTGAACTTCTCCGATTCGACATTCTTGTTTTTTATTGCTACCAGTGGAAACGGGGACATTAACTTTTGTCGTCTCCGTACAGCATTTGGTTCCTTGAAATAAACAGTATGGTTCATATGTATCATGAAATGGATATGCATGTATACTATGGTGGTCGTAGATGTGAGCAGAAAAGTAGTTATACTGTTGTATACCACAAAAAATCTGTTTTTTGTAGAATGTAATGTGCAGTTACTAATTATTTTTCTTTATATTTTGAACTGTTAAAACATATCCTTTTTATGATGGTTTTTAGCGTTCTTTCTATGGAATTGTGATGTATCAAATGAAAAGGCTGGCTTGAACTTTCAGGATACCAGATTTATAACTTAATCTTGAAAAACATAGAGGTTAGTATGTCTTTTGGAATAGGAGTTGTATGAAAACTTTATTTGTTGCTTTTGTCATGAGCATGTTTAGTGTATACTAATAGAAGCAATGCATTTTATTTCCATTTTTTCTTTGTTATTACCAGAGATTGGAAGTAGTTGGAAAAGTGATCTAAACATTAATTACCAAATACAAATTGATGCCGGTTCAAGTGGTATGAAGAGCTGAAGTCATGTCCTAGTCATGGACCCTAACCCATAGAAAAGGAAAGAAAACTAAATGCACGTTTTGGTTTTCCGATCATAGTCCAAATGGTTGTCTTGGTGATGTTTTCTAAAAAAAAAAGTAAAGAGGAGGAAGCAAGTGCTTGTCTATCTTCATTTTTTTTTTGACAAACTCCATATTCCTTTTTCACTATGAAATGGGATGTTTAGCTGCAAAATATAGATATTTTGGTGAAAATAGATACTTCTAATGTTATATAACTTCGCTGTCTCTCCAATTTATTGCCAACTCTTGGGTGATTCTTTTAATAGTCTACACAGTAATAAGCGAATATTTATTTGTATTATAGTATAAGTACTCACAAGCACAATTTTTTGGTTTTACTGTGGTAAACAGCGATATTTTGGCTACTTCATGGAGGAAGTTGACTCATGGATCGTTATATTAGCAGGTATAATCTTAGTATTCCCGATTATTCATCTCCTTTTTTCTGGAATAATTTGTATTTAGTATTTGTATCTATGTATCTTGTGGGGAACTAAACTTGCAACTCTGGTCAGGTAAATAATTCATTCCTTACCTCTCGGTTGGCTTTGATCATTACAAGAGTACTAAAATGGTATCACAAACAATCAAAGTCTCTGACTAGAGGTTAAGTAGGCTTAGACACATATACCACTTTATTCTTTTATGCTTGTTCCCAACTTATTACATGACATGTTTTCTTATACGTACTTCTATAGACTGTTCAATATGATTTTGTGGACACTTCACGAAGCGTCTTCCAGAGAACTCTATGTCCTAAATCATTTGGGATACAGGGGAAAAGCAAAAATTGAGAAGATGTCATGGTTTATCTTACTTTTTGTGTTGATTTTACATATTTCCCTTTCTTATATGGTTTGACTTACTTTTGTAATTCTAGAAAATGCGTAAAATGAAAAAAAACATAAAATTGTTTATTAGGCAAACCTTGTGAAACAAAGGCGGGACATATATTGAACAATTCCATCTACGTATATAGGAGGGAGGGAGTACATGACTTGGTTCCATATTTTCACCCATGTCCTTCTACGACATCTGTAAATTTTTGGTCTTCGTAAGATTGTTACCGACTGCTTTAGCCTGTTTTTTTAAGGTTGATACCATTTTTATTTATTTTTCATGTCATACAAGTGGTTTTTTTTTCTTCCAAATTTGCTATGTTGCAGATGCCAATCGCTCTTCTCATATTTTGTGTTAATGCATTCTAAAATGAATTTATATCAGTTCGTTTCAAATTGCTTGTATTCTGGTGTGCGTATCATTTTTTTGTTCATGCCTGGTAAGGTATTTGTATAATTTCAGTTCAGAATAGCAATTTTTCATAACGTTAGTTTTAGGATTTCCAACTATATAAGTTAAAAGTACTTCAGTACACGTCTCTTTCTTAGTTTGGGAGTTCACTTTATCGAAGTTCAGAGAAGGTTCTCTTCAGGTGCACTGATACTTATTTGGGTTTAAACAACCTAATTAAATTGTAAAAAGATTCCAGGGTTCAAGCTAGAAATGTTATTATGGTTTCAAATTCTGCTGGGTAAATGATATGATACCACCTATCGTTTCTGCTCTTGATACCAAAAGCCAATCCAATCACATGCCTGAAAATGACAGTCATTCTGACATGTGTATTACTTGGAATAAATCTAAACATATGATATAATTTTAGTCCATTAAATTTTTGGGTTGCATATTAATATATCATGATTGCAAATGTTTGTAGTTGTAACACTGTTCTTCTTTCTAACAATTATTACCTACATGGAGGTTCATTACGGTTTTTTTTTTTGACAGATTGGGTTGCTGTTTTAGTTTGTTCTTCGGCCATAGCTGGGCTGCTACTTGATACAAGAGATCATAGGAAATGGCTTTGGTATTCCTTTTTTGGTGGCATCTTCATTTCGGTTTTCTGGTTCTACTTCATGTTCAGGTACTAATGGCAATTTTGGTGAATTTTAATTAAACTAATGGCTTTAATAATTGATTTAACTTGTTTAATCAAATTCTTTTACCGCCACTCAGAACCTGAACATGACCATAAGTATGTGCTTAAGAATGGAAAAGTGAGAGAATTCTGTTTAACGTAAAGCAATTTCTAATGAGCACAATAGATCATTTGGGATAAGTAATGGGGTCAATACTCAATGCAATTCTACTATCACTTTTTAGTATATATACTACCGCTTGATGATATTGTTAACGTTAACTATCTTTGTCGTGGGTCTCAAATATTTCTTAATGATATTGTTTGAGCGTTTACTATGGTGTTGTGGGTCTCAAGTATTCCTTATTGATTTGTTTAAAGCGTTTACTATCTGTGTTTTGGGTCTCAAATATCCCTTGTATAGTCAAATACCCCTTAACTGTATACGTAATCTTATAATGTGGCAAGCATACATTACTTCAGCTCTCTTTTTTCTTCTTGTTTGGTAGGTTGCCGAAGTTCAGGTGGGATGTCATCTGGCTACCCTTTGGGCCTCTTAGGTTCGACTCGTTTAATTAGACGTCTTCTCCATTTACTGCCACTTTCTTTCAATTTTCTATACCCTTCCGTTCAGATTTTTGAACGTCTGGTTCAAGATAAGTGACATTTTAGTATAATTTTATAACGTGTGGAGATAAAAGTATCGGGATTGATGACCCAATCAGAGATTGTTGTCTTTATTTCTCATGTAGCATGTCATTTTAATTTGCAGTGGGGCTGGACTTGGGTTGTACGTTGATCATCTACTTGACGAGTCATCCGAAGAAGTGAGGAAGCTGCGAGGGTATATGTATGCTTTCAAGGCCAGCTAAACTTTGTCCTAGCAGCTCTTTCTGTGTAAATGGTGGAGATATAATTACGGACTCTAAACATGTAGGGTGATATTTGCCCGCGATGCTATTTAAGTTTTGTTCTATTGGTTCACAGTTCATTGTAAGTAGACGAAGCAAGAAAGATACAAAATGCATAAACATTTGATCATCTTTTTGTAGTGGTACCATTTATTTTTTTGTATTTTTTTTGTATTCAGTGGTACCATTTCTTTATTGTTTCCACTGATGTATTTTTCTCATCTCCCTCTTTCAAATTTGTGTCCATTGATGCCATGGTTAGCCTTTAAAAGGTATGCGGATCCGACTCTTTTATACTCCTACGGTCCTACCCCTTTAGAGTTCCACTGTTCTTTTAAATTAATATAAGATATGTTTTAAAAAAAACTTAAAATTGACTTTGCTGTCCCTGGAAATTAGGTCCCTGCCACAATTGTTCTGCCGAAATAGACCGCCATGGCCGTAACAGTCTTTGTTCTCTCTCTCTCTCCAGATTTCTCTCTCCTCGGTTAGCGCCGTCATCAGACAGTCCACCTTCCCCCCCCCCTTCTCTCTCTTAGAACTTCCCGGCGACGTCCTTAGTGCAATGGTGTCGTTCGTGCAATGGTGTCGACGTCGTCGTCCACAGCCATAGCTAATCTAAACAAGTTACATACTATGACTTTCCTTTTTATTAGTACACTAGACTATTTTCATTATTAAATATCAGTCGACGGGTATTTCGTTATTAGATTGTTTTTATGAAACGATTATCAATTATGTATCTTTGTTTATAGTGTTTGATTAATTTATTCTATAGGCTAGATTTTAATTGTTTATAAGATTCTCTATTAAAATGTATGTTTGACTTTTACGAGACGGTTATTAGTATATTAGACCGTCATTGGTATATAATATTGTCCATTAAGGTGTCTATAAGACGGATAACTTTTTTTGTTGAGTTTTTTTTCTATTATTTTTTCATTTTTATATTTTCCTGATTTCGGAATTTTTGTGATTTTTGTATTATTATTTTTTGAGTTTATTTATTTATTTATCTTCACTTGATGTTGCGTCTGACTGTCAACTCCGAAGACCGGTCACTGCTCAAACTTATTGAGCTAAAAGTGTTTAGTCAATTGAGTTTTGTTTTTGAAATTTGTAAACGAGTAGTAGTACTAATATATGATCGTCACTTTAGAACTAGTCTCAATATGATCATCACTATAATATTTTTTTAATTTACAAATCAATTAGTAATTAATAATTCATCCATCCCCATTTAAGTGTACTCTATAAAATTGTGTGCAATTTTGACTGATTTATATGTCGTATAGAAAAACTGTGGAACTGTTAATTTTCAAAATTTAACTGTGCAAAATTATATTTGAATTATAAGCCGGTGTTTTTAATTAGAATGATAATTAAATTAGATACTATAAGTCGGTGTTATTAATTACCCCTAGCTTCGAGATCACTAAAAAAACTCTGATTACGGATAACGTCACCGCTTCTACTATTAATCTTCCCTCGCTCTTGTTCTTTTATATACTTAAAGATTCATGAGTAACCTAAACCATCTTCATCGCCACTTGTCGGAATAATAACACAGCACTCGACTTTATAATTTATTTAAAATTTAACGGTTCTGAAAAATAACAAGTTGAGAGAGTAACACTAATAACAAGTTGAAATTTTTTATTAGTGTTAAATTTAACGGTTCTGAAAAATAACAAGTTGACAACAGAAATTTTTATTAGTGTTCCATTATTGCCACAGTTCTCACATTGATACTACAGTATACTACCCATAAACCAAGGTTTAACAGATATTGATGGAAAGAGTATGATTTTAAAATTAGCAATGTGATGTTAATGTAAAAAAAAAAGGTATTAATATGTTTAGAAGATAAGTATCTATTGTCTCAAATAATCAAATCAGTTTGTCTTACAAACTAGGGAAAAATTCACTTGTCATGATTTGTGAAAATCAATTGCAGGCAAATCAACATCCACATAGGAAATGTTTTAGGATTTTTGTTTTTAAAGAATTTTAAGTGTTTATCATTGACGGATCGGATTTTTAACGGTTCTGAAATTTGAAATTATGTGTCCCTACGAATTCAATGAACCAAGTTCACCCAGAATTCCGCTAGTTTAAAGAGAAAAACCAGAGCATAAAGGTCGGAAAAAATATAACTATCATCCTCAAGTAGGAATTGAACCTACAACAAGTCAGTTACGACCGCTCAACCACTGAGCTACCGAGGAATAAACATTGAAAGTTTGCAGAAACGTCTTTAACCGTAACAACTCATGATAACAAAGCTATTAGTAATACAACACTTGCTTTTAGTGTAAGTAATTTTAAGTCATGGTAAACGCAGTCTGAATAATTTTAAATCATTTAAAAAACAGTCTGAATAATTTTAAATCATTTCAAACAATATGAGTAATTTTAAATCATTTAAAAAATAGTATGGGTTAATTTAAGTCATTTTTAAAAACAGTCCGAGTTAGAATAAAAACAGTCTGAGTAGTTTTGAGTCATTTAAAAACAGTCCGAGTTAATTTAATTAATTTTAAAAAGGGTTTAAGTTAGTATAAAAATAGTATAAGTCATTTTGAGTCATTTAAAAAATAGTCTAAGTCGTTTTAAAATGATTCGAGTCATTTTAAAAGTAGTCTGCGAGATTTTATAAAAGTCTGCGAGATTTTAAAAATAGTCTAAATGATTTTAAAAACAAACCGATTGATTTCATAAATAGTTTGAGTGGTTTTAAAAACATTTTGAGTAATTTTAAAAATAGTTAGAGTAATTATGAGTTATTATTATATGCATTCGGGACAAGATTACTCAATAAACCTATTTAGCTCACCGGATGACTAATTATTTAAAAGTTCATAACAAATAGACAATTCTTGTGACGACCCAGATTTCCGGGAAGGAAATTCTGTGGTCCGGTGTTGTGCGTCAGTCCCACATCGCCCAGATATGAGAGTACTCGTGTGGTATATGAGCTTAAAGATCAACAAGGCTTTTTAAAGCCGTGCGGCACAATAGCGAGGACGGAACTCCACGGTTAAGCGTGCTTAGCCTGGAGTAGTACCAGGATGGGTGACCCCCCTGGGAAGTTGTGCCAAAGCGGACAATATTGTTGATACGGACGTGGCGGTTCGGTCTGTAGGACCGGGTCGTTACAGATGGTATCGGAGCCTCTATCTGGCCGGAAATGTGGGGACTAGCACGTGTGTGTGAGCCCCTGATGGACGACGTGCCCGACAAGGACGTCGTGCCTAAAGGGAGGGTGATTGTGACGACCCAGATTTCCAGGAAGGAAATTCTGTGGTGCGATATTGTGCGTCAGTCCCACATCGCCCAGATATGAGAGTACTCGTGTGGTATATGAGCTTAAAGATCCATTTCCTATTAACAAGGCCTTTTAAAGCCGTGCGGCACAACAGCGAGGACGGAACTCCATGGTTAAGCGTGCTTAACCTGGAGTAGTACCAGGATGGGTGACCCCCTGGGAAGTTGTGCCAAAGCGGACAATATTGTTGATACGGGCGTGGCGGTTCGGTCCGTAGGGCCGGGTCGTTACAATTCTGTAATTTAGTTAAACTTTTGGAAATTACAGCTATAGTACATCTTTTTCCGGATATATATATACTAGTAATCGTGTCCCACGCGTTGCGTGTGCGGTGCGTAATGCAATAAAAATATAGAAAATATGTATAGTTATGATATAAATATGCGGATAATAAAAAAAAACGTAGTTTAAGATTTAAAAGAATATTTGGTTGTTAAAGAGCGATAAATAGTTTTATTAGTTTTTACTTTTTATATTTTTATAAGAGTATGGTATTATTGTAATTAATATAAAGGTGTAGGGGTATTTTTGAAAAAAAAATGACTAAATTGGGCAGACTCATTTGACTTAAATTGACTTTGATAAAGCCATAACTTTGGTCGGTCGCGTTAGGCTTTTCAACAATAATATAATGGTAAATTAAATGTAAATAATAAACACTTCTTGGTCTTTATTATTGATCGGATTATTACACTTGCTCGGATTATTACACTTGCTCGGATTATTACTTATTTATTACAATTGTGCTCGATTTGACTATTTAATCTCTTATCTTGGTCGATCTCCTTTTTCTTCGATACTCGGCTCTTTCAATGTTACGTTTCCTTCTTAATGGCTAGGCTTTGACTAGTTTCTCTCTTTTCTCAACTCTCTCTATAATTTTTGAATAGATTTTCTCCTCCTTTTCTAGGAGGGGTAGTTGGCTATTTATAGGCAACTACGCCTCCTTGGATGTTGACAAGTGTCTCCATCTTAGGGTTTTTTTTAGATATGGGTCCCTAGTTAAGTGGGCTTGGGCTTTTATTAATATCTACCTCTATTTTCTAGGAAAGGCATGTGATGACCCATCAAGCATTGGATACCCATTTATGAAGTGTGGGTCGATTGCTACCCGAATAGAATATTCGGGTCTAATTTTTATGTTCTATCAAGTGCTCCCTGACTTCCTCGGCGTGGTCTCCATGTCGAGGGAGTCATGATCGGTCGGTCGAAGATATTACTTCGGTTTTGCTGTTCCCAAGGTTACATCGAGAAATGCGATAGATTCACGACTGTTCCCTGGGGCCCATTTGAGGTCATTAAGAGGTCCAATCTTGGTACCCTTTTTCGAGGAAAAACCCTTGATCTTCCCCACATTTATCTACTATAAAGGTGCCCCATCCCCCATTATCCCATTTATTATTACTTCGACTGTGACACGATGGCTTCTCCCAATGGTTCGACAGGAGACAACTCTTCAGATTACGTTGCTTACTTGGAGAATGAGGTCAAG
This sequence comes from Primula vulgaris, assembly GCA_963920805.1. Taxonomy (NCBI): domain Eukaryota; kingdom Viridiplantae; phylum Streptophyta; class Magnoliopsida; order Ericales; family Primulaceae; genus Primula; species Primula vulgaris. The sequence continues at coordinate 13,735,836 of OY987218.1, read as the reverse complement.
AAGGTTCGCGTCCTGAAAAAGAAATTGACGGACGTGACCAAAAGGTTGTCTGATATGGATGCGGAGCACCATATGACCATGGCTGATAGGGATTGGGCCTTCGAGCGTATAAAGAGGCTCGAGGCTTCTCTGGCTAAGCAAAAGGCAGCAAAAAGGGCCTATAAGCTTGCCTTCAAGGAGTTGCATGCTCGGTCTAAACCGAGTTCGGATGATGATGAAGATGGCTCTTCCTCGGATTAATTAGTCTTTTGTGATTTCTTTGTATCGGGTGTCCTCACCAAGTTGTAATCGAATCATGGAAAAATATTAATAAAACATATTTCATTTCCCTTCTTGTCTGTTTATTCCCTTGATACCTTATTGGATGACTTTATCGGCTTTGAACTGCTGTAGTTAGCCATAAATGCTCTTGGGAAGTTCAAGAGGTTGTCTTTCTTCGAGATGACCTTTGGTCTACCCCTTGTTTCTTCCTATAAAAGGGGACTGTCCATGTATTCTTTGTGCAACTCATTCTTTATTATCGTACAAATGGCTTTTCCTCGTGAAGATAGTGGTGACAACCTTCATGAATACGTTGCCCATCTCGAGGAGGAGGTTAGGAAGGCTCGTATCCTCGAAAGGAGGGTTGCCTTTTTAACCATGGAGGCTCGCCGAGCTGATGAGATGGACGAGCGCTTGGAGGCCATGGAGAGTGAATATCAGAAGTCTCTGATCGACAATATTTGGGCTCATGCTCGGATCAAAGAGTTTGAGGCTTCTAGAAATAGGCACATTGCTTCCAAGAGGGCTTACAAACTGGCCCTTAAGGAAGTGTATGCTCGGTCGAAGGGGAAGCCGAATGACGAAGCGGGCCCTTCTATGAAATGATTTTATTATTTTTATTGTATTTCCTTTATGTTGACTGCCTCTTCTGTAATAAAGTATCAATCAATCAATAAATATTACTTTCCCAATGCAATTTATTTGACCGCACACGCTTGTGGCTTCATTAATGCTTTTTCTTGGGTTTTGTGTTTGACCTTATCCACTGGACCTTCTTAATCTCTGTATCTAGGGACCACTGAGATTTCTTGAGCCCTGTGCACAAATCTTATCCTTTATATCTTAATTGCTGTACTTTTTCTAGATTGACACGTGCAGAGGCTTTTCGAATTTCGCCCCCTTTTAAATACTAGCGTGAATCCAAGCGTTTCTTCTCAAGGGACTCAACTTTTAATAACGAATGGTTGCTCTTTCCCACTTAAACTTTTCTTAACAGACGCATCTTTTTAATTACCCCTGTTTCCAAAGGTCTTTTTGACGAACGGTTGCAATTCCCCACACTAAACCATCCTTAATTTTTCTATAAATACCCTATCAAGATATGGATTTATTCATAATCTTTTCTTCATCTCCCCTTACCATATATAGAACTTTATCCCATAATCTTTTTAGAATGGCCAGTTCTTTCACCAAATCTGCATTGGTCTTGCAAGTGGAGGCTTTTGAAGCTTCCTATGGCCATGCATTAAAACTGTTGAAGGATGCTGAGGAGGAGTTAAAGGTGATGCGTTATCACCATACCGAGATGGTTCGGGAATTAACTTGGCTAAGATCCGAACTGGATTATTGCCGACGTGCTCGTCAGGCTCTAGTTGAAGAGAATGAGGTGTTAAGGGGGAACCCGGCACTTCGAGACAGGAATGTCTCTGCCGGGCCCTCTCATCGATACCGATCGACCTCCCCCTAACCTCTCCATTTTCCTTTTTTTTTCTTTTGATTTTCTTCAATTTTCTTCATTTCTTCATCTTTTCTCATCTTTTTTTTTTATATATCCTTCTTATGCTTCTTTTTTCTTTTTTATCGTGTTCCTTTTACTTTCTTCATCCTCCATTTTCTTTTCACCATCTCTAGCTCTCTCTACTTTTTTCCTTTTTCTATTTCTTCCTCTTCTTTCTCACCACTACGACGTAACAATCAACCCTGTGATCCTAAGGGTTTTGTGTTACTTCTAGGGTTTTTGTCATTTTTCATTTTCCTCTTCTTGCTTTTCACTTCTTCTTTATGTTCCTCTTCATCGTCACATGCTGTTCGCCGTATCTGTTGGTATTGTTGACCTTCTTAGGCCACGCTGTTTCCTGATGTATTAGACCACAATGTAGTAGATTGTCTTTTGATGTAATCCTTGGATGTAATAGACCTCAATGTAGTAGATTATCTTTTGATGTAATCCTTGGATGTAATAGACCTCAATGTAGTAGATTGTCTTTTGATGTAATGAACAATGATGTATTCCCTCTTTATTAATGAGAAGTATTTTTGCCCCTTTATTTTGGCACTTCTTTTCATGTTGCACTTGTGGTTTGTCGTTTCTGAAATCCAGATCTTTGAATATCTTCTTTATTTTATGCTGTACTGTAGTATCAGATGTCAGTAGATGTACTGCCGACCATAGGTGCATGCTCCCAAGTATGTCAGGAAATATGCAAGTTTCCAAGCACTTGTCAGAAAATATCATGTTATCTTTTCTCTACAAATACTCCTCTTCTTTTCTTTAGTAGTTACCCTCTTTCATCAACTCTTAATTGTTTGTTTTTTCTCTCATCTCCTATTTTATCCTGCACTATAGCAATTTCCCAGAATGTCTGAACCTGTGGTGAGATATCATGCTCAGATGAAGGGTCTGGATGCGGAGGTATCTCGCGTCCAACGTCGAATGGGAAGGCTTGAGAAGGAATACGACATTTTGGCCTTGAGTCTGTTCGGCTCTCACCCCGAAGAGACAGTGAAATGGACCGAGATTTCGGCCTTGAGTCGTCAACTGGATCACTTGTTGCTTCAGAGAAATCATCTGGCTAACTCCTGGTATGATGCCGAGGAGATTTGGGACCATGCTCAAGACGAGTTCGATAACTCCCCTCAAGGCCTAGCTAACATGATGGTTAGGAATGCTCGGCTGGAGGAGCGCGTCATGGTTCTCACTAGGGAAAAATCCGAACTCTCCGCGGAGAACGAAAATTTGATTGCCATGAATGATTCCTACCAAGCTCGGTTGAACTGCTCTGTTCGTTTTTCTTTCTCTCGGTCTGGTAGTTCGGTTTTTCCACCCATTGGTCCTTAGTTAGATTGGGCTGGTTTTCTGATGTATTTCCCGTTTTGGAACTTGTATTTTTTTTTTGTATTTGAATCAGATGTATCTTTTCGTATCTCGTGCTTTTGTCTTGTGAACCGTTGTGACGCCTCGCGCTTTGTGCCATTTGACTCTTTATAAATGCTCCCTATTGCCTGTACTTCATTACTCAATCTTCTTTTCTCTCTCTTGTTGATAATTTTTGTTTCCTCTAACTTGCTTTTGTTTGAGATGGCTCCCATTACCAGATCTGCCTCCAAAAAGAAAGTCCTTCTGGACGAGGAGCCTACTTTTTTGCTACCTTGACTGAAACATGATCTCAAGTGTGCTCAGACCGAGATGAAGCGGTACAGACAGTATTGGCCGGAAGAGAGCGCTGCTCGTTTTGAAGCCGAGCATAAGTGCAAGTCTCAATCTCATGTTTTAAAACAAGTGGAGAAGGATGCCGATATGGGGGGTAGCTCGAAGAAGTAGGATGGGTGTATTTTCTTGTAAAATTTTTTTCTTTTTGGTTGTATTGTTGTGTGTTTTCCCCCCTTGTGGATGAATAAAACTTTTGCTTTACACTTGATTCTGTCTATTCTGTTTTATTTCTTGTTCGCTTTGCTTTTATGTCAATACAGTTGATGATGTTTCAATACACACCGAGCAATGTGCCCGGTTATCCCACCGGAGAGCGTTGTTAGACTTGACGCTTAATGCCGTCAAGCTAAAAACGGTGTTCGTCCACCTTGTTCGGTGTGTCCTTTGGGTAGGAAAAGATTGGGCGTCGAGGATCGTAATCGGGGAGGCATCCTCGGTGTGATAATATTGGTAGCGTAGGCTAGAAGTTTTTCGTGGTAGGGTCCACTGGCCGTTTATTTAGGTGTAATGATGTGACCTGCCTTGGGTATTGGGATACACACTGACGTGGCAAAATATGGAGCGTGTATAAGTTAAAAATAGCAGCGGTTGTTGACTTATCTATGGTTGGAAAAAAGGTAAACCTCTGTCACACGAAAAAGTGGTTATTATTTTATTCTTTTCGTGACTCCACTCCTTTTTACTGTGCCAAGTAATCCCTTTTGTTTTTATCACATAATCTGCTGAAGAAAATATCTGTCTCTCTCTAAGGTATATTCTTCCCGCCAAAAAGGAAAAACGTGCTGCCGCTCGATCTAGGGTTTCGTTGTATTGTCGATATATTTGCTGCTTTTCGCACGTGTTTGCTCAGAATGACAACTGTAAGTGCTTTGTTATTGTTATGTTCTTTTTGTTTTAGGACTGGTATTTGATTTGTTGTTGTGGTCGTAGATGTGGCGTTGATAACTGGTCTTGGTTGTCTATATATGTCTGACGGTATTTAGTTATGTACTGGATTTACGTTGATTGGGATGGTAGTAAAACGTAGGGTTTCTGGTTAATTTTAGCAGGGGGGTGGCGGCTTTCGTTATGTTGATGTGGTTTTGGTTTGTGTGTTTGGTTAGTATATTGATGGAGTTTTGATGATGTTTGGATAGGAAATTTTGACCCAATGCCTGGCCCAAATGGGCCCATTTGTGGAAAAGGATTTTAAGAAGCTTGCAGGAATACCCGCCGACATACATGTTCGGCTTCCGATATCTGACAAGGAGGTGTTGGGGTTTGTTCCTGCCGGCGAGGTAGCTGTACTTTCCTCGGCATTCTTTACTGAGGGTTTAAGACTTCCTTTCAGTAGCTGGGTGGCTTCGTTCTTTGAGGCCGTCCAGATTGCTCCGGCCCAACTGGCCCTGAATGGTTACCGTACCCTAAACGGTATTCAAAGGTTATCGGAGTTGTCTAGGATACCTATTGAACTGAAGGATGTGTTCGGGGTCTATAGTTTAAGTTTTGAGCGCCGTAGCTCTTATTTGAAGACTATGCGATCCTTCTCTCGGCTTGTCTTTGGTCTGCCGGATACCAACAAGGGGGATAACCTTGGTGTTGTGATTGTTTCCGGTAATTGGGGTTGTGTGGGACACCATATTACCGGACCTGCTACCAAGGCTCCCACTATTCCAGACCTCGGCGCTCCCAATGTCGAGGCTCTCTTAGGTCTTTGGAAATGGTGGGGGCCTGGACCGACGAAGGATCCAGCTAGCCATACTGCTCCCGTGCTGCTCAGGTACCCTGCGGGGCCAGTGACAAAGGGGAATCCTGCGCCCGAGATCCCTAAAGAGCCCGATGAGGAATTCTTAAAGGTGGTCCAAGCTCGGAGTGCTGCTCGGGTAGGAAAAAAGATCGTTCGTTCGAAGCGTCGTGGATCGGACCCCGTCTTTGGAACAACGAAGAGGGCTAGGAGGACCGATACATCGGTCTCCGAGGAGGCTGCTAACGTTGGTACGGGTGAGGTGGTGTTGAGTGCTTCCCAAGGGGATACCACCGAGGATGCCCCTACGCCTGGCGAGGTATGTGTACATGTATATTGACTCTCTTGTCTTTTGATTGCTGTTTTGTTCTCTAGTTCTTTGCTTCATTGGTTATCTTGTTTCAGCTACTGACTTCTCCATTGGTTACCCTCGCTCTTGCCCGGTCTATGGGTATTATTGTGTTTCAGGGGTCGATCGATAACATATTCGGACATATCAACCTCATGGTGAACATGGGCGAGGATACGATGACCCTGCCTGTGATCTCGCCTATCCGTACCGAGGACATGATGGACCTGCCTGTTGTCTCTCCCACCCGTATTGAGGGTGTGAGCGAGCACGGGGCCCCTCAGACTGGCCCTTCGGAGAAGGAGGTGGAAGTGGAAGTTGAAGTTGACAAAGAGACTGCCGTGGATGTTGTGGTGGGTGGTGAAGATGAGGTTGCCGAGGAACCTGAGGAGGTGTTGGAGGACGGGGTTGCAATGACCCGTTACATTGACCGATGTGGGGGTGAGCTGTTGGAGCAACCCCGAGCCTTGAAGATGGGGTATATTGCTCTTAAACCCCTCGCTTTCAAGGATGCAGAAAAAATAGCTGCTCGGCCTACAATGTCGGTTATAGAGCAGGCCAACGCTGATGCGCTGCGGGTATGTTGGGCGCGTATTTTGTATTATATGTCATGATGCTCGTACTTTGTCCGGAATCTGATGTTTTGAAGTACAGGTTGTCTTGAGTACCGTGGTGTTGAGGGATCAGATGGCAGCGCTTGGGGCTGATAAAGAGAAGCTGGTGGCCGAGAACGAGAAACTCGTCGCCGAGAATAAAATCCTGAGCGATAATTATGACAAGCTGTCAGCGGACTTCCTGCGCCTAATCGAGGATGTCGGTAAGTTGGAGGATGAAAAAGAGAGTATGGTCGAGAAGTACGACCAACTAGAGGCTGAGAATCTGCTCATGGCTGAGGATGTTGAAGCCGAAAGGGCCGAGGTTACTGCGCTGAAAGCGGCGCACGCGGAGGAGCGAACAAGGTTCGCAATGATGGCTAATTTTGCCGTCTATTGCGCTCATGTGCGTGCTCTTAATTTCGCGAAGGTTCCTTTGTCGGATAGGGCGTGGTCGGAATTGGTGTACCTCTGTCCTCATGGTGCACCTCCTAAGCCTCAGGATTGGGCGAACCTCCGAGACGAGGAGCTCCCATGGCTGCCGGGACATACTACTTCGACGGCGCTCCGTCCCCATTCCGGGTCGTCTTCAACGACTCCTCGGTCTGCTACTACCGTCACTCCCCCACCCGCATCCCCTCAGGTGGAGCCTTGACCATTTTTCTTGCAGTATTTTCTGTGTAGCTTAGTGTAAAGTCTTTTGTTACCCGAATTTTGGGTTTCTTTTGTATCTAGAAATATATTCTTTTGGGAAGTGATAATATAGGTGCTATGCTTTCTTTTTGTTTGGCTTTCCCGAGTTAATTTCCCTTTCTGAGGGTCGTCATATGTTGAAGGATGTAAAAACAAAATATTGTCAGGTACCTAATAACCCTCTTGCCATGGTGGTCTGGACCTCTCCTAAGCGTAGGGTAGGTGACGTTATAGATGATCTTGAAAAAGCTAACGCGTCCCTAAGTTCTGAACTGAATTCTGCTCGTCGGGAAATCGAGGGTCTGAATATTCATATTTCAAATTTGTCAATTCGACTACGTGACTTGGGAGAGAAATTCAGAAAAAAGACCGCTTATTATACGGTAAACAAGGGTAAAGCGAAAGAGCTTCTTGGTGCACTTCGGCGCTCTCGTGATGAAGCCCGAGGCCGTGTGACGAGCTTGAACTTGGTCCTAGGGGCCGTTTTCGAGGATGCGGACCTGCTGCTATCCTTTGCCAAAGCGTATTGGGACCGAGTTCACGCTTTAGAGGTGCTCGAGCATGTAAAAGGGATGAGTGGTGTTGCCCGGGCAGAACGCATGGTTGATGCGACGGCCGGGGTAACTGAGACCACGGCTGCCTTGAACCGAGTCGATGCGGTCGTTCGTGAGCGCTTGGGGACGCAAATTGGTTCATTGCGAGATATTCATTTCGCCGATGTAGTAGAGACCTCAGCGTCTGTTGATGGGTTATCGGATTAATAATTGAGTAGCTTGTTTTGTCGTTTTATTTGTAGCTTGTATAAAGATATTCGTTTTTTTTTGTTTGTTTTTGTTTGTTTTTTTTTTTTTTTTTTTTTTGAGTATTCATCTCTTCCCTTCTTCCCCATTTTTTTTTTATATAGGCACATGCTACTACGTCGCACCAGGCTGGTTCTCCAAGCCTAGTTAGTCCGGGGCCAGGACCTACTGGTGCTGCCCGAGACGAGGTCCCATCTGGTGTGGCTAGTGACGGGCATGCCAAGGTTCCTTATATCTTTTTATTGGGTAAAAATGTCGAGTTGCTCAATCGGTGTGGCCGACTTAGGGCCAAGTTGAAAACTCAGGCGTCTTCTTTTCGTAAGTACGCTCGTCGTTCCGAGCATGCTGTTAAGGTTCAGGAGCGTCGTTTAGATCGATATTGGCGGGTAAAGGAAAAATACTTTGGTAAACTGAAGTCGTTGGTAACCCAAGCGAACATGCTGGTGAAGTATTTCTGTTTGTCCCGATCCAGATATGATGCTTCTGCAGCTATGATCGAAGATCGCAAGCTTCCTTTCGACGATGCTCGTCGGAAAGCGGCCTCGGATGCTCACGAGGTCGCTAAAGGAGCCGAGTTTTCTACACGGCTTAAGACGCTGACATGCGTTGGTGCTCATACGACCAACTTTGATGCCCTCATTTCTGAGGAGCATTTTGATGGCGAAGAAACTGATGGGGATACGTCGACGGATGACGAAGAAGTGTCACTCGGTCAGTTACCGTCGTGCTCCTCATGTAGTAGCTCTTAAATAAATTTCTTTATTTGTTGGTTGCACCCTGTTGCCTCCGTAATGCGGGCGAGGACTATTTGTTTTATTTCTTTACTCTTGTGTTCGGATCTTCTCATTGTCGTACGGATATTTCATTGATTGGATTGATTTTCCTTTGCTGATTTCTTCGTTTGGCATTGTGTTGCCTCCATAATGTGGGCCTTTATTATCTGCTTCATTTTTTTATACGTGTATTGGACATTCCCGTTGCTGCTATTTCATTGTTTTGATTGATTCCTTTTCATTGTTTTTGCCATTTGGTAATTTATCGTCCCCATAATGTGGGCCTGAATTATTCTTCTCATTGCTGTATTGCTTTTCATCCTTGGTCATTGGGTCAATGGGTACCTGCATATACATAAGTATTCCTAGGCATTCTTTTAGACATGCCATGTTGGGAATTTCATAGTATTCCTAGGCGTTCCTTTGATAGCACGCCATGTTGGGAATTTCATAGTATTCCTAGGCGTTCCTTTGATAACACGCCATGTTGGGAATTTCATAGTATTCCTAGGCACTTCGGCCATGTTGAGAATTTCATAGTATTCCTAGGCACTTCGGCCATGTTGGGAATTTCATAGTATTCCTAGGCATTCCTTTGATAACACGCCATGTTGGGAATTTCATAGTATTCCTAGGCACTTCGGCCATGTTGGGAATTTCATAGTATTCCTAGGCACTTCGGCCATGTTGGGAATTTCATAGTATTCCTAGGCGTTCCTTTGATAACACGCCATGTTGGGAATTTCATAGTATTCCTAGGCACTTCGGCCATGTTGGGAATTTCATAATATTCCTAGGCACTTCGGCCATGTTGGGAATTTCATAGTATTCCTAGGCACTTCGGCCATGTTGGGAATTTCATAGTATTCCTAGGCGTTCCTTTGATAACACGCCATGTTGGGAATTTCATAGTATTCCTAGGCGTTCCTTTGATAACACGCCATGTTGGGAATTTCATAGTATTCCTAGGCACTTCGGCCATTTGGGAATTTCAGCTACACTGGTTAGACAACATGATAAGATACTTTATTTATTCAAAAGACAATGACATTAAGCTATAGAGGTAAGGCGACACCTGTATTTGTACTGATGAGATGGCTTATATGTAGTACTTCTTTAGGTTAGCCACATTCCAAGAATTTTTCTCCCCTCTGCTATTTTCGAACAGAACACTTTTGAGTTTATAGGTAACCGGGCTTGTTCTTTTGACGATCTCGTATGGTCCCTCCCAGGTGGGGCTCAATTTTCCATGTATTTCATTTCGGGTATAGACCGTTACTCGTCGCAGCACCAGTTCTCCGACCATGAACTCCTTGGTCCCTTTCACCCTCTTGTCATATGTTTGTTTGACGCCTTGTTGATACTTCGCTAGTGTAAGAGATGCTATCTCTCGTTTCTCGTCTATCATGTCAAGTTCTTCTCTCATTCTTTGTTCATTGTTTCCCTGCTCGACTAAAGTCGTTCGGAGCGTGGGTAGCCCAATTTCTGTTGGTATGATGGCCTCGACACCGTACGCTAAGCTAAATGGGGTTTCCTTGGTGCCCGTCTTCGGCGTAGTTCGGCACGACCACAAGACGTTGAGTAGCCGCTCGGGCCATCTCCCCTTTGCTTGCTCAAGGGTTGTCTTGATGCCGTCTAGTATTGTTCGGTTTGACACCTCGGCTTGCCCGTTTCCTTGTGGGTATGTCGGCGTCGAATAGAACTTTCGGATACCTAGTTCCTCGTACCACAGTTGTAATTGGGCATCTTTGAACTGAGTTCCGTTGTCGGCGACAATAGCGTACGGTATACCGAACCTGGTTATGATGTATTCCCAGATAAATTGTTTGACGTTGCTGGCTTTGATTTCTCGGAGGGGTTTAGCTTCAACCCATTTGGTGAAATAATCCGTCGCGACGATCAGATATTCCACGCTTCCAGGTGCTTTTGGGAGTTTTCCGATCAAATCTATTGCCCATTGTGCAAACGGCCATGGAGCCGATACGGGGGCCATCAGAGACGAGGGGAGTCGTGGTATTTTGGCGAATCGTTGGCACTTATCATGGCTTCGTATTCTGCCTCATTGTTGGTAGCTCGGAAGCCCAGTTTTATGCTTTTTTCGATGATTGCTCCCTCTCTAGACTTTAGGACGATCCCTGCTCCGGATCCGTCCTTGGTGGCTGATCCGTCGACATGTATCTGCCAGTGTGATTGTGGAGAGAGTGTCAATGGCTCGTCGTAGCCTTCGGTGAACTCCGCGACGAAATCGGCTAAGACTTGTCCTTTTATGGCATGTCGGGGTACAAACTCGATATGAAATTGGAATAGTTCGACCCCCCAGGCGGCAACTCGACCGCTTATGTCTGTCCGTCGAAGTGACTCTTTGATATGAAATTTCGTGTATACCCGGACCTGATGAGCTATAAAATAGTGTGGCAACTTCCTGGTTGCGACGACCAATGTCAGACACAGCTTTTCCAAGGGTAGGTAACGTGTTTCGGCTTCGACCAGAGTTTTGCTGACGAAGTAGATCGGAAATTGTTCGTGACCTTCTTCTCTTAGGATAACTGCACTCACAGCTGTAGTGGAAACTGCTAGGTAGCATGCCAGAATATCTCCTTTGTTTGGCCTTACCAGCAGTGGCAGCGTCCTCACGTACTCTTTGAGATTGTTGAATGAAGCTTCACATTCCGGGTCCCACACGAATTTTCTATCCTTCTTGAGTGATTTGAAAAACGGTCGTCCCTTGTCGGCGGATCGACTCATGAACCTGCTCAATGCGGCCATCATTCCCGTGAGCTCTTGTACCTGTTTCTTATTCTTGGGCGCTGCTAGGTTCTGTAGAGCTGTGATCTGATCGGGATTAGCCTCTATTCCTCGTCGGCTGACCATGTGCCCCAGAAATTTTCCTTTGCTGATGCCGAAGGCACACTTGCTCGCATTGAGTTTCAGTTTGTGCTCGCCCAACGTCCGGAAGACATCTCTGATATCTTGGAGGTGGGATGTAGCCCTTTCGCTTTTGACGACCATGTCGTCTATGTATACCTCCATCATCTTCCCTATATGATCTCGACATACCCTGGTTATCATCCTTTGGTATGTTGCTCCCGCATTACGCAGGCCGAACGGCATTACCGTGTAGCAATAATTTCCTAAAGGCGATATAAACGACGTCTTTTCTTGATCTTCGTGGGCTAGGGGAATTTGGTGGTATCCTGAATATGCGTCAAGAAAGGTCATCCTTTCTGCTCCCGTAGTCGCGTCCACCAGTTGATCAATCCTCGGAAGGGGAAAGTGGTCTCTCGGACAGGCTTTGTTGAGATTGGTGAAGTCTATATAGACTCTCTCCTTTTCGTTCTTTTTTGGGACGACGACTGGATTGGATAACCATTTGGGATAGAAAACCTCCCTTATGGCTCCAGCCTCCAATAGCTTTTGTACTTCAGCGATTATAGCTGCTCTGTGCTGTACAGACACTTTTCTGCTCCTTTGAGCTATCGGCTTGTACTCGGCATTAACACTTAGGTGGTGGCATGCCGTTTCGGGGTCTAGGCCTGGCATGTCTTTGGGACTCCAGGCGAATTTATCAACGTTGCTGAAGAGGAATGCTTCCAACTCTTCGGATTCCCGTTTGGGAAGGTTATCCCCGAGGAGGAAGTAGTGCTCCTCGTCCATATGAGGGATATACACCTTCCTAAGTGTTTCTCCTACTTGTTCTTCAACAACCCTCTCGGTTTTGGATATTTGGTTGATCAGCTTCTTTGTGCTGGTGGGTTGTTCGACAACGATCAACTGTTTTTGTAGGGCTGTGGTAATGTCTTCACAGCGTCTTGAATCTTCTTGACATCCTCTGGATGTCTCGATCTCTCCCCTGTCATTTGGGTATTTGACTTTTTGGTGGTAGGTCGAGGGTATGGCCCGCATGGCATGCAGCCAAGGTCGGCCCAAGATTGCGTTGTGGCCGGAGTTGTCGTTGACTACTAAGAACTCCACTGGAACTGAAACGGATCCAGTTGTGACATTGAGGACGATCTTACCCAAAGGTTTAGTCGTCTCGGAGATGAACCCGATCAATGTGACATCGGTAGGCTGGAGATCTTGTAGCTTGAGTTCCATTTTGTCGAAAAGCTCTCTGTACATGATGTCACAAGAGGCTCCTTGGTCGATAAGCACCCTGCTGACCGTGTCGAGGCCAATTTGAACACGGAGATTAATGGCGTCCCCATAGGGAAAAATCACCCCTTCCTCGTCAAGACCCGAGAAGGAAATGGGTGGATGTCGTCGGGGCGTGCATTGTCTTTTAGAGGTCGACGCTTCTGACGCCTTGGCTACCTGGCCGAAGTGCGCCAGTTGCCGTTGTCGTGATCATTCTCCACCTGTTCCCTTGGGTCGTGACATGTGAACGACGTTAAACGTTTTGCCCTGCCGGTTGTCGGCTCCCTCGATGGTCAGTTGTTTGCCTTTAATCCCCGCGCCTTTGATGAACTTGGCTAGGTATCCCGCATCACCCCACAGGTTTATTTTCCATCGCAGGTTACGACAATGCTCGGTGACGTGGCCGTGATCCTCGTGATATGTGCAGAAAAGCTTGGAGTCTCTCATATTGGGGGGAGAAGTGATCGGTTGTAGTCGGGAGTACCAACTTTCCCTACATATATCCTTTAGGATATCTTCAGCGGACATGTTGAAAGTGTATCGTAGTTCGACCGATTCGAAGATATTTCGGCGTTCCCTCTCTTGGAACCGACCTTGTTGGAGCGGTTTGGGGGGAATTGGATAAGTGAGCTAGAGCGGTCTATGTTCGTTGATCGGTGTTGGGTATGCGATCTGGAGCAGTTTGGGCTCAGGTTCTCGTTGTCGCTCTACCCTCCTATGGACCTCGAGACCTTTGTCCTTCCTGGTCGGTTTGAATGCTTCTTCCTGGTTGTTCCTGGCTCTTTTGCGACCCACATGTGCTTCCCGAACCGTTTCTCTTCTTGGTAGGGTTCGGTTGAGGAAACGAATTTCATCATTTTTATCAGTGAGGTGGGTACAGTAGGCCAGCAGAGAATCCGTGGTCGGAAAGTCTTTGCCTATGAACTTCCTTCTCGCCCAATAGCCATTAGGGATGGAGTTGATAAAGTTCTGGATGGCTATATTATTGGCGTATTGTGGAATCTGGTTTGCTACGTCGATGAAACGTATGCAATAGTCGTTGAGCCTCTCATTCAGCACCATCGTCATTTTCAGAAGGGTTTCGATGCTAACCTTCTTTTTCCTATGGGCAGCGTATCGGGTGGAGTACGCTCTTAGCAGCTCTGCCCAGTCTCTTATGGAGCCCCGTGGTAAGTTGTGATACCACGACGAAGCCTCTTGGCCCAAGCTGTTTTTGAAAAATTTGCACATGAGTGCCTGGTCATCACTCCACAATTCCATCTTCGTCTTGTAGTGCCTTAGATGGTCGATAGGACAACTCCTTCCATCATAAAGCCTGAACTCAGGGATGACGAACCCCGCCGGATTGCGATATCTCGTGATCTGTTCGGCGCATGGGGTTTCTTGGCATACGTTCCATGCCTGTTGGAACGCGTCATCCGAGGCTTGGTAGGGGGGTATCCCCCCTGATGGGGTGGTGGGCCGTATCCTTTCTTGGTCATGTGTTCGGGATATCTATCGTCCTTCGTGTGGGTGTCGAGGACACGTTCCCTATGAGTGTTTGGGTGGACGATTATCGGAGGGATCATCTCTGGGACATTGCCCCCTTGATGGGGCACTCTTGTATCGGTTCGTCGCCCTGCTGCTTCCAGGGCGGCCCTGTAAGCTGAATCTTCCGCTTCACGGCGTAGATCTTTGTCTGTATTTGCGAGTTGGGTAATTGGCAATGCGATGCCGGCTGCTGTCATGGCCATCATGCATGCCGTCAGTTGAGCTTGTAGCTGGGCGTAGTTCCTTTCATCGGCTAATGGAACAACGTGTTGTACTTCCACCGTGGGTGGTGTAATTATCCTCGGCGGATGAGTCGGTAGTCGGGACAACTGTTCGAGTACATGATCCCCGGGCATACCATATCGGTGAGCTTCGTTCGTTTGTAAACGAGCGCCGGAGTTGACCGAGGCTGTTGGCAAAGGGACTCTTGAGCTCGGCCCTGCTTGGGATCCGGGTAGGCATCTTCGTGCACGCCTTAATACGGGCATGACTTGTTCGTCATCCGAGGACGAGGAGTGTTCGTCAACAATCCCTTCAAGTTGTTGGGGTTGTTCTTGGTTGACATAGGAGGTTGTTGGTTGGTTTCCGGACTGGATAGCGTCATATCTGTCACGGATGGCGAGTAGATCGTCGAGGTCTTGTTGGCTGATTTGCGCGTTTTGGTTATTGGTTTCTACTATCTCGGGATGGGTTTCTTCTACATTGGTCACCATTGTCGCTCGTCTGGTAGAGTATTGGTATTCGAATTCTAAACTAGTTGGGGACTAGATGATTCCCGGAGACGGCGCCATTTGATAAAGCCATAACTTTGGTCGGTCGCGTTAGGCTTTTCAACAATAATATAATGGTAAATTAAATGTAAATAATGAACACTTCTTGGTCTTTATTATTGATCGGATTATTACACTTGCTCGGATTATTACACTTGCTCGGATTATTACACTTGCTCGGATTATTACTTATTTATTACAATTGTGCTCGATTTGACTATTTAATCTCTTATCTTGGTCGATCTCCTTTTTCTTCGATACTCGGCTCTTTCACTGTTCCGTTTCCTTCTTAATGGCTAGGCTTTGACTAGTTTCTCTCTTTTCTCAACTTCTCTCTATAATTTTTTAATAGATTTTCTCCTCCTTTTCTAGGAGGGGTAGTTGGCTATTTATAGGCAACTACGCCTCTTTGGATGTTGACAAGTGTCTCTATCTTAGGGTTTTTTTTAGATATGGGTCGCTAGTTAAGTGGGCTTGGGCTTTTATTAATATCTACCTCTATTTTCTAGGAAAGGCATGTGATGACCCATCAAGCATTGGATACCCATTTATGAAGTGTGGGTCGATTGCTACCCGAATAGAATATTCGGGTCTAATTTTTATGTTGTATCAGACTTATTATAATAAAATGATATATATATATATATATATCCCCCACAGTCGCTGCTCCGCCGTCAACGATCATCTTCTCTGGCGGTGACGTGGGCCCACTGTGTGTATGTGTATACATACATATATTTATATATGTACATATATATATTAGAAGAGAGAAAAACATGGGGATTGGAAGAGAGAGAGGTTGACACTGCACAAAGATCCGAGTTCATCGTCATAGAAAATGACTCTCATGGTTATGCCGCCACCGGCAAATTAATCTCCAATCACTGGTTAGTCGGAAATTCATTTCGTCTAATATTTTCAATTACCATCTTTTACGCATTTGGTAAAAATAAATTATGGTTATACTTATTATTTATAATTGCAAATGAGAATGAGTTTTTAATTAAGTTAAGTACGACAAAATAATTGAAATAAACTTAAAAAATAATAATGTAGGCTTATTATTTCAGATGGTTTTGTTTTGTATTTAGGCAAAGGGAATATTTGTAATAATAAGTATGATCTTGCAGTTGACTTTATAAAGTTTTATGCCGAAACTAAAAGAAACTCGATAAAGTTTTGAAAGCCCGCAAAAAATTATGCGGCCGTTAAAAAACGTCTGACCAACTCTGATTGAACTAATGACTATTATCTATCTCGTAAATGTAATTATTTTATACCAAAAACCAATTAACAAATAAACCGTTAATGTTTTATTGGATTAAATTAACATATAGTAATTTTTTAAGTGTTAATACCCAATTAGTAGACTGTACTATCGGCCTTTAACGAAATGTAACATGTAGTGTGGAAATTATCAATTTAGTCAGTGTACTAACCAAATCAGACCAATTTAATTTATTCCGTTTACATTTTTTTTTTTCTTGAGAGCCATGTTATTTTTTATGTTAAAAATAAGTGTAGTAGGGTAATTTCACAGTAAAAAAAAAAAAAAAAAAAAACTCTCAGCCTCTCTCCTGCTTTCTCATATACATACATATATCTATACTATTAATATATGTGTAGAGGGCTTATGAAGCCTTGAAACAACTAATTACAAAAATCTATTGATAGTTTAAAAAATTACACATAGTGTTAGAAATTCAAAAACTAAAAAAAAATATAACTGCTAAAATAACTGCTTACGTTCATCAAAAATTCTATAACGGATTACAGATTTTTTTTTGATTCACACCCATCGGATGGGCATGTCCGCTAGTATATATATATATATATATGGATGTATCTATCTATATATTTGTATATGTTTATATATACATAGATTTAGTATATATATTTATGAATTTATATGTTTATATATACACATCTAGTATATTTTATTTGGTTTTATCTTTTTATATGTTTAAATATATATTTATTATGTATATTTTGATATATATATATATATATAAATTTAATATATATACAAATAAACTTTGTATATTTTATTTGGTTGTATATTTTTAATATGTTTATATATATATATATATATATATTTAGTTGGAAAATGGTAATTATATATATTTATTTAGTGGGGAAATGGCAATTCTGTAGTTTATTTATTATAACGAGGTAAAATGACACTAAATGTAGTTTATTTATTATTTTGTGGTTTTTTTTTGTTTTTTTTAATTTTTAATTTAAAAAAGCAGCAAACGACTTATATTTGCCAAACGGTAACATTCTCACCCCCTCTCTCTATATATACTATTAGCCTTTGCTTATTTCTCTCATTAATTTTCTCATAATTTCTCTTTTATTATTCCATCTCTCTCTTTATATATATATATACTAGCGGATTTGTCCACCCGATGGGTGGTGTAACGCGTAGATGTGTAAATTGTTGTGAAATATTAAACAAAAGTATTTAGCAACACAAACTCAATTTTATAATAATAAAAAAAACATTTATAATCGTAAATAAATATAAAAGGAAGAGTAATACCTGAGAGGGGAGGATAGAGACTGCAGGGAATAAGGATAGAGGAGAGGGGAGGAGAGAGAGTGCAGAGAGGATAGAGGAGTTATTTTTTGGGGTTTATTCAAACAATAATAATTAGTATCTATTTTGAATTGAACGTAAGCAGTTATTTTAGCAGTTATATTTTTTTTTAGTTTTTGAATTTCTAACACTATGTGTAATTTTTTAAACTATCAATAGCTTTTTTAATTAGTTGTTTCAAGGCTTCATAAGCCCTCTACACATATTATTAATACACCCACAGTGGAGAATGGAGACGATTCATTTTCGTCAGCGAGAGATACTTCTTCGCAAGGTTATATACTCAGCCTACTCTTTATCATCCCCTATTTATTTGTATTCTTGTTTTATTTTATTATATGGTTTTTATTTAGATTGATTGATTTCTGTCTTTTGCAAGTTTAATTGATTTCGACCTTGTTCCTGTTTTCTGTAAAGTAATTACATTGAAAACCCTAATTAATTTGTATCCATTGAAATTGGTTTCTCTGATTGCTATTTAAATTGATTTCTATCTGGTGTTTTGTCTGAAGTAATTAGATCTAGTGTTTTATAAACCCTAATTAATTTATACAAGACTGATTTTGGGTATTTAATTGCAACTTCAATTTATTCTAATCTGGCTACTGTTTTCCGTAAAAAAAACTCATATCTAGTTTTTGAAATTCCTAATTAGTTTTTATGTATTGATCTTGGGTTTAATTCTTTGCAACTTAACTGTTTTGGGTATTTAATTGCGACTTCAATTTATTCTAATAATTGGACCGAACCGAACCGATTACAATTATTTTGGGGTTTTTTCGGTTTTGGTATTTTTATTTTTTGGACCGAACCGAACCGGTTTGTTTCGGTCCGCTTTCGGTTTGTTTCGGGTTTTTTCAGTTTATTCGGTTATTTTCGGTTTTATTTTTGGTTTTTGGGGTTTTTTCGATTTTTTTCAGTTTTTCGGTTTTTCGGTTAGGTTTTATTGTAAACCGAAACCGACCCGAAAAAGTTTCGGTTTTTCGGTTTCAATCTTTTTCGGTTCGGTTATCGGTTCGGTTTTTCTGGGTTCTCGCCCAGCCCTAACTTATTGTGTCTTTTATCAACTTAATCGAATAGTATATTGTTTGATTTAAAAGCATGTTTCTATTTGTGAATAACATGTCTTTTTAGTAGAAACAAATATTGATTTTACTCCCATAATCCACCCTTGTTTCTATTTCCCTGTTTTCCACTTTATATTTCTTTGCTTTTATGTTTATTTAAGTTCAGGTGTTTCTATCACTATTAAGCGTTTCTATTCTAAAATATCAAAAGATTCAGTAAACTTTTTTATGAATAACAAGTCCTTTTAGTAAGAACAACTTTTGATTTCACTCCCAAAAATACGCCGTAGTTTATTTTTTAAAGCAATAGATGTTAGTAGTTTTTTCCCGTAATCTTGTATGTCTAAACTTGATTCCATCTGATCTTATTTGTCAAATCACGTGTTTTTGACAGTTTATTCCAATTTATGGATAACATACTTCTTGCTGAAACATGTATACTTTACTGTTTTCCAGTTTTCCCCTATTTGGGATTAAAATACACCATAATCAGTGTTACTGGATATTTTCTTGTTGCTTTTATCTTTTGTGTTTCTACTATGTATTAGTTGTATCTGTTTAGAACCCTAGTTGGTCCAGGACTTAAAAAATTAAGGGTAATGTATGTGGAAGATGATTCAATGTTTGTTTTTACTTTTCTTTTGGAGTAAAATACGATCCATATTCATTGTATTTTTTAAAAGTATAGTTGTATTATATGTTAATGCTTAATGCACTTTATCTAGATTTTACAATTAATTATTGTTAATAAAGATTCACATGATTGATCTCAGGGAATGTCAATTTGTTATTATATAAACTACGTTGCGACAGAGTAATAGACTTTTAAGTACTTCTTACAGGAAAATTATGGGTTGTATCTACTTCTGCTTACATTACGTAACACTGGTTTATTGATTGATATGTTTTTACATAAGACTTTGTTGAATGTTATGTTTCTTATTGATTGTTGTTGAAGTTAGCATGGTTTTTTCTCTTAAAACTCATGCATGTTTGATTATAGAGTTGCAACACCCTAAATAATATGCTTCTATTTGTTTCGAGGTTCAAGGACTTTTGCAAAACTTTATGAAGTCATTAAATTATAGAATTTCCACCCTTTCCTGGTCTCCAATTTTTTTTTCGTGGCAAAATTTGTGAAACATAATGAAAACGGTTGATTGTAAAATGATCGTAACTTCGTATGCATTAACAAAATAACTAAAACAAAGAATATATATATATATATACATATACATATATATATATACATATACATATATATATATATCATGTCAGTTTCTCGTATCTGTAATATACATATATATATATATATCATGTCAGTTTCTCGTATCTGTAATGAGAAACCAGTACATATTACATAATTTCAATTTGTCGTATCTATAATGAGAAACTAAGCTAGATTAGTATTTTTTAATTTATATGTTATCCTCATCCACCCTATTCGTAGTAACCACTGCTTTGCTGGACAAGTAGTCCACTAGTTTAGATTACAGGTTAAAGGCATTTTTGTGTTTTGTACTTCATCTATGTACATATTGAATTGATATGACTTCTAGTTTTCTTATGCCCGTACACTTCTGTCTATAATACTTTTTGTTTTTTTTTATCAGTACTTGCTGTTGATGTTAAAACTACTCCACTTGTAGAATGCCTCTGCATCGAAAAAACTTAGTGAGGATGTTGTGTCTAGTTTTCAGTATGACTGTTCTTCTCTTTTCTCTTCTCAAATCAGTTGTCTTTGAGTTGGTCTTTCTCGTGAGTTGACTGTTTATTAAAATTAAGAATCTTTCTTCTCTGAATTTCTGAAAGTTGGGCCTATTGAAATTAGATTGCTGACAAGAGATGTCTTGGTAATTTTTCTGAGTTTATGTTTTTGCTATTTTGGGTCTAATCGTTTATCCATTGAGAAAAAAAATGTTTTCATCGAGCCTAAGATCAAGTATCGTCCCTTGCCAATTTAGTTTCCTCAGATACGAGAGTGATTGTTTTTCTTTCCCTTAATTGAAATTGATGATTCATCATGTCATGCATGTTGGGTTTGTGATGCTTTTATATCAACTGATTAACTATTATGATTAACTATCTAATCTCACAATCTTTTAATATTTTTAGTCATGAACTGTTTGGCTTAATTGGTGAAATTTTTTGTCTTTGATTTTAGTTATCTTAAATATATATGTTCATATGCCATGTTCTTTCTTCTTCTATGTTTATGAACATGCATGCAATCAAGCTTATGGAATTGTTACTTTGCTGTTCTGTCTCCATTTTGGAGTTTTTAAAAACTATAAAGTCCGCTTTTTTCACTTTCTTTGCATCTGCTGTAACATTGTTAAGTTTGGATGAGCCCATAGGCCTTGAGATTGCCTTATTTCAAATTTTCTACTATTATTTAGATTACTAATTGGTTTGGTTTGGTTTTAACGGTGTTCGGGAGAAGAAAATATTTGAGTTCCTCTTCAATCTCAATTGTTGATTAGAGGCTCCAGCAGACAAAGAGAAAGATTATGGGGAGAACGGATGCTATTCTGAAGGAAAGGCTAATTTCAGATGAGAGTGGCATTTCAGAGGTCATCATTACGGTCAATAGTACAACTGCAATGTGCTGGTGATGCAAATTAATAATCTCACAGTAAATTCTTATCACAGTAAATTAATAACATCTTTCTCTGCATTGGATATATATATTTATATACTATATATATTTTTTTTTATGAAGAAGAGACGAGTAGATTTTCTGTTCCGGATGAAGATGCATTTTACTGTTTAATATATTTACATCAAGTCTTATGCTATAGGATAAAAGAAAATAATAAGTTCAGAACAAGGCGAGCGGCATAGCCAAGTCTCTCATACTAAAAATTTCCAGTTATATGTGATTTTCCTTTCTGTACATGAAGGATGATTTTTAAAGTGTCTTCTGTTTGCAAGGTCAGCAATTATTTAGTAATGGAAAACTTGGCTCCTTGTATGTGTTCTATTCGAATGTTTGTAGCTAAAGAATGCCCCTTTTCCTATTTTTAAGTAATGTTCTATATGTGTGTGTGTGTGTATTTACATACATTTATTTATATACATCAGTTGAGATAAATATTAGGATTTTGTACCGTCTTTTGATTTCTTTCTCATTTGTTTAAGTTTGTAACTTGTTACTGCGGTACTATTCTCTTTTTATGGTTCTCCATTAGAAAACTGTTATGTTGATTGTAGGTTTAACCAATTTTGTGCTTTACTGTTCCTAAGGTCCAATTTATGTATATTGCTACCTGTTTTTTGCCGAAATGATGTTTTGCTTTTCTTACAATATTTGTTATCAGGTGCCCTGAAAATTATCCATGGTTTTTGGATTTGATACCCTTTTTAATAGGGTAAGTGAGGCATGGATTGTTGAACTTGTGGTTTGTTGCAATTGCTAGCATTTATTCAATAATCACAGACCATCAGTTTTATTCGGTATAGCAAACGTAATTTTCCTATATCGGTTTCACAAGGTTAGCAGGGCTCCTCCTTTCCTCTTTTAGTATTAATTATTTTCATATTTTTTGGTTTGAAGGTCTCCCAATAACACATATTCATTGGCAAGTGCCCCTTGTGCATTTTTTTCTTTTCCTGTTGTCAGATGAAAGAAAATTGTTCCTTTTAATGCTTACTTTTTCAGGCGCGAGATAACAAATTGTTAGTTAAAAAACTCACGTCGACAAAAGAAAGAAACTAGCACATGTTTTTCTGCCTCGGTAGTTCTGACTTGCTTTGCAGCTTTACCCTTGTCTTGTTTTTAGCTCTAATTAATAAAACTAGTTAATGGATCCTTTAAACCAAACAAGTTTTTTAGTTGAAAAACAGATAGAAACTTAATTATAAATAAAAAAAATTGGCTGAATTCTACAGCTTATTTTGTGTCCTCTTTTATGTGCTTCTCAGCTTCATCAATTTTTTTAATTGATATCTATTCTGTCATCGACTCTGTTTTTTGCATTTGTTAGATCTCATCTAAAGTTACCAATGATATATTTTTTACTTCTACAGGACAGGAACAATCGTATATCATTTGCCTTTCTTTGTCAAGTATTGCTTTTTCTCTCAGTTGTTTTTCATATGATTAAAATAGGTGTATTTGATCCTGAACATATGAGGCTGCTTAAGTCTCAACTGTTTTAAAGCTTCTGAACTATTTATCTTGTTTTCTGTTATGCAAATATTCGCCTCCAAGTTAGCTGTTAAACAAGATGCGCATCATGAATCTACAGTGTAGTAATAATATGCAATTATCTATCCATATGAACTGTATGATTGTTGAAACATTATAGTGAGAAATATGTGAGTTTTTAAAAGAGATGTTTGAGGACTTCTGCATTATTTGCCCCTTATGAATCTTATTTAGAAGTACTAATAGTTTCGAATACTCGAATAAAACTTTTATTCTAGAACTGGGGGTATCTGTTAGATCTTTTTTTTTACAAACATCTAGTCAATGGTTGAAGAGAAATAATTGCAGTTTGGATTCTTTAGTAAACATCCAATACGAAGGAGAGGTATATAAAGTCAAGTGTTCGTAGTTGTTATGAGAAAACTAGCTCGAGTAATACCTTTTTTGTTGTATCTTCTACTCTATTAGTTTTTATAATTCCTTTCTTCTTGTTGTGTGACATATTAGCTCGTTATAGATATATATAGAGATATGTATAGATATAGAGAGAGCTATGAGAAACAACAGACGAAGTGTTTATTCATTAATATCATTGTATAGAGAGATACATCAAGAGACCCCTGACCCTCTTTATATAATAGAGGGTAGGGTTACATATGCTAGGAAAGTCCAAGATACAGTATGTCCAATAATATCCTACAACACTTCTATCTATTTATTGTTTTTTTTTCTCTTATATGTTTTCCCTTAGATAGATTACCATTTTCTTTTATGAACGGGTGATCTATTGAATTTTGTAGTTTGTGGTCCTATCAAGGATAAATTATTTCAGGTGTACTGCAGGATGCTGACAAGGTATGAGGTTTCGAAACCAGCAAACGTTACCTCGAGTAAGATATGCCGCTGCTGCATGGTCCATCTCCTGAGTCGATATTTATTGAAATTGTGAGACTTTCTTTTCCGAATTTCAAACGTTTGGGTCTAATCAAATTAGATTTGCTGACAAGAGAAGTCTTGGCAATTTTTCTGAATTTTATTTTTTTACCATTATAATTTTTTAACTATATTTTGTTCTATACTTTTATACATTGAGAAAGAGTTATGGTTTCATCAAGCCAAGATCAATTTTTTAAATACGGCTCCTTTTCATACGGTAAAATGTATAATGTTTGTATTTTATGACCCCCTTCACATGGCATTTTTTTTTTTTAATTTTATTTTAATGGTGGGGAAAACCCACTTTTTATTTTTAGATAATATAGAAACATAAAAAAGTGGGGGAAAAGTCCCCACAGAAAACCAATCCGATTGTACAAATGAAAGAAATCAAAAATACAAGTCTTGAAAATAAAAACAGTAAAGCCTAATGCTCAATAGCATAATCGGCAAAGTACATGAGAAACTAAAAACCTATTACAGTTTGATTAGAATACAACTATGATTATGTGGGTGAACTTATGAGTAACTTTGTTCCAGTCGTTTTAACAATCAAAAATTGCCTATGGGTGCCTAATTAGTAATGACAGCATTTCAATGTCTACGTATTATGATTTGTGTATTTATGAGAAATTATCAGTTTACTTTCTATATTCAGATTTGGGTGTCATCTATTATGTTCTTTTGCTGATCCAATGTCCTACTGCTGAAAAATGAAGGTTTTCTCCTGACTTCATTTTGTTATCATTTTTTAAGCATTTATCACACTTTTTTTGGTCATTCAACCACTAGCTCTTACTGTCTCTTATCTCTTCTAATGCTTCGGATGCGCATAATTTGGGGCCATTTTTAAAGTCTGGAGTACAAGGTATTGTGAATTATTTGTTTACATATATTTTAATTTTAAATGTGTTTATTTTATTAAAAAATCACAATTTTAGCGTTAACTGACAAAAAATATGTAATAGATCCTAAAGCAAACAAGTCTTTAGTAAGAACAAACATCGACTTTTCCCCAAATTTTCTTGTCAAAGCCAGTTATGATTCCACCAGGAACTGGTCTAAAATTTCCCATTGTTTTAGACCAAACAAGTCTTAGTAAGAACAAACATCAATTTATTCCCAAATATTCATGTTAAAACGAGTTATCATTCCATCAGAAACTTGTCTAAAATTTCCCATTGTTTTAGACTTTTACCTTTCTTTTAATTGGTCTCAGGTCCCTAAATCACTGTTGGAATTTGATGTGCCATTAGCATGATCCAATCTATAAAACATGCTGTTGATTTTACTTTCTGATGCATAAATATATATGTATGTTAGCATAGCTGTTAGTAAATTTTGTTGCTTCATATTTCTCTGACCCCCTTCTCTTTGTATTAGAGATGCACACCACAAGAACAGTCCTACGTATTTTTCAAGGCAGAATTAGGGTACCTTCAGGGCAAAGTACACGGGTTATACTTCAAAATGGTATGCTCTTCTTATAACATTAAATTTGTTTCAATTTGAGTTGGCACTTAAGGAAACACCTTGCTGTAAATCAGTATTGTATTATTTGAAAAACTAAGTGACCTTAAACAAGCATTACCGAAAAATGAGAGGCTAGTCCTGTTAGAAGATCATTTCCACTGATTAACAAAATTATCAAACCCTTGCTGCCAACGTTTAATGCTTTTCTGTATATTTATTATTTATGGAAAAGCTGTTTTTATAATTTTTGTGTGGGAGCAAGTTGCCTATGTGTTCAATATGTTGCGTTGTTGGATTAATCTTGTTCAGCCAACGGAGTTGAACATTTGAATATAGCCTTGATGAAAAGTGTAACGTATTAGGATCATAGTGAAGTATTGAAAGCAAACAAGGTAATGAATATTCTTCCATTTGGAGATTTTTGTACTCTTTAGGATTTTTAAAATTAATTTATTTATACTGGATTTGAAAAAAAATTTAGATACTGTTGGCCCGGGTGCGGCTAACCTTAGACGGGGGGTGAATAAGGTTTTGACGATTTTCGCCTAATTAAAATTCTATGCAACTAACCACCCAACTTATGCAATTCTAAGCTTAAGCGTTTTAACAAGAGTTACTAAATTGCTAAAATAACTAAACGCAAGCAATAAATAAGCAAGAAAATAAGTTGCGGAAAGTAAAAGCAAGGGAAGAAAATGACACCGTGATTTATAGAGGTTCGGCAAACGCGCCTACGTCCTCTCCTCGGTACTACCGAGTATTTTACTAAAAATAATCTTCCCGAATTTTACAATTCCTATCGAGCTCAATCAATCGATTGGCTCACCCTCTACCCGAGGTTCCTAACTCTTGATACAAGTGCAAGCGTACACGTCTAATGAGTCAACGACTCCCCCTCAATCTATGAGTACCCGAATGAAAAGACCTAGAGCTTTTAAGCTTCACTTGCTTACAAAGCCTCTACCCGATCACTCGCTCACAAATGAGTTTATAAAATACTCGTTACAATTTTTG
Source organism: Primula vulgaris (assembly GCA_963920805.1). Classification (NCBI taxonomy): domain Eukaryota; kingdom Viridiplantae; phylum Streptophyta; class Magnoliopsida; order Ericales; family Primulaceae; genus Primula; species Primula vulgaris. The sequence continues at coordinate 13,709,757 of OY987218.1, read as the reverse complement.
TTACAATAATGTAACTACACTCACTATTCTAATTGCTTCTAAATAATCTAATTGGTGAGTTGTTGATGAAGATCGAGCTTGAATCTCTTTCTCTTTGATTTTCCTCTTTCTCGAATATATATACACCAAAATGGTGATATTAGGGTTTTTAATTGAGAGAGGTTTTAAGGATGATGATGGTTAAGCTTGGTGTGTTTGGAGAGAGATTTGAGGTGGTTTATATAACAGCAAAGTCTATTTTTCTGGGTTATGACCGTTGAGGGTTATAACAGCTCTTTTCCAGAATAAGCTGAAAAGTTGTTTTCGAAAACTGCAGAAAACGATCGGTCGTTTTCTACAGTCGATCGGTCGTTTTTCAGAAAACGATCGGTCGTTTTCTGAAAACGATCGGTCGTTTTTATACTGGACTCACTGGAAGAAATTGGACCAAAAACGATCGGTCGTTTTTGTCCAGTCGATCGGTCGACTGTAATCCTGGTCCCGTAAATCTTCGAATGCTCATAACTCCTTTGTTTTAGCTCCGATTTTGGTTCCGCTTGAACCTATGGCTTCGTTATCGAATGCTCTATCATTTAAAGACCTGAAATATACGTTTTCTATTTTTGGACAAGACAAGAGTTATATCATCGAAATCGTGAAATCATTAAACGCATAATCAAAGTAATAATCAAAATCATTATTGAACTCTATGTTCAACAATCTCCCCCATTTTGATTATGACAAACTAATGATGATTTTACAAGATACAAGAAAAATATCTCCTCCATTTTAACAAAACGCATTTACACCAAAAATATATCATTTTTCTCCCCCTTTGGCATTATCAAAATGCAATCAAAAATTATGGGGTTATGTGAAGGGTTTTTAAAGAAAAACCAAAACATGAAAAATGTAAATATGATGCATATACCCGACCCAACTAATCACATATATGTAAATAATAGATTAGAGTTTACCGCATATGTGATGTGAGGTCGAGTCCGCTCGCTAATGGCATTTGCATTGAGCGTTGCCGATTCCAAATAGGTGGTACCACTTGTTGGTATGCCTTCCACCTTTGTTGATTAACGGTACTTCATCCTTGATGGTGGAGTCGATCTTCTTGACTTCCACGGTTTTTGTCGGCGTTGCCAACCACTTGTTGATTTTCTCCTTTTGGATGGAGATACCTTTTGTCGGTTTTGCCAACCACTTGTCGATTTTCTCCTTTTGGATGGAGATACCTACAACACAAGATTTGTCTTTTTGTACCCAATTTCTTTTGGGTCCGACATTGTTAGTGGCTCGGGTCTTTACTACCCATTTCAAATCGCTTCTACTAACATGGAAACGATAAGGGCATCTAGAAGAAATATGCTCATTTCTACTACAATGCACACAATGCTTAGACTTTTTAGTATAACGATAGTTATACGTAGTTTTGGAAAGGTTTTTCGGAACATCCGATTTGGTTTGAAAACCTACACCTTTCCTATCATTAAAATATTTTTGAAAAATCTTGGAAGTACTCCTTTTAGGAAAAACAACCTCTTGTTTAGGTGGAATAGGAGTTGTAGAAATATTAGAGGCTTTAACGAAGCGGGGTTTGTTAGAAGTAGAACCAATGCAATCAAAACCTAAACCGCTCTTATCATTAACATCTTTTTGACAACTCAAAATGTTATCTAAAACGGTTTTACCTTTAGAAAACTTTGAAATTGTTAAATCGAGTTTTTCAATGCAAATGACAAGCTCATTGTTTTTAGTTTTCAACGATTCATTCTCGGTTTCTAAAACGTTGACCTTGTCATTTAAGTTAAAAGCATGAGAATTCAAAACCTTGTTTTTGCTTTTAACTTCATCGAAAGCATCCTTTAACTCTTCAAAATTTTCTAATAAATCACAATCTAAAGAAGACGGTTTTGAAAGAGTTTTAGCAAGTCTAGACATCTCATTTTTAAGAAAATTGATCTCGGTTTGTAAAGACTCGTTTTGAATAATGAGATCATTGTTTTTTTCTTTCAAGTCTTCCTTTTCGTCATCTATATCACTTAAAGAAAATGACGATTTCGGAATAGACTCATTTTCATTTTTATCTCTTGTCAAGGATCTTATTTCTTCATTGAGAGAAGAATTTATCCTTTTAAGAGATTTGACCTTTTCTACAAGCTTAGGAACTTTTTCGGAATAAATTCCACACATGAATTAATTCATCATGGGAGAATTCTTTTACCTCATCGTTGTCACTATCGCTTGAGTGGTCACTTTCGCTTGAGGACGATTGGTTAGGCTCATTGTTGTCTTCCATGGCCATATAGCAACCAAGATGCGCGACTTCATCTTGGTCGGAGCTATCGCTAGAGCTTGAATCGAATATCTTCTTCTTGGCTTTGCTCTTGCGATTCTTTAGGCAATCTCTCGCCATGTGTTCTTCATTGCCACATGTATAGCAAACAAAATCGTTAGAATAAATTGAATTATTTGACGATTTACCTTTATGTTTGCGGTGGTCTTTTAGCTTGAGTATTTCCTTGACGATTCGAATGATTTGCATTGAATTTTCGTCGTCATTTGATAGCTCATTGCTTTCGTCACCAGTTGTTCCTTTGAAAGCTATCTCCCTCCTTTTTGAGATTGGCTTGTGACTATTGAGGGTGATCTCGTGAGTAATGAGTGAACCCGTCAATGCATCAAGAGAGTAGGTATTCATGTCGTGCGCCTCTTGAATCGCGGTGACCTTTGGTTCCCATTCCTTCGGCCAGCTCCGAATCACCTTTGAGACCATTTCCTTACAAGATAAATGCTTACCAAGAGATGTTAATCCGTTAGTAATAGTAGTAAATCTAGCAAGCATATCGGAAATAGTTTCACCCTCGCTCATTTTAAAAAGCTCCTAGTCATGAACTAAAATTTGGAGTTTGCACTCCTTAACTTGGTTAGTCCCTTCATGCATTACTACTAGTTTATCCCACATACCCTTAGCAGTTTTACAAGCGGAAATTTTGTTGTACTCGTTAGGAGAAACGGCACAAACAATAGCGTACATCGCTTTGGCGTTAGTAGAGTAGACTTCTAATTGAGCGTTATCTAGGTCTTCTACGGGGATTGGGTTTTCGCTATTTTCGTGTTTAGGGGCGGAATATCCTACTTTAATAATCTTCCAAAGATTAACATTACAGCTTTGTAGGAACATACTCATCCTATCCTTCCAATATGAATAATTTACCCCATCAAAATATGGTGGAGTATTGGGTGATGAAGCTATAGAGGAAGTGAAATTAAGGAAGTTAGCCATCGGGATCTTAACTCTAGAATCGTTAGATTCCTATATGCAAGAGCCTCGGCTCTGATACCAATTGTTGGCCCGGGTGCGGCTAACCTTAGAGGGGGGGGGGTGAATAAGGTTTTGGCGATTTTCGCCTAATTAAAATTCTATGCAACTAACCACCCAACTTATGCAATTCTAAGCTTAAGCGTTTTAATAAGAGTTACTAAATTGCTAAAATAACTAAACGCAAGCAATAAATAAGCAAGAAAATAAGTTGCGGAAAGTAAAAGCAAGGGAAGAAAATGACACCGTGATTTATAGAGGTTCGGCAAACGCGCCTACGTCCTCTCCTCGGTACTACCGAGTATTTTACTAAAAATAATCTTCCCGAATTTTACAATTCCTATCGAGCTCAATCAATCGATTGGCTCACCCTCTACCCGAGGTTCCTAACTCTTGATACAAGTGCAAGCGTACACGTCTAATGAGTCAACGACTCCCCCTAAATCTATGAGTACCCGAATGAAAAGACCTAGAGCTTTTAAGCTTCACTTGCTTACAAAGCCTCTACCCGATCACTCGCTCACAAATGAGTTTATAAAATACTCGTTACAATTTTTGTTACAATAATGTAACTACACTCACTATTCTAATTGCTTCTAAATAATCTAATTGGTGAGTTGTTGATGAAGATCGAGCTTGAATCTCTTTCTCTTTGATTTTCCTCTTTCTCGAATATATATACACCAAAATGGTGATATTAGGGTTTTTAATTGAGAGAGGTTTTAAGGATGATGATGGTTAAGCTTGGTGTGTTTGGAGAGAGATTTGAGGTGGTTTATATAACAGCAAAATCTATTTTTCTGGGTTATGACCGTTGAGGGTTATAACAGCTCTTTTCCAGAATAAGCTGAAAAGTTGTTTTCGAAAACTGCAGAAAACGATCGGTCGTTTTCTACAGTCGATCGGTCGTTTTTCAGAAAACGATCGGTCGTTTTCTGAAAACGATCGGTCGTTTTCTGAAAACGATCGGTTGTTTTTATACTGGACTCACTGGAAGAAATTGGACCAAAAACGATCGGTCGTTTTTGTCCAGTCGATCGGTCGACTGTAATCCTGGTCCCGTAAATCTTCGAATGCTCATAACTCCTTCGTTTTAGCTCCGATTTTGGTTCCGCTTGAACCTATGGCTTCGTTATCGAATGCTCTATCATTTAAAGACTTGAAATATACGTTTTCTATTTTTGGACAAGACAAGAGTTATATCATCGAAATCGTAAAATCATTAAACGCATAATCAAAGTAATAATCAAAATCATTATTGAACTCTATGTTCAACAGATACTTATTTATAACTGTGGTCGGAATAACTCTTGTACTCTAGGGACTTGATCTTCAGTGAGTATTAAAACCATTTGTAGAAATGCTTGTTAACTTTGACTTTACTGACCTTTATGATATTGAATGGTGTCTTAAATGCATATAAATGATATTGCCATACCATCTAATTTAGTCCTTTTTTATATTTGTAATATGTGGCAAGTCTCTTTCCTAAGTATATATATCATGTTTGATTTAATACGGATCAGTAAACTTAGAAAGCCATTGGCATGTAACCCCTTTTTATCCTTAATATGATTTTTCTGGAAGAGAAGTCCCATAAATATTGTTTGTGTACATGTTTGTTTTACTAGCAAGTTCACGGATGAGCGAGAAAACATAATTCGAGAAAAAAAACTTTTGGTTTTTTCTGGCTTAAAAACTTGAATGCCCTGTAACTCAGTGGTAGAATTATGTTTTCCTAAGGCCTACATCATTGGTTCAAATCCGATAAGTGGCATTCAGTCCAGAAAAAAAGTGACCTGACTTCCTTTTTATACTTCAACGTATGGAATTTTGTAGCTAATATCATTTTAAAGAACATTGCATCATAGAGGCTTCCTTCGGAAACGTATTGCTAATATTCTTCCAAAGTTTGGAAAAAGAAAAATAGACACAAAACAGGGGTAATGTTTCTTATGGTTTTACCTTGCCGTCACCTACTTAAAGCCTGTTATAGTTTTTAAATGTAACATTATACTAATTATACACAAATATTTTTTATTAGTAGTTCGATATTTTCTTTATTGGATATTGTAGCTAAAACTATTAATTTTGTGATTTGTATTGTGCGAATGTATTCGCTATTCATGCTATGGGTACTACAAGTCATTTAAGGTGAATTAATTTTGTAATTTTCAACATTGTAGCAGTGTTTTATAAACCGATGTTTCGACATACTGCTTCGACCATCTGAATTCAGAATTACACGATTTGAAAGTTAAATAAATGAAGAGACTGTGAGAGAGAGGAGAGGGGGGGGGGAGTGGGGAAGAGAGAGAGAGAGAGCCAGTGGGAGGACAGGCAAGAGACACTGGGGAGTGACGCCTACTGCATAGGAGAACAATAACAATATTTTATAAGTTACAATTAATTGGCGCACCACTGACTCTCAGTCCCCTTCGTACTTCTGTCGTCCAGCTCTTAGAGGTATACCCATATTTATATCAAGTTGCTTGATTTCAGAAATTTAACGTTTGAGAAAATGTTCTAGGCTGAGCTTGCAAAGATACTGCTTGTGACCCATTTGACTCGGGACCTTTAATCATTCCAGCTTTTCTTGTATACTTTTCATCACTTAGCACTCAGGATCTGTATGCTACCAACAGTTTACCCAAGGTACAAAGGTAATAACTGGCCAAACATCAGATAGGCTGTTTTAATAAAGAATTCACCCAGAGGTAATTTTTTTACTACTAGTTCCGGTTCTAATCGTTTAACTATTGACAAAAAAAAATCATGTTTTCATCAAGCTAAAATCAAGTATTTTTTTATACAATTCCTTTTCATACGGTAAAATTTATATACTGGTATATTTATCACCTGTTCACCTTCGATGCAATGGAGGGAAGAACTAATAGATAGATTCTTGCACATGAGAAAAAGAATAGATATAACAGTTGGGTTGGAATATAATTATGAATTATTATTTAGCGGGTGAAATTATCTCTTATGGAACACTGATCACTTTTCCAATACTTTTGAAATTCGGAATTGCGTACTAATTTAGTAAATGTCAGCGGTATTGTGATTTGTTTGTTTATGAGAAGTTATTAGTTTACCTTCTTAATTCAGCTTTGGTTGCATATATCATTTGTTCTTTTGCTGCTGATGCACTGGTCCCTACACCTGCAGAATCAAGGTTATCGTTTGATTTTATTAAATTATCCTTTTTATGCAATTTATTCACTCTTAGTTTTAGTTGAATACTCAATACTGTGTTTTCCCCCGTATTTCTGATAATTAGTTGCTTTAGTCACAGATGTGGTCCTGAGGTGTTCTAAAGGAGCGTAATTGTAAATTAGGCGGAGCCTAGAAGCCTAGGATATTAGGCCGGAATAAACGGATTAGGCGGTGATTAGGCAGGGGATTAGGTGCTATTCAACGAGTAAAAACCTTTAATTTTGTTGACCAACAAGTATTCATAATCATTATTCTTGTTGATTTTTATGGAAATTACTGAATTGTTTGCTAGCTATATGTGCATTTTATTGTTTTATATCCTTTCTTACAATTGAGAATAATTTAATGTAGCTTTCTATTTGTTAGCTTAGGTTTATCCCTCACTGATTATGCTATCTGAGTTTATATATTTTGTTTTGTGATTTTTTGTTGCATTATTCGACATGTTAAAGAGTGGTGGACCTGCAATTGATCCGAAGTGTATCTTTTTCTATAGACGTTCGAACTCTGTAGAAGAACAGATATTGGTAATCACTGTTTACTGCTGACTTTTATGGAAATCGTTGTTTTGCTTGCCATTTATCTGTGTATTTGATTTCTTTCTGATCCTTGTTACGATTTAGATTTTTTTTTTATTGATTATAGCTGCTAGTTTAGGTTTATGCATCAATGTTATCTTTGCTGAATTTTATTTTTGGTTTCTGATTTATTGTCCTATTATAAGTCCGGTTGAACTGATTTTTTTCTAGTCATAGTTGTATTTTACTGTGAGATTGTGGGAATTGTTTCTTTCTGTAACTACCTTCCAATTCTGTAGACCAACAGATATTCGTAGTCACGGTAAACTGTTTATTTTTGCAGAAAGCAGTGTACTGTTTGCTAGTTTTCTTTCTCTTGTTATGGCTGAAATTTACTTATTGTAGCATTATATTTGCTTGCTCAGGTTCATGCCTTGTTTATGTTAGCTGACTAGAATTGTTTTCGATTAGTGATTTGTCATCATATTATTTTGCATGTCAAGTATGTAAATATGTTTACCTGAAAATATTCTAGTCATAATTGTTTAATTATATCAGAGGAGTTATATTTTACTGTAACATCCCAACAATTTATGGTTTACCTGCTATGGTAATGCTTTTAGCGAATGTAATTTCATTGTTTTGAGTTTATCTTTTTTCCCCTCCTATTTTCCATTGTTTAAGGAACGTATTGGTTTTTTCATGGGGTCCTTGAACTTTGGCAACTCATTCAGACAAATCAAAACACTGGGGGATACCATTGGGATTTAATTAATAAGACCGAATAGGTGATTGTGTAGCTATAATCTTTTATGCGTGGGTATCGTTTATTATATGAACACCACCAGGGCTCTAGAATTTATTTTGTAATCTTTATGCTCTGTTATTGACAGTATTTTATCTTTTTACTGGCAAGGTTAAGATTTGAGGGGATCTGAATCAGTTCGGTTTTGTGAATTTGGTGTCTTGAGCTTTAAACTGAATTTAATTAAATCTTCATTGGTCTAGGATTACTTTCACATTCTTATAATTGTTACTCCTTATCGTCCCTTGCTAATTTAGTTTAAATCTTTCCTCAGCTACGAGGGTGATTGTTTTTCTTTCCCTTGATTGAAATTGGTGATTCATCATGGCGTGCGTTGGGTTTGTGATGATTTTATATCAACTGATCCTGACTATTATGATTAACTATAAATCTTTTAATATCTATTGTCATAATCTGTTTGGTTGAATTGGTGAACTTTTTTGGCTTTCATTTAAGTTATCTTAAAAATACCAGTCCATATATCATGTTCTTTTTTCCTCTATGCTTTTGAAATGCATGTAATGAAGCTTATGGAATTGTTTCTTTGCTGTGCTGTTCTGTCTCCATTTTGGAGTTTGAAAAACTACAAAGTCCATTTTCTTCAATTTCTTTGCATCTGCTATAACATTGTTAAGTTTGGATGAACTTATAGACCTTGAGATTGCCTTATTTCAATTGGTACTATTATTTAGATTACTAATTGGTTTGGTTTGTTTTTAACGGTGTTCGCGGAGAAAAAAATATTTGAGTTCCGCTTCAATTTCGATTGTTGATTAGAGGCTCCTGCGATTAAGAGAAAGATTATGGGGAGAAAAGGATGCTATTATGAAAAAGAATTAAGGAAAGGCTAATTTCAGATTAAAGTGGGATTTTGGAGTCCATCATTACGGTCAAGAGTACAACTATAACGTGCTGATGTTGCAAATTACTAATCTCACAGTAAGTTCCTTATCTTTAGGATACCTTGTTCTGTGCATTGGATCTATATGTGTATATATTTTTAATTTTTATTTTTTATAAAGAAGAGTGACTAGTAGATTTTCTGTTCCGGATGAAGATGCCTTTTTTACTGTTTAATATATTTACATCAAGTCTTATGTTGTAGGATAAAGGAAAATAATAAGTTGATAACAAGGCAAAAGGCATACCCAAGTCTCTTATACTGAAAATTGCCAGTTATATGTGATATTTCTTTCTGTACATGAAGGATGACTTTTAAAGTGTCTTATGTTTGCAAAGTCCGCAATTATTCAATAAGGGGAAACACTTGTCTCCTTGTATATGTTCTATTCGAATGTTTGTAGCTGAAGTATGCCTCCTTTTCTGAACCCTACAGCTTATTTAGTGTCCTTTTTTATGTGCTTCTCAGCTTAATCAATTTTTTGTTTGATATCTTTTCTGCATCGACTCTGCTTTTTGCATTTGTTAGATATCATCTAAAGTAACCAATGATATATTTTTTACTTCTACAGGACATGAACAATCTTATCATTTTCCTTTCTTTGTCAAGTATTGCTTTTTCTCCTAGTGCTTTTAATATGATTAAAATAGGTGTATTTGATCCTGAACATGAGGCAGCTTAGGTCTAACTGTTTTAAAGCTTCTGAACTATTCATCTTGTTTTCTGTGATGCAAGTATTCGTCTCCAAGTTGCCTGTTAAACTGGATGTACCTCATGAATCTACAATGTAGTAATAACATGCAATTATTCATCCATATGAACTGTAGGGTTGTTGAAACATTATAGTGAGAAATATTTGAGTTTTCAAAAGAGATCAGTATGCGAAGTCGGTTTGATTCTTCCCATTTTACCATCGATATGCTCTTATTTGCTCACAGGAGATGTTTGAGGACTTCTGCATTATTTGTATCTTATGAATCTTATTTATAAGTACCAATAGTTTTGAAAACCCGAGTAAACTACTTTTTTTTTTACAAACATCTAGTCAATAGTTGAAGAGAAACAATTTCAACTTGGATCCTTTACTAAACAACTAATATGAAGGAAATGTATATACAGTCATGTGTTTGTAGTTTTTTTGATAAACCAAGCCGGAGCAATACCTTTTTTGTTGTGTTGTATCTTCTACTCTATTAGTTTTTATAATTCCTTTCTTCTATCTGTTTACTGTTTTTTTTCTCTTATATGTTTTTCCTAAGATAAATTACCATTTGCTTTTATGAACTGGTGATCTATTGAATTTTGTAGGTTGTGGTCATGTTCAAGTTAGATTAGCTGACATGGCGAAGAAGATACGAATCAAGGATAAATTATTTCAGTATGAACTGCAGGATGCTGTTATGTGAGGAATGCTACATTGGAAGAAGCTGATTGGGTATGATGTTTCCACACCAGTAAACGTTACCTCGGGTAAGATATGCCACGCCACTGCTCCATGCTCTATCTTGTGAGTCGACTGTTTATTGAAATTGTGAAACTTTCTTTGCCGAATTTCAAACGTTTGGGCCTGTTCAGATTAGATTTGCAAGATAATTAATGTTTACTATATTCAACTATCATGCGTTTTCGATTTAGTATACTGAACTAACAAATTTACTGATTAGCATACTGGACTAAATGAAAACTTTCGAATTAGTATATTTCCGTCCAATTGTCTAATAGAAATAAGTAAAGTATATTGTACAAAATTACCCTTATGAAACTTAAATTAGTTTTGATTTAGTATATTTTACTAATATATTTTTTCACTTTTGTACACTATTTTTTTCTATCAACTTCACAGTTAGTCATTATTAATGAGGTAGTCCTTGTAGTTTATGAATATAATCAATCTGATACTTATAATCTCAAAAGGCACCAAATATTAAATAAAAGAAAGTGTAAAAAATAATATGTATGACTAATAACTTACACTACAAATAATAAGTATTTTTATTTGGTACATTTCTTCATGTATAGAAAATAAAAACTATAGCACATTTTTTTCTCCTTAAAATTTAAATTGTTATAACAAAAAAAATTTCTTTGTTTACAAATTATAAATTAAATACTACTCATCGGTAGAAATGTTTACAAAAAGGAGTCATTTAAAAAAAAACATATACAACCAAAATAAAATTATACTAAAAAAACAAAATAATTTTAGTTAGTGAAACTGATGACTTGTAATGAAGAAAATAGACAAAAATCATATTTTTGTTGCACCTTTTTTAGTTTATTTGAGAAAACTGAAAATTAAAATATAAAAAATACATGTTCAAATCAAAATTTTATTTGTATAAAAAATTAATTTAGTCATTTTCACATCTGCTGCAAATTCTTTTTAAAGTTAATGAATTTTGTTAATTTTGAACTATTTATATTCCAAATTCAAAATATTTGAAAATACAAGGATCAAACTGAAATAAACTTAAAATTTGAATTCTCTCACATTTACAAAATCAGTCCATAAGTGTATATATATACAGACATATAATATATAACATATATACAGATATATATATACAGACATATACGTACATGTATATATAGATATAGTGGCGCAGAGTTCTTTATATAGTTTTTAGTTAGTGGAATTGATAACGTGTAATGAAAAAAATTAGACCAAAATTCTATTTGTTCGCACACTTTTAATTTTATTTAAGAAAGTCGATAATTAAAAAAATGGACGTACAAAATAAAAAAATTAGCCGGTACGTTTGGTCATGCATGTATGATAAAAACAAGAACTCGTTTTTTCCATTTAAATTTAAATTGTTTATAACATAAAAACCCATTTGTCTAGAAATTGTATCTTAAATACTAATTATCAGAACAAAGTAGAATTTTTTCTTAAAAGGAAGTTACTGAAAAACAAAAAAAAAACATGTAAGACCAAAAGAAAATTATACTATGAAAACAAAATTATTTTAGTTAGTAAAATTGATAACGTGTAATGAAAAAAATAGTCAAAAATCATATTTTTGTTGCATCCTTTTTAGTTTATTTAAAAAAACTGAATCATGTGTATAAAAGATTAATCCAGTCATTTTCACATTTGCTACAAATACTTTTTAAAGCTGTTAATGAATTTTATTAATTCTGAACAAATTTACATCCCAATTACAATACATTTGAAAATGTAAGGACCAAACTGAAACAAACATAAAATTTGAATTTTCCCAAATTTAGGAAATCAGTCCCAGTGTATATATACACATCTATACACAGATAGAGTATATATATATAAGGCTGTTATTGTAACAAAAGTGTTGGTGGCCAGTGATTAAGAACCCTCCACTCTGTTTAATATACCAGTGTTTAAGTCCCGTGGGCTGCTGTTTTTTGTTATTTTAGTTAACTTAGTAGTTTTTTTTGTTTTAGTTAATTTAGTAGGTAAAAAGACCATTTTGCCCTTCAACTTAACTGAAAATGTTAGATGACGTCATTATTTAACCGTCAATTTGGACGGCAAATACTAAATCGAAAGTTTTCATTTAGTACAATATACTAATCAATAAACTTGTTAGTTCAGTATACTAAATCAAAAACTCGTGATAATTGAATATAGTAAAAATTAATTATCTCTAGATTTGCTGACAAAAGAAATCTTGGTAATTTTTTTGAATTTTTGTTTTTTTTACCATTATAATTTTTTAACTATGTTTTGGTATTTTGGTTCTCTAGTTTTAAGAGAGTTATGGTTTCATCAAGCTAAGATCAAGTTTTTTAAATACGGGGATCCTTTTCATTCAGTAAAATATACTCTGTTTTTTTATTACCCCTTCACCTTTAATGCAGTGGAGAGAAGAACTTATGGGTAGATTCTTGCACATGATAAACTATTTTTTTTTATAATAATGGTGGGGAAAACCCACTTTTTATTTATAGATGATATAGATTAATCAAAAAGTGGGGGAAAAGCCCACAGAAAACCAATACGAGTGTACAAATGAAAGAAATAAAAATACTAAGTCTTGAAAATAAAAACAGTAAACTCTAATGTATGGGTGCCTAATTAGTAATGACAGCATTTCAATGTCTGCGGTATTATGATTTGTGTATTTATGAGAAGTTATCAGTTTACTTTCTATATTCAGATTTGGGTGTCATCTACTATGCTCTTTTGCTGATCCAAATGTCCTACTGCTGAAGAATAAAGGTTTTCTCCCGACTTCATTTTGTTATTTTTTTTTAAGCAATTCACACTTTATTTGCTCATTCAACTACTAACTCTTACTGTCTCTATCTCTTCTAATGCTTGGGATGCGCATAATTTGTTGCCATTTTTAAACTCCGGAGTACAAGGTCTTCGGAATTATTTGTTTACATATATTTTAATTTTTAATGTGTATATTTTATTAAAAAATAACAATTTTAGCTTTAACCGACCAAAATTATGAAATAGATACTAAAGCAAACAAGTCTTTAGTAAGAACAAACATCGATTTTTCCCCAAATTTTCATGTCAAAACCAGTTATGATTCCACCATGAAGTGGTCTAAAATTTCTCATTGTTTTAGACCAAACAAGTCTTAGTAAGAACAAACATCGATTTATTCCCAAATGTTCATGTTAAAACCAGCTATGATTCCACCAAGAACTGGTCTAAAATTTCCCATTGTTTTAAACTTTTACCTTGCTTTCAATTGGTCTCTGGTCCTTAAATCATTGTTGGAAATTGATGTGCCATTAGCGTGATCCAATCATAGCATGCTGTTGATTGTACTTTTTGATGCATATATATATATATATATATATATATGTTTTCATAGCTGTTAGTAAATTTTGTTGCTTCATATTTCTTTTACCCCCTTCTCTTTGTATTAGAGATGCACACCACAAGAATAGTCCTACGTATTTTTCGAGGCAGGATTAGAGTACCTTCAGGCCAAAAGTACACAGGTTATACTTCAAAATGGTATGCTCTTCTTATAACATTAAATTTCTTTCAATTGAGTAGGCGCTTAAGGAACACCTTGCTGTAAATCAGTATTGTATTATTTGGAAAACTGAGTGACCTTAAACAAGCATTACCGAAAAATGAGAGGCTAGTCCTGTTAGAACATCATTTCCACTTGAAATAACATCAACTCCGATTAGCCGATTATGTGTTGCTGGATTAACAAAATTATCAAACCCTTGCTGCCAATGTTTAATGTTGTTCTGTAAATTTATTATTTATAAGAAAAAGCTGTTTTTATAATTTGTGTGGGAGCAAGTTGCCTTTGTGTTCAATATGTTGCGTTGTTGGATTAATCTTGTTCAGCCAACGGAGTTGAACATTTGAATATAGCCTTGATTAAAAGTGCAACATATTCGGATCATAGTGAACTATTGAAAGCAAACAAGGTAATGAATATTCTTCCATTTGGTGATTTTTGTACTCTTCAGGATTTTCAAAATTAATTCATTTATACTGGATTTAAAAAAAAAATATAGATACTTATTTACAACTGTAGTAGGAATAACTCTTGTACGTTAGGGACTTGATCTTCAGTGAGTATTAAAAAACCATTTGTAGAAATGCTTGCTAACTTTAACTTTACTGACCTTTATGATATTGAATGGTGTCTTAAATGCTTATAAATGATATTGCCATACTGGCAAGTCTCTTTCCATAAGTATATCATCTTTGATTTAATACGGATCGGTAAACTTAGAAAGCCATTAGCATGTAGCCCCTTTTTATCCTTAATATGATTTTTCTAGAAGAGAAGTCCCATAAATATTGTTTGTGTACATGCTTGTTTTACAAGCACGTCCACGGATGAGCCAGAAAACATAAATCGAGATAAAAAAACTCTTGGTTTTTTCCTGGCTTAAAAACTTGAATGCACTTTTAACTCAGTGGTAGAGTAACGTTTTCCTAAGGCCTACGTCATTGGTTCAAATCCGATAAGGGGCATTCAGTCCAGAAAATAAGTGATCTGACTTCCTTTTTATACTTCAACGTATGGAATTTTGCACAAAATCATTTTAAAGAACATTGCATCATAGAGGCTTCCTTAGGAAACATATTGCTAATATCTTTTCAAAGTTTGGAAAAAGAAAAATAGACACAATACAGGGGTAATGTTACTTATGGTTTACCTTGCTGTCACCTGCTTAAAGCCTCTTATAGTTTTTAAATGTAATATTATACTAAATATACACAATTAAATATTTTTTATTAGTAGTTCGATATTTTCTTTATTGGATATTGTAGCTAATACTATTAATTTTGTGATTTGTATTGTGCGAATGTATTCGCTATTCATGCTACTGGTACTATATGTCATTTAAGGTGAATTAATTTTGTAATTTTCAACATTGTAGCAGTGTTTTGATGTTTAGACATACTGCTTCGACTATCTGAATTCAGAATTACTCGATTTGAAAGGTAAATAAATGAAGAGACTGTGAGAGAGGAGAGGGGGAGTGGGGAAGTGAGCGAGAGAGGGAGAGTAGGAAGAAAAAGGGAGGGAGAGAGAGCCAGTGGGAGGACAGGCAAGAGACACTGGGGAGAGACGCCTACTGCATAGGAGAACAATAACAATATTTTATAAGTTACAATTAATTGGCGCACCACTGACTCTCAGTCCCCTTCGTACTTCTGTCGTCCAGCTCTTAGAGGTATACCCATATTTATATCAAGTTGCTTGATTTCAGAAATTTAACGTTTGAGAAAATGTTCTAGGCTGTGCTTGCAAAGATACTGCTTGTGACTCATTTGACCCAGGACCTTTAATCATTCCAGCTTTTCTTGTATACTTTTCATCACTTAGCACTTAGGCTCCGCATGCTACCAACGGTTTACCCAAGGTACAAAGGTAATAACTGGCCAAACATCAGATAGGCTATTTTAATAAAGAATTCACCCAGAGGTAATTTTTTTACTATTAGTTCCGGTTCTAATCGTTTATCTATTGAGAAAAAAAATCATGTTTTCATCAAGTTAAAATCAAGTATTTTTTTATACAACTCCTTTTCGTACGGTAAAATTTTTATACTGGAATATTTATCACCTGTTCATCTTCGATGCAATGGAGAGAAGAACTAATGGATAGATTTTTGCACATGAGAAAATGAATAGATATAACAGTTGGGGTGGAATATAATTATGAATTATGATTTAGCGGGTGAAATTATCTCTTATGGAACACCGATCATTTTGTTCCAATCCTTTTGATATTCGGAATTGCACACTGATTTACTAAATGTCAGCGGTATTGTGATTTGTTTATTTATGAGAAGTTGTTAGTTTACCTTCTTAATTCAGCTTTGGTTGCATATATCATTTGTTCTTTTGCTGGTGCACATGTCCCTACACCTGCAGAATCAAGGTTTTCGCTTGATTTTATTAAATTATCCTTTTTATGCAATTTATTCACTCTTAGTTTTAGTGGAATACTCAATACTGTGTTATTTTTCCCGTCTTTCTGATGATTATTTGCTTCAGTCACAGATGTGGTCCTGAGGTGTTCTAAAGGGAGCGTAGCTGGAAATTAGGCAGAGCCTAGAAGCGTATGATATTAGGCCGGAATAAGCGGATTAGGCGGTGATTAGGTGCTATGCAACGAGTAAGAACCTTTAATTTTGTTGACCAACAAGTATTTGTAATCATTATTTCTTGTTTATTTTTGTGGAAATTACTGAATTGTTTGCTAGTTATATGTGCATTTCATTGTTTTATATCCTTTCTTACAGTTGAGAATAATTTATTGTAGCTTTGTATTTGTTAGCTCAGGTTTATCCCTCACTGTTTATGCTATCTGAGTTTATATATTTCGTTTTGTGATTTTTTGTTGCATTATGGTGGACCTGCAATTGATCCGAAGTGTATCTTTTTGTATAGACGTTCGAACTCTGTAGAAGAACAGATATTAGTAATCACTGTTTACTGCTGACTTTAATGGAAATCGTTGTTTTGCTTGCCAGTTATCTGTGTATTTGATTACTTTCTGTTCCTTGTTACGATTTAGATATTTTTTTATTGATTATAGCTGCTAGTTTAGATTTATGCATCAATGTTCATCTTAGCTGAATTTTATTTTTGGTTTCTGTTTTATTGTCCTATTATAAGTACGTCTGAACTGCTTTTTTTCTAGTCATAGCTGTATTTTACTGTGACATTGTGGGAATTGTTTCTTTTGTAACAATTTTTCAATTATGTAGACTAACAAATATACGTAGTCACTGTAAACTGTTTATTTTTGCAGAAAATATTGTACTGTTTGATAGTTATATGCGTAATTCATAGTTTTCTTTCTCTTGTTATGGCTGAGATTTACTTATTGTAGCATTGTATTTGCTCGCTTAGGTTCATGCCTCGTTCATATTATCTGACTAGAATTGTTTGCGATTAGTGATTTGTTATCATATTATTTTTCATGTTAAGTATGTTTACCTGATAATATTCTAGTCATAGTTGTTTAATTATATCAGAGTATGCCAACAAATATTTGGAACATATTTTTGTTTCATCTTTTACACGTAACAATCCTTCCCTAAATAGCAGAACATACCTGTTGTGATGAATTTTCGTTTTTTTTTTCTTTTAGTATCTGGATTTTGTTATTGCTTCTCTTTTTCTCCACAGAAGCACTTGGCAAGTTTCTCAGTACAAGATATATATGTGCAGCTAATATGAACATGATCACCGTATTGAGCTTTCTGTAAGATCCTTTCCTTTTTCTAGTACCTTTACATTTCCTCCCGTGGCTCATAACCTGACCAGGTAAATTCTTTATTTATCTTTTTCCTTCAATTTTTTGCTGTTAACGCATGAGGAACAGATCCATGATAGAGTGTCCATGCCATTTGTGGAATTTTCATTTTCTTTACACGTTCTTTTTAGACGGACCAGATCCTTATTCATAAATTCAACACTCCATATTCTCTACTATTATTGCGTGAACTTAGAATTTTGGATTTCTAGTGATTTATTAAAAGGTCTTTTACTTTCTCTATTTTTATAGAGAATCTCTAATGGCAATGAAAAGTCATTTCCAAGATAAATCATCTTTTAAAAACCGGGTTTTACTTTCTGAATCTTGCGAAAAACCCCAGTCTTTGGTAGCACGATATTTATATTTTATAGACATCACATTATTTTATTCCAGTGATTTTTTCGATCTAGTAATGAATTAATATCCGATAGGCGATAGATAGTTCATCTTATATATTTATTGATAACATCCTCGTGTAAGGGTTCTCAGGTCTTCTAAGTGTACGAATCCAAAGTGCCTTATGTATGAGATATAGCAATAAATAATAGTTGAGACTGAAATGTAGTAGCTTTCAAAGTGTGTCCCACACTATTATGTGTAGAACTGCTGTAAACCTGGAATGTAGAGATTATGATGTGCCTACAGTTGTTATTATGTTATCTTATTATTATTTATGTTATCTTATTATGTGTATAACTGCTGTAAACCTGTAATGTAGAGATTATGATGTGCCTACAGTTTATCTTTGAAAGGGACTTGGCTTTAGTGATTTTGATGGGTTTTATTACAATTTATCTAGGTTGTTTATGAACCTTTGTTGTTGCAAACTTTTGCTACAAGGATAGGTAAATTTACCAAAAGTGTGGACCTCTTTGGTTGCTTTAGAGATCTTTGTCACTATTTAAAGCAATTTTTTTTATTTTTTCATTTTCAAAAGTTAAAAGGATTTTATTAAAATGGGAGGGGTTACGTCCTTGTCTCCATCTAATTTCTTCGGTTTTAACTATGTACATGGAAAAAAAATAGAAAATGGAATAAACATATGAATACTTTGGAAAGTGGTCGGTCATATGCAATTTCGTAATTATTATTTGGTCCCCAACCAAATAATATATGAATGAATACGATGTTGACGGTCCGGACGGAATTGAGATGCGGACGGTGATAAGATGGTGACAGTAAAAATTCTCTTTTTCTAGTAAAAATCTATAAATATGTTTCAAGATTGTTGGTCAATCTAATCCTAACGTACATGTTCAACTTAGTTGATCTCTTACATAGTTAGCTCAAAAGTTGATCCTTTATGGATTAGTATTTGTTTTAAGAAATTAATGTTTTAAGGTGAATGGGTCCCCTGCCTCACCTAAATAAATCCTTCTTATCAGACTTAAAAGCGAAGCTCTAACCAAACCGACCCTAATAAGTCCACTAACATGCAACTGTAATTACTTGGGCAGGATTAGCTTAATTTCTCCGCTATCGTTCTAATTAAACGCCCAGCCCTGTCTATATATACATACATACGTTTATCCCATCTCCGATTAGCGCAGTTTTCCATCTCCGATTAGAGCTTTCTAGATCTCTCCTCCCTCTCTCTCTCTATATATATATCTATCTCTTTCGATTTGAGGCGAGATTCTTGATTTGGTGAGTTCTCCTTTCAATATCGCCCCTCTTTCTCTCTATCTATCTATATATATTTATATATATCTTCGGATTGGAGGCCATAAACCCTAGATCGAAGCAGTTTGATGAGATTTCTCTCTCTCTCTATATATATATATATCGATGTATTCTTTAATTGTTATCTGATGTATCCTTGCTAGTAGTAGAGGATTGGGTCTTTTTTCAACATATAATAGATAGTATATCTAATTGCTTTCCTTTTTATTTTTATTTTTAAATTTTAGGTGTTTCTATCATCTATTTAGTGTTTTCCATCTCCTCTCTCTCTCTATGTATATACATGTATGTATATTTGTATCTATCTCTTCTGATTGGGGGCAAGAAACCCTAAATTGGCCCCTTTAAGTCTGATTTTAACTATATATCTTCACTTAGCTTTTATGGTTTTTAGGGTCAGGTGATGCTATCATTTATTTAGTGTTTCTATTAACTAGTTTGAAGTATTTTCTTCGATTTTATATTTGGTTTATTGAGATGTCCTCTCTGGATCGCTCCTCTCGCTCTCTCTCACTCTATATATGTATATCTATGTATATATATATATATTGCTCCTCTCTCTATATATATATATGTGTGTGTGTGTGTATATGTCTTCCGATTGGAGGCCAGAAACCCTAGGTTGATATGGTTTGTTGAGACGGCCCTTAATTGTTATCTGTTGTATCCTTTTTGTTACTGTGGTATTACTTATTGGGTTTTTTTTACCTTATCGACAATTTCTATTTGTTTTAAGCATGTTTCTATTTTCCTGTTTTCCCATTTACGCCGTGTGAATTACAGTACGACTGTAACCAGGTATTTTCGCTTTTTTTTTTGGTTTTTTAATTTCAGGTGTTACTATCATCTATTAAGTTATTCTACTCTAAAAGATTAAGGGCGTGTTTGGTTGCAGGACTAAATGGACAGGATGGGATTAATAGTGTAGTGGGCCCTTAAATGATACGTTTGGTTTGCAACTTATAGCAGGACTAATAGTACCGGCTGTACTTCAAATCCCATAGTTTACCATCATTTAGAATACCTGGGGTAGTGTGGTATTTGTAATCCCACACTTATCCCATAGGATTTCTAATCCCATGTAAATTAGTCCTTGTACCAAACGAGGCCTAAGGGTATTACTCCCAAAATCCACCGCATGTTGTAATCTTATTTGTTAAATCACATATGTTGTAATCCCCTAATGTCTGTTTATGGATAATGTACTTGTCACCAAAACATGTTTCGACTTTACTGTTTTCCCCTATTTGGTACTTTTTTTTGGAGTCAAATACGATCCATATTCACCTTGGTTTCTTTAAAAATAATAGATGTTTCTATATGTTAATGCTCAATGCACTTTATCTAGATTTTACAATGAATTTCTCTTAATTAACATTCGTACGATTGATCTCAGGGAATGTTAAATTGTTCTTTTATAAAATACTCTGTCCCGGAGTAAAAAACTTTTGAGTACTTCTTACAGGAAAATTGTGGGTTGTAACTACTTTGTTATTACTTATTGAGTCTCTTATCAACATAATCGATAATATATTGTTTAATTTAAGCATGTTTCTGTTTGCGAATAACAGGTCTTTTTATTAAGAACAAATATTGGTATTTACTTTTACGATTGTTCCTTTCTCTATATCTATCTATCTATCTATGTATATACATATATCCTATTCTCACTTCGTTATTACTTATTGGGTCATATATCAACTTAATCGATAGTAAATTGTTTAATTTACGCATGTCTATATTTTCCCGTTTTCCCCTTTATGTTCGGTTTGCTTTTATGTTTTTTTTTAAGTCTAGGTGTTTCTATCATCTATTAAGTGTTTCTATTGTGGAATGCCTCTGCATCGAAATAACTTAGTGAGGGTGTTGTGTCTACTTTTCAATATGACTGTTCTTCTCTTCTCAAATCAGTTGTCCTCGAGTTGGTTTTTCTGGTGAGTTGACAGTTTATTAAAATTATGAGTCTTTCTTCTCTGAATTTCAGACGTTTGGGCCATATTCAAATTAGATTTGGTGACAAGAGACTTCTTGGTAATTTTTCTGAGTTTTCGTATCTATTACCATTAGAATTTTTTTAACTATGTTTTTGCTATTTTGGTTATATTTTTTTATCCATTGAGAAAAAAAAATTGTTTTCATCAAGTTAAGATCAATCAAATTTTTTATACGACTCTTCATACGGTAAAATTTATATACCTGTTGTACTTTTATCACATGTTAACCTCTAATGCAATGGAGAGAAGAACTAATGGGTAGATTTTTGCACATGAGAAAATTAAAAGATATAACAGTTGGGTTGAAATATAGTTATGAATTATGATTTTGTGGGTAATATGGAACACTGATCACTTTCTTCTAATTCTTTCAAACTTCAGAATTGCCTATGGGTGCCTGATTAGTAAGTCAATGTCAGCTGTATTATGATTGTTTATTTATGAGAAGTTATTTCCCTTTGTTCTATCCTTTCTTCTGTATACCTGATAATTATTTGCTTCAGTCACAGATGTGGTCCTGGGGTGTTCTAAAGCGAGCGTAGGCGGAAATTAGGCGGGAATGAGCGGATTTTGCTGTGATTAAGCGGGATCAGGCGCTAGGCGACGAGTAAGAACCTTTAATTTTTTAGACCAACAAGTATTCGTAATCACTATTTCTTTTGTGATTTTTATGGAACTTACTGAATTGTTTGCTAGTTATATGTGCATTTCATTGTTTTATATCCTTTCTTACAATTGTGAATAATTTAATGTAGCATTCTATTTGTTATCTCAGGATCTGTGTTTATATGTTTGGTTTTATGATGTTTTGTTGTATTCTTCTACCTGTTTAAGTATGGTGAACTTGCAAATAATCCGAAGTCTATCTTTTTGTACGGATGTTTGAACTCTGTAAAAGAACATATATTAGTAATCACTGTTTACTGCTGACTTTTATGGAAATTGTTGTTTTGTTTGCCAGTTATCTGTGTATTGAATTGATTTCTGATCCGAGTTTAGATTTTTTATTTATTGCATTATAGCGGCATCGTTTAGGTTTAAGTACGGCTGAACTGATTTGTTTCTAGTCATAGCTGCATTTTACTGTGAGATTGTGGGAATTGTTTCTTTCTGTAACAACTTTTCAAATCTGTAGACTTACAGATATACGTAGTCACTGTAAACTGTTTATTTTTGCAGAAAGCATTGTACTGTTTGCTAGATATATGTATATTTCATAGTTTGCTTTCTCTTGTTATGGCTGAGATTTACTTATTGTAGCATTATATTTGCTTAGGTTCATGCCTTGTTCATGTTATCTGACTACAATTGTTTGCGATTAGTGATTTGTCATCTTATTATTTTGCATGTTAAAATATGTAAATATGTTTTTCCTGAAAATATTCTAATCATAGTTTAATTATATCAGAGGAGTTATATTTTCCTATAACATCCCAACAATGTATGGTTTACCTTCTATGGTATGCGAATGTAATTTTATTGTTTTGAGTTTTATCTTCTTCTTTTTTTATGTTGTTCAAGGAACGTATTGGTTTTCTGATTGGGTCCTTGAACTTTGGCAATTCATTCAGATAAATCAAAACACTTTTGAGGAACCCATTGAGATTTAATTAAAAAAGATCGAAGTGGTTAATGTGTAGCTATAATCTTATATGAAAACCAGGGCTCTAAAATTTATTTTGCAATCTTTATGCTCTGTTCTTGATAGTATTTGTTCTTTTTACTGGCAAGGGTTAGATTTGAGGGGATCAGAATCAATTCGGTTTTGTGAATTTGGCGTCTTGAGCTTTAAATTGAATTTAATTAAATCTTCATTGGTCTAGGATTACTTTCACATTCTTAAAATTGTTATTCCTTATCGTCCCTTGTTAATCTAGTTTAAATATTTCCTCAGCTACGAGAATGATTGTTCTTCTTTCCCTTAATTGAAATTGGTGATTTATCATGGAATCCGTTGGGTCTGTGATGCTTTTATATCAACTGATCCTGACTATCATGATTAAATTATATACATCTTTTAATATCTATTGTCATAATCTGTTTGGTTGAATTGGTGAATTTTTTTGTCTTTGATTTTAGTTTTCTTGCAAATACCCCTCCATGTCATATTCTTTTTTCCTCAATGCTTATGAACATGCATGCAATCAAGCTTATGGAATTGTTACTTTGCTGTTCTGTCTAGATTTTGGAGTTTTTAAAAACGGCAAAGTCCACTTTCTTCATTTTCTTTGCATCTGCTGTAACATTGTTAATTTTGGATGAACTCGTAGATTTTGAGATTGCCTTATTTAAAAGTTGGTACTATTATTTAGATTACTGATTGGTTTGGTTTGTTTTTAACGGCGTTTGTGAAGGACATTTGATTTTCGTATCAATTTCTATTGTTGATTAGAGGCTCCAGCGACTAAGAGAAATATTATGGGGAGAAAGGATGCTATTATAAAGGAAATGCTAATTTCAGATTAGAGTGGGATTTTTGTGGCCATCATCACGCTCGAGTACAGCTACAACGTGTTGATGTTGCGAATGAATAGTCTCACAGTAAGTCCTTATCTTTAAGATACCTCTTTATCTGCATTGGATATATATATATATATATATATATATATTTGTTTTTATAAAGAAAAGGGACAAGTAGATTTTCTGTTCCGGATGAAGATGCATTTTCACTATTTAATATATTTACATCAAGTCTTATGCTGTAGGATAAAGAAAAATAATAAGTTGAGAACAAGGCGAGAAACGCATACCAAGTCTCAATTATTCAATAATGGGAAAAACTTGTCTCGTATTTGTTCTATTCAAATGTTTGTAACTGAAGTATGCCCCATTTTCCCGTAAACCTGATAAAGTACATAATCTTTGTTTCATAGGATCCAAAAGTCTAATGGCACAATTAACCGGTATGCCTTTCCCTTTCTTCCTCGTTATGTTTTTGCAAGAATCAGAAGCATTTACTTGTATTCAGTTTTTTTTCTTAGTATTCTGATAGGGTACGTGAGGCATGAATCGGTGAATTTGTGGTTTGTTGCAAATGCCAGCAGTATCATTTTTAAACAAACATATATTCAATAAAACAAACCTCATACCCTATCAACTTCTTCTAAGGTAGCATGCTATACAAAACAGCATCCTGCTTCTTCTAAGGTAGCATGCTTTACAAAACAGCATCTTGCAGTTCATGCTGACGAGAGAAGTCTTAGTAATTTTTCTGAATATTTGTTTTACCATTATAATTTTTTAACTATGTTTTGGTATTTTGGTTCTATACTTTTATCTATTGACAAAGACTTATGTTTTCATCAAACTAAGATCAATTTTTTTAATAACATCATTTAGTAACGTTCAAGATTTGGGTGTCATCTACTATGTTCTTTCGCTGATCCAAAGGTCCTACTGCTGAAGAATGAAGGTTTTCTCCTGACTTCATTTTGTTATCCTTTTTTTAGCATTTATCACACTTTTTTTAGTCATTTAACCACTAGCTCTTACTGCCTCTATTTCTCTTCTAATGCTTGGGATGCACATAATTTGGGGCCATTTAAGTCCGGAGTACAAGGCATTGTGAATTATTTGTTTACATATATTTTAATTTTTTATATATTTATATTTTTTTTAAAATCACAATTTTAGCTTTAACTGACAAAAAATATGAAATAGATCCTAAAACAAACAAGTCTTTAGTAAAAACTAACATCGAATTTTCCCCAAATTTTCATGTCAAAACCAGTTATAATTCCATCAGGAACTGGTCTAAAATTTCCCATTGTTTTAGACTAAACAAGTCTTAGTAAGAACAAACATCGATTTATTCCCAAATATTCATGTTAAAACAAGGTTATCATTCCATAAACTTGTCTAAAATTTCCCATTGTCTAAAACTTATCTGTCTTCATTTTGGAGTTTTTAAAAACTACATAGTTCACTTTCTTTGCATCTGCTGTAACATTGTTAAGTTTGGATGAGCCAATAGGCCTTGAGATTGCCTTATTTCAAATTTGCTACTATTATTTAGATTACTGATTGGTTTGGTTTTAATGGCATTCGGGGAGAAGAAAATATTTGAGTTCCTTTTCAATCTCAATTGTTGATTAAAGGCTCCAGCAGATAGAGAAAGATTATGGGGAGAAAGGATGTTATTCTAAAGGAAAGGCTAATTTCATATGAGAGTGGCATTTCAGAGGTCATCATTACGGTCAAGAGTACAGCTGCAATATGCTGGTGATGTAAATTAATAATCTCACAGTAAATTCTTATCTTTAGGTTACCTATTTCTCTACATTGGATATATATATACTAGTAATCGTGCCCCACGCGTTGCGTGTGCGGAAATTAATGCAATAAAAAAAATAGAAAATATGTACAATTATGATATAAATATGTGGATAATAAAAAAAAACATAGTTTAAGATTTAAAAGAATGTTTGGTTGTTAAAGATGAATAAATAGTTTTATTAGTTTTTATTTTTTATATTTTTATGGGAGTATGGTATTATTGAAATTAATAAATAGTTTTATTAGTTTTGACTTTTTATATTTTTATGGAAGTATGGAATTATTGAAATTAATATAAAGATTTAGGGGTATTTTTGGAAAAAGATGGCTAAATTGGGCAGACTCATTTGACTTGAGTTGGTTTATTATAATAGAATGATATATATATATATATTTAATGAACAAGAGACGAATAGATTTTCTGTTCCAGATAAAGATGCCTTTTACTGTTTAATATATTTACATCAAATCTTATGCTGTAGGATGAAGATGCCTTTTACTGTTTAATATATTTACATCAAGTCTTATGCTGTAGGATAAAGAAAAATAATAAGTTCAGAACAAGGCGAACGGCATAGCCAAGTCTCTCATACTAAAAATTTCCAGTTATATGTGATTTTCCTTTCTGTACATGAAGGATGATTTTTAAAGTGTCTTCTGTTTGCAAGGTCAGCAATTATTTAGTAATGGAAAACTTGGCTCCTTGTATGTGTTCTATTCGAATGTTTGTAGCTGAAGTATGCCCCTTTTCCCTCTAACCCTAAGAAAGTACATATTCTTTGTTTAATAGAAATCCAAAAGTCCAGTGACACAATTAACAGGTATGCCATTCCCTTTTTTCCTCATGTTTTTGCCAGAGTCAGAAGCATTTACTTGTATTCATTTTTGTTCTTAGTATTCTGATTGGGAAACAGAAACCTTCTTTTTGAATTCGGGTCCGCTATTTGAAATCTTAGTGAAACACTGGATTTGTTATCTCATGTCTGCTTTTCGTGAAAAAATACCAATGGAAGTGGACAGTTTCTTCAAACAAGGGGTTGGATTAACGATTCAATCAAATGATATTGAGCATGTTTCCCATTTCTTCTCGAGAAACAAGCGGGCTTTTTCTTTACAAAATTGTGCTCAATTTGATATGTGGCAATTCCGACAAGATCTCTTCGTTAGTTGGGGGAAGAATCTGCACGAATTGGCTTTTTTGAGGAACGTGTCGAGAGAGAATTGAATATCTAATTGTTACCTAATTAGCCTCTTAGGGCCATGGAGAGAAGAACGCATAGATGGATTATTGCATCTGAGCAAATAGAAACCATAAACAGTTAAGATGGTGATTTTTTTCTGTTTACTATAATAATGTAGGCTATGCTTCTTTATGGAGCTCTGTTCACTTTACTGGATCTTTTAAAATCCAGATTGCCCATACTTGATGAATTATATATTCTACTGGCGGTTTTGTCACTTGTGGACTAGTTTGTTATTTCTCCTTACGGAAATGGCAATGGCCAGTTTGTTATTTCTTTTTACGGAAATGTCAATGATAGCAGGTAATGAGTTTAATGAACTTTTATTTATTCTGACAAGAAAAATTTGTCTCATTCATTCTCATCAGCAGTATTATGATTTATTTTTATCTAGCTTTTTGTTACGTGAATCTAATGAGAACCCTTCTATTTTCTTTAATCTTTGGGGGGTAATCTACCATCAATTGTTCATTTTGTTGATTCCAATTGGAGAATCAAGGTTTTTGTCGTTTACCTCATTATGTTCTTTGTCTAATCCATTTACTCTCTTTTTAGTCTGTATACTGTATATTTCTTCTGGATTGTGATATGCTTTTCAGTTGCAGAGGTTCAAAATTTAAACGAATGGGAATCAGGTTGTTCTCTACTTTCTAACCATTGAAACTTATCTTAGAAGTAATATTTACTTTATTTCATTTTCGCACAGATTACCATTCTTCTTGAAACCAATGTACAAGATTTTGCGAAAAGAAATTCCCAAAAAAACTTGTTTACCTGTTTTTTTTTAAATCCAAAAACGAAGTAAAGAAAATATAAGGTTAGAAAACAATTTTTTTGATTTATTCCTTTTTTTTTTTTTGATTTATTCCTATTTTAAAAGGCCCTTTTAGCTCAGAGGTAGAGTAACGCCATCACAGTGTAAAAACTTGAAGGCCCTTTATCTCAGCGGTAAAGTAACGCCATCAAACAACGCAAGCCATCGGTTAAAATCCGAAAAGGGTTTTTTGATTTATTCCTATTTTAAAAGGCCCTTTTAGCTCAGCGGTAGAGTAACGCCATCACAGTGTAAAAACTTGAAGGCCCTTTATCTCAGCGGTAGAGTAACGCCATCAAACAACACAAGTCATCGGTTAAAATCCGAAAAGGGGCTTTAGTTCTGAAAAAAATAATCTGAATTTTTCCCCACCGCGATAGTGGCTTTCTTCAGCTTTTGTTTTACAAGATTACTTTTTTAGAATTGATACAGGCTTAAAGGTTTATATGGTCTCCTGAGTTTTCACTGGTTTCAATGTATAATTTATATATGTGTGTGTGTGTGTATTTACACATTTATTTATATACATCAGTTGAGATAAAGATTAGGATTTTGTAGTCTTTTGATTTCTTTCTCATTTGTTTAAGTTTGTAACTTGTTACTGCGGTACTATTCTCTTTTTATGGTTCTCCATTAGAAAACTGTTATGTTGATTGTAGGTTTTAACAATTTTGTGCTTTACTGTTCGTAAGGCCCAATTTATTTATATTGCTACATGTTTTTTGCCGGAATGATGTGTTGCTTTTCTTACAATATTGGTTATCAGGTGCCCTGAAAAGTATCTATGATTTTTGGATTTGATACCCTTTTAGGCTTGGATTGTTGAACTTGTGGTTTGTTGCAAATGCCAGCATTTATTCAATAATCACACACCATAAGTTTTATTCAGTATAGCAAATGTAATTTTCGTATATCGGTTTCACAAGGTTAGTAGGGCTCCTCTTTTAGTATTAATTATTTTCATATTTTTTGGTTTGAAGGTCTCCCCATAACACAATCATTTGCAAGAGCCCCTTGTGCATTTTTTTCTCTTCCTGTTGTCAGATGAAAGAAAATGGTTCCTTTGAATGCTTATTTTTTCAGGCGCAAGAAAACAAATTGTTAGCTAAAAAACGCACGTCGACAAAAGAAAGAAACTAGCACATGTTTTTCTGCCTCGGTAGTTCTGACTTGCTTTACAGCTTTACACTTGTCTTGTTTTTAGCTCTAATTAACAAAACTAGTTAATGGATCCTTTAAACCAAACAAGTTTTTTAGTCGAAAAACAGATAGAAACTTAATTATAAAAAATAATGGCTGAATTCTACAGCTTATTTTGTGTCCTCTTTTATGTGCTTCTCAGCTTCATCAATTTTTTTATTGATGTCATCGACTCTGTTTTTTGCATTTTGTTAGATCTCATCTAAGGTTACCAATGATATATTTTTCACTTCTACAGGACAGGAACAATCGTATCATTTGCCTTTCTTTGTCAAGTATTGCTTTTTCTCTCAGTTGTTTTTCATATGATTAAAATAGGTGTATTTGATCCTGAACATGAGGCTGCTTAAGTCTAACTGTTTTAAAGCTTCTGAACTATTCATCTTGTTTTCTGTTATGCAAATATTCGCCTCCAAGTTGGCTGTTAAACAGGATGCGCATCATGAATCTAGAATGTAGTAATAATATGCCATTATCTATCCATATGAACTGTAGGATTGTTGAAACATTATTGTGAGAAATATGTGAGTTTTTAAAAGAGAGCAGCATGCGAACTCTGTTTGATTCTTCACAATTTACCATTGATATGCTCTTATTTGCTCACAGGAGATGTTTGAGGACTTCTGCATTATTTGTCCCTTATGAATCTTATTTAGAAGTACCAATAGTTTCGAATACTCGAGTAAACTTTTATTCTAGAACTGGGGGTATTTGTTAGGTCTTTTTTTTTACAAACATCTAGTCAATAGTTGAAGAGAAATAATTGCAATTTGGATTCTTTAGTAAACATCCAACACGAAGAAGAGGAGTGTTCATAGTTGTTATGAGAAAACAAGCTCGAGTAATACCTTTTTTGTTGTATCTTCTACTCCTCTATTAGTTTTTATAATTCCTTTCTTCTATCTATTTATTGTTTTTTTTTCTCTTATATGTTTTTCCTTAGATAGATTACCATTTGCCCTTATGAACCGGTGATCTATTGAATTTTGTAGTTTGTGGTCCTATCAAGGATAAATTATTTCAGTATGTACTGCAGGATGCTACCTTGGAAAAAGATGACAGGGTATGAGGTTTCCAAACCAGCAAACGTTACCTTGAGTAAGATATGCCCCTGCTGCATGCTCAATCTCCATAGTCAATATTTATTGAAATTGTGAAACTTTCTTTTCCGAATTTCAAACGTTTGGGCCTAATCAAATTAGATTTGCTGACGAGAAGTATTGGTAATTTTTCTGAATTTTATTTTTTTACCATTATAATTTTTTAACTTTAATTTGTTCTGTACTTTTATCCATTGAGAAAGAGTTATGGTTTCATCAAGCCAATATCAAGTTTTTTAAATACGGCTCCTTTTTATACGGTAAAATGTATATTGTCTGTATTTTATGACCCATTCACCTTTAAAAACGCCCAGAAAACCGATCTGATTGTACAAATGAAAGAAATCAAAAATACAAGTCTTGAAAATAAAAACAGTAAACTCTAATGCTCAATAGCATAATCCGCAAAGTACATGAGAAACTAAAAAATATTATAGTTTGATTAGAATACAACTATGATTATGCGGGAGAAATTCTTTCTTATCGAACACTGGTAACTTTGTTCCAAACGTTTTAAAAATCAGAAATTGCATATGGGTGCCTAATTATTAACGACCGCATTTCAATGTCTGCGGTATTATGATTTTTGTATTTATGAAAAATTATCAATTTACTTTCTATATTTAGATTTGAGTGTCATCTACTATGTTCTTTTGCTGATCCCAATGTTCTACTGCTGAAGAATGAAGGTTTTCTCCTGACTTCATTTTGTTATCCTTTTATTTAGCATTTATCACACTTTTTGGTCATTCAACCACTAGCTCTTACTGTCTCTATCTCTTCTAATGCTTGGGATGCACATAATTTGGGGCCATTTTTTAAGTCCGGAGTACAAGGTATTGTGAATTATTTGTTTACATATATTTTAATTTGGGGCTAGAAGTGTTCAATATATGTATGGCACGTCGATGGGTGTTAGGATATTTGATTACATGGTCTTGACGTTTTGCAGGTAAACTTGAATTTAGTAACATGTTTTTTTTTTCAGATACACAATAATAGTATCCGTTAGCCATTTAGTTTGTGAAGAGTTGTATTTATATTGAATTTTTTTATTGCGATTATCCTTTTGTTGTTGGTCCATGATACTGACTTTATTTTAACGATATCATGTTTTTGCTTTGAATTAACAGGAACTCTTAACAATTATACTTGTTTATTATATGGAATAGGTGCAGAAGATTGGTGTAGAAGGAAATACAAGTTGCATTGATCGGAAGAGATGTGCTCTACAAATTAATGTCTAATCTTCTTCACTGTAGCTATGTGTTGTATCTGTCGAGAGTTGATGGCAAATTGATGTTGCTGTCGATAAAATTCTTAAGAGTAAAGTTTATCGCTGGCCTACTTGAATATCTCATGGCTGATAGATCAGTGCTGGACATAGCTGGTTGTAAGGTAATAGTACATATGCTTTTATTTTCTAACCAAGTTTAGTTGAAATATTTGCTTATGAGTAGTAATAGGCAAACAAACTATTTAAAATGTTAGCTTGCAAATATACTAATAATCATTGACCCAAAGTTGTGCACATGTTGCTTCCACAGGCTAATGAAATGCGGACAACCCAGTTTGTTTGAATTGTTCAGTTGTTTGGTTAATTTACACTGCAAAGCTAAACCTTTAAAGCGCTAAGCCTTGTGTAATAGTTTCCTTTCTGTTAATATATTATGTATATCTATATTTATATTTATCTCTTCCGATTGGAGGCCCGAACCCCTAGATTGATGTGGTTTGGTGAGATTGCCCTTCTCTACAAAATAAATGTTGATTTTGCGAGTCAAATCCTGTCACAAACCTGTCACAAAATGACTTTCCCGTAGCTATTTGTATATTTTTTTATAGTGCTTATTTGTTATGTGCTTTATCTTATTTTTTTTCACTTTAGTATTACTCATTGGGTCTTTTTTCAACCTAATCGATAACTTCTGTTTAATTTAAGCATGTTTCTGTTTGTGAATAACATGTCTTTCTAGTAAGAACAAATATTGATTTTACTCCTAAAATCTACTGTGGTTTATTTTTAAAGAAATTGATGTTAGTATATTTTCCAGAATCCTGTATATCTTAACTTGATTCCATCTCATCTTATTTGTCAAATCACATATGTTGCAATCCCTAATGTCATGTATGGTTTTCGAAACGTGTTTATGGATAATTATTTCAATTTATGGATAATATATTTCTAATTGGAACATGTTTCTACGTTACTGTTTTCCCTTATTTGGTATTGATATAAAACACAGGTATCTTTTTTCGGTGCTACAATTCTAAATCCAGTCCAAAACAGTACCTATTAGTGCATTTCGCACTTATTATAGGTATTTGGAAAAAAAAGTCAAAAAGTCAAAATCATACCTAACAAGTGCGAAATGCACTAATAGGTAATGTTTTAGACTAGATTTAGAATTGTAGCACTAGAAAAAGATGCACCCATAACACAGTATAAATGTAACTAGATGAGTATTTTCTTTTTGCTAAGTTTAGATGTTTCCATTATCTATTAGGTGTATCTATTTGAAAGCTTTTTTTTGAAGAAACCCTAGTTACTCCAGGACTTAACAAATTAAGGGTAATGATCAGGATAGACATTTACTCTTTTCTGGTATCGAATATGATCCATATTCACCTAGTTTTTTTAGAGTAATAAATGTTTCTATATTTAGATGTGATTCCATGTGATCTTATGCCAGAATCCACTTGTTGAAAACCACTAATTTATGTTGTTATAGCTTGATGCATCTTTATCTAGATTTTAGAAAAGAAATAGATTGTTAACAACAAATATCTAGGAATGTCAAGTTCTTATATAAAAATAAAACTACGTTTGGGACGGAATAAAGGATCTTGATTACTTGTTACAGGATAATTATGGTTTGTAGCTACTTCTACATACATTACTTGAATTCTTAAACACTGTTTTATTCTCTTTGTTACCTTTGTTTCTTATTGAATGTTTTTGAAGAATGTTTTTTTTCCGCATGTTTGATTACTTTGTAGAGCTGTGACACTAAACCATATGCTTCTATCTCTTTCGAAGATCTAAGACTTTTGTATATTATATGAAGTCATTATACATTTTCCTCCTGTCTGTGGTCTCTGGCTGTCACGCCCTGAATTTTTACAGAAACCGGGAATGCAATTAAAATAAAAAATGTAAAGGAAAATACTGAAAAGAACAAACTTCCGAAAAAACACTGCTCAGGCATATATTACACAAAATAGTACAATACCAGTATGTTTGCTACATAAATATACATAATATACATCATCTAAAATACACCACAACAAACTAACTCGGCCTCGAGTACCTATACTACGCCTGCAACCCAAAATACTGCAACCCAAAACACTTAACTTCTCGTTTACGACCATAAGCTCAAACTGCTTGGGAAAATCTGTACATTCGACTCTCCGCCTATAAAGCGAATACAACAAAAAAAGAAACGAGAAACCACAAAGCAAATGGTGAGTTAACTAAACTCGCTACATAAACGTCTACGTTAAAAAAATATACAAACTACGAATTTTAATATTAATTCTTTCAATAAAAGGTTCATCTTATTACTTCTCCACACCCACGACTCTACTGAACATCAACTACTTACGCCCAAGTGGCGTGACTCAACCCACGACAACCCACGACTCAAAAGTGTATAAAATCGGAATCACATAGGGTGTCGGATCACTACTCAGATCAACATATGGAATCAACTACTCATGATATCCATACGCCGGCAATAACACGTAAGGAATCAACTACTCGTGATATCCATACGCTCGGTTACTGCTCCCGGATACTAAGTTGGCACGTGATCCCTAAAAGAAATGTAAAAGACCGACATCGACGACAACAATACGCTCGGTTACTGTTCCGGATACTAAGTTGGCACGTGATCCCTAAAAGAAATGTAAAAGACCGACATCGACGACAACAACCACCTCTACCTCCAACCACACTTCAGAATCCCCATTTTAGTTCATTTTAAACCATATAAACAATAAAGTTGTAATACACATTAAAACCAAAACAATTACTTAATACTACCACCACAGTAAATAACTTCTTGTTTTTGTTTGTTATTTATTTCTTTTTCTACGATACAAATAGAGAGTATTGATAAAATTATACTATTTTTAGGTAAAAATCTCGGGTTCACCCACGAATTAGTCATGGTTCTACAGCTTTAACCTTGAGCTACCACAATCATTTACTCATCCGAAAACAACACCAGCAAACCAACAACAATATAAATCAACAACAACTAGTAATTAGAATACTATTCAACATTTAAAAAAAGTTTTAAATAATAAAACATGATGCTACAAACAGCTTACAACAAGCTGCGATAGTGCAAGAATTAATCGATTATCAACTAATCCAAATAACCGAATAGAGCAACCTCAGGCTTGTATAAACAAATAATAGGCTTCTGATACTACTATTCAAGCCCTCGAAATTAAATTCTCAAATTAAAATACTAGTATACTAGCTTTAGGTGAATGGCCACAATAAGCTCAACTCAATCTTTAGTAAACGAACAACAAATTAGAAATTAAAGTACTAATAAACATTTAAAATATAGTTGTAAAAACCAGAATATGTCGAAAATATATATAAAGCGTAAGCACGTATATAACGGCTTAGGAAACACCTCTTTTTAGTACTAGAAATGGTACCTCGATTGACGCTAAGAAATACTACAGTAGACTGAGGCGAACAAGGACGAAAAGAGATTCGCAAACGAGTTTAGCCTCAAAATTCAGCTTAAACCTGCGATGACCAAGCTACAAGAAAACGATCCAAATTTGTTACTGAAAAGCGAATTTCAGCCTTAAAAGGCTCAAAACAGAACTGAAAAGGGGGGAAAAAACCCGGTGGATATATATCTCAAACTACTCCCATGTGCGTTAGCTTTGCAACGGAGAAGAGGAATTGAAAAACGGATTAACGAGTCGAAAAAAAATAGGGTTTATGTGAGTTGGATGTGTTTGGTTCTGTCTCTGACTTTCACTCCTGCTATCTCTCTGAATTTGCATGCGTCTTAATGTGTTTGTGTGTATATGCGTGTATCGATGCATGCATATCTATTAAAAGAGCTGAAGCGGTGAAAAGATAACAACCAAGTGGACCCCATTGTTTTCTTACTATTGAAGATATCTGCATATTTATCTCTTTTGTTTTTATTTTATTTTTGCAATAAGCAATACATATATTTATATATCAACTATTATAATATTTTTTTTTTTTGGCAAAACTAGGGAAACCCCAAAAAAGGTGCCAACTTCAGTGGTAGATCTGCTAAAATAATGTCAAAAGTTGATTGTATCATAACTTCGTATGGCATTAGAAAAATAACTGAAACAAATAAGTTATTTAATTGTTGTTAGCAAGAACCCAACATTTAATGTCAATTGCTGGTATTTGTAATAAGAAACCAAGTTAGATTTTACTTTTCTTTTTTTTTATGTTATTTATTCTCATCCACTCTAGTAGTAATGATAGCTTTGCTGGTCAAGTGGTCCACTAGTTTAGTTTAAAGTTCAAGGCATTTTTATGTTTTGTATTTCATCTCCATTCTTTGGTTTATGTACATTTTAAATAAACATGGCTACGAATTCTAGTTTTCTCACGCTCTTACTAGTAGTAGTTTCACTTAATTTTTCTGTAATACTTTGATGTTGTTTATTAGTACTTGTTGTCGATGTTAAAATTTTCTCCACTCATAGAATGCATCTACATTGAAATAATATACAAATTTAGTGCGGGTGTTGTGTCTAGTATTAAATACGGTTGTACTTCTCTTTTATCTTCTCAAATTAGTTGTCTTTAAGTTGGTGTATTTGTTCCCTTATAGGCCGAAGAAGATAATTTTGTGTCCTCTTTTATATGCTTCTCAGTTTCATCAATTTTTTATTTGATATATTTTCTGTCACCGACTCTGGTTTTTGCACTTATTAGATATCATCCAAAGTTACCAATGATATATGTTTCACCTACGGGACATGAACAATCTTATCATTTGCCATTTTGCCTTTCTTTTGTAAAGTATTTCTTTTTCTTCCAATGCTTTTCATATGATTAAAATAAGTGTATTTGATCCTGAACATGAGTCTGCTTAGGTCTTAACTGTTTTAAAGCTTCTGAACTATTCATCTTGTTTTCTGTGATGCAAGTATTCTTCTCCAAGTTGGCTGCTAAATAGGATGTACATCATGAATCTACAATGTAGTAATAATATGTACATGGTTTATCCGTAGAGCTGGAGGATTGTTGAGACATTATGTGAGAAATATGTTGGAAATCTATCAAGTAATGTAGCTTATTAGATGAACTACCAATTTACTACTTATTTTGAACTCTTTCTTACTATATTGAAGTAGTACTGTTGCTTTATTGGTGTGATGTCCGTTCATTTTTATGCAATTAGAAGCTATACGTATATGTATGTAAATCTATATCTATATCTATATATATATCTATATCTATCTAGTCCCCGATTAGACACTATAAAATCATATATTGACGTGGTTTAGTGGGATGCCCTTTCAATATGTCCTCTCTCTCTCTCTCTCTCTCTCTCTCTCTATATATATATATATATATATATATATATATATCTTCCGATTGGAGGCAAGAAACCCTAGAATGATGTGGTTTGGTGAGATGACCCTTAATTGTTATCTGCTGTATCATTTTTTGTCAATATAGTATTACTTATTGGGTCTTTTATCAACTTAATCTATAATAAGTTGTTTAATTTAAGCATGTTTCTATTTCCTGTTTACCCTTTATGCCGTATCAGTTCAGCCCTTAATTGTTATATGTTGTATCATTTTTCTTTCACTCTGTTTTTATGTTTTTTTTTATAGTTCGGATGTTTCTATCATCTATCAAGTGCTCCTATTTTAAGAGATTAAAAAGTATGGGTAATGTTTGGAAAGCACAATTCACTCTTGTTATTTTATTTTTAGTAAGAACAAATATCGATTTACTCCCGA
Organism: Primula vulgaris; assembly: GCA_963920805.1. Lineage (NCBI taxonomy): Eukaryota > Viridiplantae > Streptophyta > Magnoliopsida > Ericales > Primulaceae > Primula > Primula vulgaris. Next base: position 13,672,945 of record OY987218.1, on the reverse strand, counting down.
AATCCTCCATAATTTGTTTTTAAAGAAATAGCACATGCTTGTTTATTTTCCAAAATCCTGTATATCTAAACTTGATTCCATCGGAACGTGTTTACGAACAGTTTATTCCAATTTACGAATAATGTATCTATCACTGAAAGATGTTTCGACTTTACTGTATTCCCCTATTTGGTATTAAATTACTCTATACGTGTTACTAAATATTTTCCTTTTGCTTTTAACTTCAGATATTTAAGGGTAAATTTTGGATTGGACTATGAAAACAAAAGTATTTAAGGATTGGTCCATGAAACAAAAACTAATTAAGCATTGGTCCATTTCAGCAACACCCATCCAGAGAGCAACACGTGTCAAAAAAAATTACAAAACGAAAAAAAAACTCCGAACCCTTTTAAAAACAGTCTGAACCTTTTTGAACTTTTTTGAAAAGAGTCTGAACCCTTTTGAACCTTTTTACATAGATATATACGGTGGTTTTTTATTGGGAGGTTTTTGAGAGAGTGGTAAATTAGATAAATAGAATTGGGAGAGTTTTTATATTTAATGAGTAATGGACCAATCCTTAATTAGTTTCAGAAATAATGGTCTAATCCTTAATTAAATTTTATATCCGAACCAATTCTTAAATAGTTTTGTTTTGATGGTTTAGAATATTCGGAAAAAACATTTAAAAATGGAAAAAAAAAATCATTAAAAAGAACCAAAATGGATATATTTTTTTAGAAAAACCAAAATAATCAAAAATTAAAAATTGAGCACACTTGCGAACACACGATGACACAATGACATGATAGACACGTCATCACATGGGATCATTTGGATACAAGACCATAGATCACAAACACGCGTACATAAAATCACGACCCAATGGGTAAATGGGTACACATAATCACATTGTCTAATTGACAAACGACTAATCATTTTTTTATCTTTGAATATTTGAATCCATAAAATGTACTTTTGATAGTTTTAGGTAACAATTGTGCACTTCTGAAATTATGAATCCCTAGGTTGATTTTTCGTCTGACGTCTGACACGAGATATGTAGATAAGAACTTACATTTTTTTGTTTATACAATTAATGAGAGGATGCGGTCATAATTTCAGCCCCTGCAATCACTACAAGAAAATATACATTTAGCAACAGAATTTTCTGTTGATTGATGATCAGTAACAGCTTAGCAACATAAGTCAGTATGATACCGTTTGGCTTGTTGCTAATTTTTTGTAATTGATTTAGCAATACTCATTTAAGTTAGCAACATAACTGCAACAAGCTTTTTCTATTGCTACTTGATGAATAATACAACACCCATCTGTAACACATTTGCAACACATAATATTGTTACAAATCTGTTACAGTTTTTAATCTATTTTATTTTAATATAAAACTTCGTTTAGCAACTCATGTCACCACGTCGGTATTCTGTTACTATTTATACTTTTATTTAAAAAAAATATTATGATATGTTGCTATAGTGATACTAATATGTTGCTATATGTGTTTTTCGAAAACAATAATATGTTGCTAAATGTTGGAAATATGATACAGTCATTTCAATAATATAATAAATATTAATAATTATAATATCATATATATTAATAATGATGACGTTTTTTATGTCAAACATTTTAACAGATATTAATGAAAACAATATCTTACCCCAAAATGCCATATTACATAAAAAAACGCTTAGTAGCATAATTAATTTCCATCATCTTAAATCCAACAGTCAATACTAGAATTAGGCTTTACAACCTCAAAATTATCACAAGTACTTGTGACTCCATACCTAAACAAAATAAGAAATTAACACTTTTCAGTTTTCACCAGCAATTGCCAACACCCCCACTGCCATCTTAATTATCATTAAGATCATCCTCCCTTAATTCCTCATCATCAGAAGTCATGACTTTCTCGAAATCTGTACTTGACCTTGCAAAGTGATGCTCAGACTTGCCAATATGTACTGCATCTCGAGAAGTGCTCTTTCTTAAGGACCCACGTTTTCATCATTTTGCAACCCCGAAAATAAGTTAATGCTTGTTTGATAATCTCATGTAGCATGCTAACATAAACTTGATGTGGTAGTGTCGAACTTAATGCACCCGACTCATTTGTATGTCTCATTTGATAGAGTTTCTATGGAGTTTGATATTACATATTGAGTTTTTTTTTGTCACACTAGTGTTTTATGTTTCTTGTTAGTGTTTTATTAGATAGACACATAGTGAAAAATAAATTGATACCGCTCACAAACAAGATTGAGTTGGAGAGTGATGTAGTGGCCACATTCCATCTTTCGAAAAATAGTTGTCATCTATTGCGGCATTGCACACTAACGTGTATTTAATATATAATTCTTACTATTTTCTTTTTTATAACTCCTATTATTTTGTAAATATTTTTCCTCTCTAGACTAGATTTATTTTTGTTTTATACCATTTTCGCACTAGGTGTCCGGTTGGACTAAAATTTTAAGCTTAAATATATTGGATTGAGTTGTCCAGCCCTTCCTTGAGTATCATGTTGCACTACTTCACATGAATGTGTATATAAACAATGGCTTAGAAAATGAATGAAATAGTCATTTGGCCATTATACCTAACATGCCATATTTTCTTTTTAATCAAACTGCAAATGTCGTAGTTAAAGTAATATTAGTTGATTAGGTTATCGGGGACAAACAAATGAGAAAAGTAAAATTCTAGGACTTATGGTGTAGACTTGTTTGGCAATGCATCTTATGTTAAGCGTAATGAAAGGAGGACAACAAATGTTAGTGTATGAACCCAACAATTAACCAAAATGAGTTCTCCAATGTCTATTCAAAAGCGAAAAAACGAAAACTTGTACTTTTGAAAGTGATATTTATACGCTTGCTAATTATGGTTCTCCATTAGAAAACTGTTATGTTGAGGGTAGTTTTTCCATTTTTTGCTTTACTGTGCCTAAAGTTCAATTACTTTACTCATTTTACTTTCCTGATCCACAAATCAATGAGGTGTTTTTTTTTTCAAATCGCTAAGCCTACTTTCTGTGACGGAATGATGTTTTGCTTTTCTTATGATACTTTATTAGTTATCAGGTGCCCAGAAAACTATCTGTGGTGTTTGGATTTGAAACTCTTCTTAATTGGGTACGTGAAGCATGAATTGTTGAATTTTTGGTATGTTGCAAATGCCAGTATTGGTACATTTATAACAGACCATCAATTTTATTCAGTAGATTTGTTCTATTAGAAGCTATGTAGCGAAAGATTTTTCCCATATCGGTTTTATAAGGTTAGCATGGCTCTTCCTTTTTTTCTTTTTGAATTAAATATATCATATTTTTGGTTTGAAGGTCTACCTATAACATATATCCATTGGTAAGTGTCCCCCTTTTCTCTTTGTGTGCATTTTTTCCCCTTTCTGTTTTCAGATAAAAGGAAATTGTTTGTTGAATGCTTAGTCATGAGAAAACAAATTTTTAGTTAAAAAACACGCATTGATAAAAGGAAGAAACTAGCACACGTTTCTCTCCCTCAGCAGTTGAGACTTACTTTGCAGCTTTACTTATGAATTTACACAAATATATAGTTAGATTGCACTTGTCATGTCTTTAAAAATTAGTTAACGGACCATTTGACCAGACAGGTTCTTTTAGTAGAAAAATAGATAGAAACTGAATTTTAAAAAGTATTTATAAGATCTACAGGTAAATAAATTGTCCAAACGGATTCAAAAGTGCTTATTGTGTTATTTTGTTTTAATTTCTTCCCAGTTCCTTAAATCACTCTGGCAATGACGTGACAGTACGACTAGCTTGACAATGATGTCACGGTATGACCAGGTTGTCTTAAAGCATAATTTTGTTGATTTGTTTATTAAGAAAATTTTCTTTCTTCAATTCATAGTTTTTAATCAATTATATCAATCCATCTTTCTTCACATATTATGCTTTTAGTTCATTTCATTTGGTTCCGGTGTCTGAGATCAGTTTGTTGTAGTCTTTTGGTTTTCCTTTTACTCAGTATAATTCATACACGCTTTTACCGAGTAGCTTATATTTTCGGTTCTTTTTTGAATTGGACTTTTTTGGGGTTGGTTTCTAACAGGTTGTTTCATATGCCATCCTACTTCTCATGGTGTCTGGTATACACTACATCTTCCTCTACAATTTTGATTTATTTATCTTTATTGCTATTTTTTCTTGATGAAACTGAAAATATGAAATGGAAACTAAAAGCTTTTTTTTGGAGGCCATACTTTCTCAGTAAAGTTGAAGCCCTAGTCGCAAGTACCTTAAAAGTATGAAGTATTTTGGTTACAGAGTGTTTTTTCTCCTATAAATTGCATTTTTGTTCAATTTGACTTCATTGAATTAATCATGTTTAGTTTGTGATATTACTGTGAAATTAGACTTGACCACCTTACAGTTTTATGCTAATTGACCCCTCTTAAATTAATCATGTATGTGTTTTATTACCCTGTTTATATTCTGGTTTCAACTCTGAATTTTTATGTAGAAGATGTCTCTATTTATAGTAGCATATGTTAATATATAAGTTCAAAGATTGTTTTAAAAAAGAATTATAAACTCTGTTATTTGAATATGTATCGAAGACACTTCCCAAGTTTAAACATCAATCAATAAAAGTTTTTGCGTGTCCTTTTATTGATAAGCTTCAAGTCAATATACCATTGTAAAATAGTTTTAATGTAAAGTACAAAAGTTAAATTGTACTTGTGACTTTCAACGATATTTGCTATTGTTGTGATGCTCTTTGATATTGATTTACTTATTATGATGTATTTTTTGCTTCTCATGTCAACGCCCATGCTTGTTAAATTCGGGTTAAATGCAACAAGATTTTGATCCTGATTTTTTGTAATGGTTTGGAAATTTGGAGGTGGAACTGTTTCTTCTTATAACATAGATTGGCTCGAGTATTGGTAGAATTGGAGTTTATCACACGAGTTGTTATTTTTTTTATATTTTTTTAAATCCTACTCTGAGTTTTATGAGCAGTTTTATCGAATTGCATTCAATGTCTGATTATTAGTGTTTTTTCCTTTTGCAATTTGCCGGATTTCCATGAATTGAAGAGATTATATTTTACTCACTCCTTCTCACACATATATGTGCTTACTTGGCTTGTAACTCAGTCCTAATACACATATATATTACCATTTATCAATAATTTTCAAGATATAAACCTGGAACCGTACGAGAAAGAGGACGATGGTAATACCTCCCCTTATCCCCCTTTTATGCCATCATGTTTTAGTCAATCAAATATTATCTTACCACCACCACCAAAAGGGAAATAGAGAAAGGGAAGTCCCTCCAGAAAGTGGTAATTTGTTATGCAATTTATTTAGTTTTCTTAAGAAGAGAGCATGCCGCCATGCAGACTCGAATAGAAGTGATTTAGCATTGCTTTCTAAGAGTAGTTTGCGTAGTGGGTTGCTAAAACTTTGAACTTAATGTAATATGTTGTAAGAAATAATCAAATTGATGACTTAAATTTATATTAAGTTGACGATTGGTTTCTTTTAGTTTACGGCATCACTTCATTTGACGTCGGCCTTTAGTCAAGTTTCTCCTCTTCAAAATTAACCCGCTGTAACCAATTAGTTTATAAACCTTAAGGAACTTATATAACCAATTTTTTTGTGGAATTCTTTATAGTCGTCATCCTAGTGGCTGGCTAGTTACTTCAATGTGTACTTTCAAAAGAAAGGGTTTTCATACTTTTCTCAAGGCTAAATAATTTCTTCCCTTTATTTAGTGACAATTTAGTTTAGACAGATCCAACTCAATGTTAAAAGGAAAATCTAGTTTAGAGACTCTTCAATGTTAGAGACTCTTCAATCCTGATCAATGATGCAATTCAAGGACTGGGTAAGCCCAAAACCATGTTCATGAAAATCCATTATTCATATTAAATGCTTAAATCGGTAAATATAATGAGTTGGTGACCAAGGTTATTTGTTTTTTGGATACTACATCCATTGAGCTTTTCGTACGTGTATTGGTGATAGCTATTATCCTAGTAATGAATTGGACTATTATCTGTAGGATAAGGATGTGACTTGTGAGTATGGTTAAGCAACGTTTTATAACCAAATTGAACCATTATCTGAAGTGGAATGTTATTTTCTTTTACTCTAAGATTCAATATGTTTATGCATAATGGGAAATATAACTCAACTTATCAGAGGTTCATTTGCCTTCCTATTTGTCCCTCTTTTCTATTGACAGGGAATTTCTTAGAAGTTGATTCAAGGCAACCTTCAGACGGAAAGTGGGATCTTGACATAATTGTGACTTCCAAAACTTTTTTTTAGTAGAATTGATGTTTTGAAATGCTTTTATAATGCCAGAAATTTTAATTATTTATTCGTGCTTCTCAGGTAGATGAAGTTCAGCTATTGGTAGTCTTGAAGGTAAGTCGGTAAATTTGCAAGGGATTTGCTGCTTTTAAATAAAACTGCAGCCCCTGAAATTGCAAGTCTTTTTCGTGAGATCGAGAATCCAACATTCGAGATGTGATGCACTAAAAAACAAGACAAAATGTGCCTTTTAATTACAACACATCTCGGTGGTTGGAACATTGACTCAACAAAAATTACTGTACTTACAGCCACTGCAATTATGTGTAACTATATCCGCTGCTATGTGTAATTGCAGCCACTTGTCATCGGGTAAAAAACACTTTTAGCTTACTTCCCTATGGTACTTTGATTTTTATGCTCATTTGAGTAAGTTCATTTCGTAGAATGTATATTCAGTGTTCTCAAAATATTTTTGTTTTAAAGAAACTCTTCAACAAAAGCTTGCTTTTTAAAAGTACGTTTACTTTCTTAAAAAAACTTCAACTAAAAAACTCTTCCTCTGCTCCTTACTAGTTTCTCACCTTCATGTGGTCACCAAAATGATTTGTAGTAACACTAAAATATAACTTATTTGACAAGCCGCTAAGTTCATCGTCATTTTTTCTGGTTAAAGGCTGAGTTGATATGATTCGAGTATCTTCCAACTCCCAGTTAATTGCAATCTTTAGATGATGCAAATGAGTTTTATGTTACGAGTCTTTTCACATGCTTGGTCGCAGGAGTGAGGTTCCACTCGTTGATTGCCTTGTTGTTGTACTTTGCGAAAGGCATATTTACTAAGCTGATATATATAGTCCTAGTAACAAATTGGACCAGTATCTGCAGGATACGGAAGTAATGGTGCATCTGATTATTTCCCTTCGACTATAGCAAATACTGTTCATGTTATCATTATTCCCCCCATTTTTTGATGTATTGTGAGTTTCCCCTTTAGGATGATGGTTCTGAAGTGGAATAGGACATGGTCACAAAAGGCTGGGGACTTTTTTGTTATATGTGCATGCTGCAGTGAAGATGATGCCAGTCCTCTCAAGGCATCTAACGTCCTACTTTAGAAATAATGTTTTTTCCATGATTCGCGTATTCGGTAATTAGTCGTTATATGCATTTGCGGTGTATTGCAGGTCTGGCTTGATTGCCCTGTCAAAGGAGGTGAATGGGGTATTTGGTTTAGCACATAGTTTAATATTTTTCTTTTAAAGATTTGCATGTAGTTGGTTATGTTATTCTTGGGTGAAATTTTGTTCTTTCAATTTGTATAACGTATGGTGTGAAAGATTTGGATATTAGAAAACGTGGATATTGTAGTTCATATTGTTGCTAACGCTTAAATGAAGTCACTTTGTAAGTACAGTAAACTGTTTACTTGGAAGTTACAAACTTCTCTCTTCCAGTTGACTATGTATCTGAACTGGAAAAAATATCTTCTTTTACTAAGATTCACTATGTTAATGCTTGATGGGATATATAACTCAACTATTCATTTTAGCTTCCTTTTGTATTCATAATTATCCATCTTTTCAGTGCTTCTTTTCTGTTGGCAGGAAATTATTTAGCAGTTGGTTCAATGCAATCTTCAATTCGAGTATGGAATCTTGACATGCTTTGTGGCTTCTAAAACTTGTCACATTAGAATTGATGTTTTTAAAGGCTTTTGAGTTGCCAAAAATCTTAATAGTTAATCCATGCGTCTCAGGTAGATGAAGTTCAACCATTGTTAGTGTTGTGTGACTTTGTTGAGGAGGAAAAAGAAAAGAAGAAGAAAGTGGAGAAGGTAAATTGGTTATCATCCTCTTAGCTTAGTGGCTGCTTTGGATTTTATGCTCTTTTGAGTAAAGTCTTTTGGGTTTAGGTGCTTCTTCACAATGCTTTCTTACTTGCATGATCGCATCCAACTTCTAATACTTAATTGTACGGATTTTTAGAGGAAGACCTTCAATTGTCTAAATTGGTATTTCTCTACTCAGGTTTGGATTGGAAATCGTTCAGCCTTGACCAAACTAAGCAAATGGAAATGTTGCAGGTGCCCTTAGTTGAAGAGTTGTTTCGTTGTTGCTTTTTACGCTCAGTAGCTGGATAGACTCAGATTTTTGCTTAACCTAAAACTACACCAGCTCATTCGCTTAAAAACTACAAGCAAATAATCCTCATGTAAGCGACATTTTTTTCTTTTGCTTTTGGTGTAGTGTTACTATTACCCTTCCGAAGATAATGAATTTTATATACAGGTTCACATCACGGTTCAAAAATGTATCGCGCCTGCATTAACTTTAATAGTACCAAATTGTGGAAGACGCCATGTAACATGACTCTGTATTCCGGCACTATGCCACCCGTCAAAAAATTACGGAGCAAATCAGTAATGTATCGCGTTGGATCCAATGGCATGTTGAAATTCCAGTCATAGAGATCCTTGTTTCTCCAAAAGCAAAACATAGCAATACTTCCCAGAAATAATTTATCATGATTTTCAAGTACAAACCAATCTCTCTTTGATACTCCCCAGTTGACCCATGTTGAAAGTTGCAAAGAAAAGAGTTCTCTTTGGTGTTGCGATTTAATGATATGTCTCCAAATAGTCTTAGCCGCATTACACTCCCTCAGGTAAGCAGCCGTGGAAGATGAGCCCTGTTGGAATTTTAATACATTTGAAGCAAGCGGTTGTGTTGGTCATGTTTCGACGTTTCGTTAGCCAAACAATGCATTTGCAACAGGCAGGTGCTCTACTCTGTTGAATTACAAGTATAAAACATAACAGTTACATGTAGAAAAACAATCATGGTAAAAAAGTTAGAAAAATGGATAATGTACGTGATAAAAAGGTTATATTTTGTACACGCAAAGAGTACATTATTTCCGGCCACCTATAAATTTACCCAAGAGCATTATATGTTGCTAGCACAATAACCGTATTATGTTTTGTGCAACCGTGGTAAAGATTCTGTTAGGCCTCGGAGCTATTAACTCAATTCACTACCGTTTAGTCGTTTACCAATGATATACTTCTAACTTGTGGAAAACTATATTTCTTTTTATTACACAAAGTTCTAAAAGTCGGCAGCAGGGTACTCGTGGAAATAGTTTGACGATGGTTTCCACCTAGACCGCCTTTCCCGAGCTCCGACCTACCTAGAGGACCTTAATCATTTCATATTAATTTACCCGGTCCTCTTTGTATTAATTAGTCCATTCTATATGATTTATAAAATAAGCCTAATCTTTCACATATTCATTTTGATTTAGCTGCAAAAGTGATGGTATTTATAAGTTTATAATTTTGATTTGAAGAACCAATTTTACCAAATACGCACTTAGAAAACCACCAGGAAGCTGATAGAGATTCTTCTCCCCCTCAAAATCGTAGAAGTCATGGTACAGTGTTCGATTGGTTGCAATTTTTAGGCCAAAATAGTTGAATTCTATTCCATTGCTGATAAGATGTCTTCTCAACGTATAGAATTTGTTTTATGTGAAACAAGTTAGGTAAAAAGGCCATTGAAATAGGTCTACCTGCTTTTACTAATTTTCTTCAAAAAAAATCACTCAGAGAATGATAAGGGTGGTTTAAGATCTTATTCTCACAGATTTGTGAATCATATAGATTTTGGTTGGTTATAGAGACTTTGGTTGTTTCTATAACCTCGCGGGAACGGAAATGCAAGGGTAATATCGACAATAACAAGAACCATTAAAAGGCTACATGCTTCAACAAGCTTATAAACTTAACCTATACCAAGCACACAAAAAATCATAAGCAGATCTTTCAAGGTGCAACCATAGGAAAGATGCCATTGGAACAATAGGCTCTTGAGGGCATAACAGGCTCTTGGCTTTGAACCACTTTGAGCCCACACCTCCGAGATTTTGAGGAAGTAAGAACAGATAAATATATCAAAGATTTAAGAAAGCAAAATATAATATCGGCAATTGACAATAAGACAAAAGCAATAAAGAAATAACTACATAATTGTATTACTCCAATGAAAACCACTCGATTTTGGTCTAATAGTAACAATGTCAAAAACCAAATTAAACCAGTCTCACGATTAAAAAAACAAAATAAAGCAACAAAAATTAATCTCCAGAATCATTCTTCCTCCTCAATAACCTTAGTTCCCAAACCCTTGAGCCCACCCTCAGGGACCTCGGCAACAGTGACAAGAGAGTACAACTCTTCCTTTGCATCTTCATCGTCGTTTCTCTTGCGAGCAATTCTCACTCTAACCCGCCTCGGAACACTTCGGATTCCTTGGCTCCAAATGTACTTGTTTAGTTTTACGTCCACACGTACGTCCTTGGTCCCCATGGCTTTTTCCGCGAATTTACGGATCTCCTTTATGGCTTTAGGGGCCTTCTTCTTGAAGGTGCTGTTGGTTAGAAAAAACAATGGGGGGAAAATGTGAAAAGCTACTCTGTAGGGTATTGAGAAAAGCCTATTAAGGCTGAAATTGGCTACATTTCTAAGTGTAAACTAATTTGGAAGGCTAGGACTAGCGAAATTCAACAAAAGCAACATACAAAGCAGCTATCTATTTGGAAGATGAAAATATAACCAAGCTAAGATATGTGAAATTAGCAGGTAAAAATTACTAAAACTACAATTTACTAAGTAACAATGTTCCATGTTGTCCATATGAAAGAAGTCCGGAGCACAAACTATGGTGCCAAAAGAAGAAGCAACAAGCTATTAGCTCTCAGGTTCTCAAAAGAAAGTTAGAATGTCCTATTAAAGAGCATCCTAATAAGTTGGGCATCAATGATTTACAGCAGACCAAAATGAATTTAATTATGGTTAGATATTTCTCTTAATTTCTTTCTTATTATCAGACTCAATAAAAAGAAGAAAATATCAATACAATTTCCTAAATAAGATCACTTAGGTTAATCAACATACAGTAAGCGTTTTTTTATCAAGTAAAAGGTGCAGAACAAAAGTTAGCAATTTAATAATGATATGCCCGTATGCGTATATCCAGATACACATTAAGTAACGCAACCATATTAACATGTAACTTGATGTGTACATATAATAAGGAAATCTAAAAGTATGTAAATGCATGGGCATGTTTTATCATGAGAAATAAGTTGGTTCGGGCCAAACCTAGTGCAGATTCTAAACATTTCATTCTAGAAACTATAACAGAACCTAAGGTAGAAGATAATCATATGAACAAGGAATCTCAGATTGAACCAATACTAACACAAACACTGACATCTGAGTGTAAAAATAACACAATGGCTTGAGAAAATAAAGTTAACTTCACACACTCAATAAACCCTCCCAAGCATTATTTGACTAAAATAAGCAATATAGTCTTTAATTTCATACACATGTACGGAAGCCTATGATATCTTGTTGTCTATTAAGTGATGATGCAAGCTTTGTAATTCGAAGTAGTAATTATGCTATTCAGAGGCAATTCAAGGGTCCTCCATTTTTTTAGAATAAGGTGATGAGTGCTTAGAAGATGTATTACCATACGCAAGTTTTAAGGGTTAGGAATATGTTACTCAAGTAGCATTTAAGTCATCAAAAGGAGATTAATTAGACTTTGAATCATTCAGATCCAACCAATAGTAACAAAAATACAAACACTCCTATACAAATATAGAATAATACTATATACCTTTATATAACTCTTTTAAACACATTATACCCGAACACTGGTAATCATCATTTGACTAAAAGTTCAACCTTCTTCCAAAGAAACCAACAAATATCAAATGGGTTGATAGGAAACGCAATATCATGAAATGGGGGGCAACCCAGATTCAGAAAATATTAGTAATCCTTCAAACAAATATCAAACACAAATACCAGCAATGATCATTTAACTAGAGGTTCAATCTTATTCCAAAGAAAATATCAAATATCAAATATAAAATGGGTTGATAAGGAAAGCAATGACATGAAATGGGCAACCACATTCGAAAAATACTAGTAATCATCAACCACTATCAAACACATATACCAGTAACGATCATTTGACTAGGGTTCAATCTTCCACCAAAGAAAACACCAAATATCCAATGGGTTGATAAGAAACGGAATAAAATAAAATGAGCAACTCAGATTAACAGATATTAGTAATCATTCAAATAATATCAAACACAAATACCAGTAATAATCATTTGACTAAAGATTCAATATTTTCTCAAAAAATTCAACAAAAGATCAAATGGATTGATAAGAGTTCAATTAACAAGAAATGGGCAAGTCCGGAAATATACTAAGAAAGCATAGCTTTGAAATAAAACACTAAAATTATATGCAGTTAATATGTAAGCAAATACCAGTAATCATTCAAACGGCATCAAACAAAAATACCAGTCATGATTATTTGACTAAAGATTCAATCTTTTCTCATAGAAATAGATTGATAAGAATTCCAATAACAAGAAATGGGTAGCTCAGGAAATATACTAAGACGCGTAACTTTGTAAGCAACATCAAACTATATGCAGTATATATGCAAGTAAATACTACTCGTAGTAAATCATTCAAATGGTATCAAACCAAAATACCAGTAATGGTCATTTGACTAAAGGTTTAATCTTTTCACATAAAAATTAAGCAACAAAATCAAATGGGTTGATAAGAATTCAAATAACAAGAAATGGGTCGCTCGGAAAATATACTAAGAAGCATAGGTTTGTAAGCAACACTATTTTTTTGCGGTATATGTGTAAGTAAATACTATTCAAATGGTATCTCAGGCAAAAATAACAGTAACGATCATTTGACTAAAGACTCAAAACTGTTCTCATAAAACTTAGCAAACAATCAAACAGGTTGACAGGAAACCTCATAACAAGGAATGGGTAACTCAGGAAATATACTAAGAAATTATAACTTTGTAAGCAACACTAAAACTATATGCAAGTATACCCTAATAATCACTCAATTAATACCGAACAAAAATACTAGTAATAATAATCTTTTCTCGTAAAAACTAAGCAAAAGTTCAAATGGGTTGATAGGAAACCACATAACAAGAAATGGGTAGCTCGAGAAATACACTAACAAAGTATAACTTTGTAAGCAGCACAAAATTGATATGCAGTACATATGTAAGTAAATAATACTCGTAGTAATCATTCAAATCATATCAAACAAAAATATCTGTAATGATCATTTGACCAAAGTTTCAACCTTTTCTCATGGAAATTAAGCAACAAAATCAAATGGGTTGATAAGAAACCACATAACAAGAAATGGGTAGCTCAGGAAATATACTAAGAAAGCATAACTTTGTAAACAACACCAAAATTATATGTAAATATGTAAGTATTCACTATTAATAATTCATATGATATCAAACAAAAATCTTAGTAATGATAATCTTTTTTTCATAAAAAACTAAGCAAAAGTTTAAATGGGTTGATAAGAAACCAGATAACAAGAAATGGGTAGCTCAGGAAATATACTAACAAAGCCTAACTTTATAAGCAACACTAGAACTATATGCAGTATATATATATATATTTAAGAAAGTAATAGTAATAATGATAAAAAGAGTGAGGAATAAATAGTAATAAAATTCAGCCAAATGGTATCAGACAAGATTCAATCTTTTCTCATAAAATTCAGCCAAAAGGGTTTGATAAGAAACCAAATAACAAGAAATGGGTAACTCAGGAAATATACTAAGAAAGCATAGTTTTGTAAGAAACACCAAAATTATATGCAGTATAGATTTAAGTATATAATACTACTCGTAGTAATCATTAAAAAATACCAGTAATGATCATTACTAAATATTAAATCTTTTGTCATAAAATTCAGCCAAAAATCAAATGGGTTTAATAAGAAAACAAAATAACAAGAAAGCATAAGAAAGACTAAAAGTAGATGGAAGTGCATATGTAAGTAATAATAATAATAATAAAAAAGAGTAAATAATAAAAATACCATCCATGGAGACGCTTGTGGAGGTTAATGGTGTATTCTCTGCTCACAACCTCCTCTTTCCTCCCTTTTGTACCCTTATCCACCATTCTCTCTCTCTTTCTCTCTCTTCAGTATTCGCTAAGTGTTGAAGAAGAAAGAAACGAAACCCTAGTTTACTGTTAAGTTGTTATTGGGTTTTTTACTTGGGCCGTTTAGCCCAATCACGTTTACTCCATATTCCATGGAAGTACTTATATATTGATTCAGAATATTAGCTACACCTACCTTACTTTTTATAATATTTTTTGGGTTTAAGTGTTGGTCGAAACTAATTTAAGTTGACTGATCCGGTTTAATACAAAAATAACTTATAATTTATACGGAAAACATATTAAAATGTAAAAAAGAGCTTCAAATCTGTTTTTAACCTTAAAAAAATGGATTATAATTTATACGAGAAAAATATTTAAACTGGTTTTTTAGTGTTTTTTTGAATTATTAAGTAAAAAACAAAAGATACCAAAAAGTTACGAAAATAATATTTTTTTTTATCATTTGTAAGGTGACCTAGATTTAAATGACCCATGAACAAAAATCTTGTTAAAAGATGATCCGCCACCACAAAAAAACCCATGTTTAGGATACCAACTTATCTATTTGAGAGCTCAACTTCTAGTCTTTTCCTTTTCATAATTACTATTCCAATATGTTGTTATAAAATGGATTTTAGTTGGAGAAGGGTTGTTTGTCGTCTAATCTCGTCTAATTATAGTTTACTTTCACTTAATCCAAATTACTCATTGTGACGCTCTAAGCTCTGTCTATGACAAATTTCCGTCCAAACATCAATCGGGTCATTTTACACCAATATCACCACTTACCGTCACCGAACCACCACAGGCTTGTTGTCTCCTTTGAGGCTTCGACAGAACTACGTTAAGAACCTAAAGGCTCCTGGTCGTTCTGGTGAGTTCTTCGGAGACAACTTCTATGAGCTTATGAAAAACATTTGACAACTTGGGTGAGAGTTTTAAGAGTGTTTGAAAAGCCTTACACAGTTGTGAGTATTTTTTGGAAAAAAGTTTGTGGTTGTACAATTTAGTGAACTTATTTAGTAGAAACAAAGTTCTTTTAATCTTTGTTACATACTTGTTATCAAATTCATCTGTATCTGTCTCCTTGATCATAGACTCACATCGACTCTCTCCCCCTCTACACCCTCCTTTTCATTTTAATGAAGGTTAATCCTACTAGGATTGTTAGTACTTGGGCTATGAAAGTTGTAAACAAACAAAGACCCAACACAGTTATGCATAACAAATGCCCCAAAACAAAATAAAAGAATTCTTGTCCTTGAATGCAATCTTATAACTGAAACAGGAGTTCCATCAATTCATTACAAACTATGAAAGAAAGCGAACAAAAAAGACGAACTTTTCTGAAGAGGCAAGAAAGGCATAAATAAGTGAAACCCTTGAAGTTCAAATACATCATCTTTCTTCACAGTTACTGCTAAAATACAATCTTTAACAACCCGAATGTTTTCTCTATGTAACTTTGTTGTCATTTGATCAAACATCAAAATTTCAATTTTGAAGAGATAAATTGAGCATCTCTTTAATTCATGGATGCTCACTTCTCTTATTCGGATTCCACATCATTTGCTGTTGGATCTTCAACCTCACTTTCACTATTCATTTCATTGTTCCTGAGATTCGAGGGCTTTGTTCCAGAGTCATTAATAAGTTCAACTTTTAGATACTTGATGCCTCTTTTCTTCTCACCGCTTTTCCTTTTTTTTCTCTTTCTATCTTTTATCTTTTCGCGTTCCTCTTCAACTTTTCCCTTGTTGTCAATGTAGAATACATCATCAAGGTCCGAGTCTTTCCCCCCTGCGCCATATTTTGATATCTTGCTTCCAGCTTCTGATTTGTCAGAAACTATCCTTGCATGGAATTTTAGAATGATTTCACCAAGCGCTGTGATTCCTTGATCTTCTGACTCGTGTACCATTAACTTGTATAACCAGTCTGAATAACAACAGCAATCACAATTCAGGATTAAATCAGAGATTTTAGAAATATATTTTGAATAGAGAGAATAATAATGCCTAGTTATAAAGTTTCACCTCCCGACACTGTCTATTTGAAAGGCCTCCTTTTGATTACGTTGTTTATAGTTCTTGCAAAGGCGAGCTAAGGGGCACTCACAAAGAAGGGCCAACTTTTTTTTCCTTTCACTATTAATTTTGTTATAAGAAAATGTAACCTTAAATCAAAATGTGATAAAGAAAACCTTATGAGCTATTGAATCTTGCTTTTCTTAGGTTCAGGAAGAAGTTAGGTCATTGATTATTATGTACCACATGAAACAAAAGGATATCAACTACAAAGTTGAGTAAACTCCATAATCATAAATCACATATCGGCATCACATCCGCTAGTATTGGTTATTTCCATTATTCTCTAATGAGATGTAAACAGTTTAACTAACACTGCAATTAGAGGACTTACGAGCTCCTAAAACCTTTAAAATTATCAAGACATAGGTAAAAATGCCAGAATGACATGATCGGAAATACCAGGTTGCTTGTCAGCAGTATTACAGGGATCAAAACAGAGAATACAGATGGTTCAAGAGGCTTTCCATAAAAAAGAAAGAGCTAACCCATAAAGCTTTCTTTATAATATATTCATAACCAATAGCACAAGATTACTAGAAGAAGAATATCAGAAATAACTTACTTAATATTGCCTTGGGTGATTTTCCTTTCGGTTCATCTACTTCAATTTCCGTGCTAACCTTGTCACTAACCACTTTAACAAGCTGAGACGGGAACCCAGAATTAGTGAAAGCGTTATCATAAGAGAGAGCTTTTGTGAGATCTCCATTTTTTCTGCAAGTCGTAAGAAAAAATAATATTCAAGATATTAAAAATGATATATTCCATTAGGCTCTCAACTTTAAATGTGCTTCTCAAATATACCTGAATAACTCAGTGGCTTCATGGGTAACTACAACTCGCGATATAGAAAGACTTAGTACGCTTTTGACGGATACACTACTCATTGTCTCTGGATTCAGGAATGAGTACTCTGGTAATATCACAGCATCAAGAAGAACCTTTCTCAGAGACACCTCATTTTCAGGACTCTGCAAATATATATTTATCTAAGAATCAATATGTGTATAGAGTTTATGGCGTAGTCATTGAACATACCAGATGGTTATTATTTTATTGTATCAAAGTCCCATTAAAGATAACTCGAAAGGTGAGACCGAGACAATTTATGAGTACCAATTCTTAAAATCATAAAGGACTTCACTAAAGAATGAAAATACAAATAGCATACCCTGAATGACGAAAATTAGTAAGTAGCAATATTAGCATAACATTTGTATAAATTACAGAAAAGCCTTCACATTATAAAAACCTGTTATTTCTTGTAAGTTGTAACAATAGAACAGCTTAAGTAAACAAGGTTTTAACATGATTCGAAATTTTCCATCCTATGATAGTCAACACTGAACAGTACAACTACTAGGGATTCCAAACTCGCACTTACCAAAAGGGAAGCTACAGCCAAACACTGCTCAAGCAACATCTTCACAAGGGTTTCTGCAAATGTATCAGATAAAGTAGCATATTAGTACTGCCAAGAAAATTAGCTACAGACCATTTCTCAAAAGTTATGACAAAATGAGCAGGCTTTGGTGTTTTGAATCTCCATCACATTTCCCAACTTATGCATGCCCACTCTTCTATTCACATTTTTCTACAAACATCGTCCAATATAAATATAATTTGGTAAAAAAGCAAGGGCACTGAAATGTGTGATAAGAATGTCACCTACCATTTTTCGTTTCTCTTAACAGCCAACACAAAAAGGATGTGACACTAAAGTCCTAAAAATGTAGCGTTTTTTTTACATCCTAAACTTCATTTTTACAAGCACTAGGAAATCATAATTAAGGAAAAGTAAAAAACACAGAATAAAAGAGAGTACACTAACCAAAAAAATAGAAGTTTCGAAATCCAGTGATGGACCCAACAGCCTGAGCCCTCAACTCTTCCTCCGAAACACCGGAACACAAATCCAAGCACAGTCTCAACAAAAATGCTTCCGCAATCACCGCACCAGCCAACTCACTCACACCGACCACCACCACTTCATCTCCCAAAATAGGAAAAAAGATTTTGAAAATCTCATTCCCTTCTAAACCCTCGCAAATCTCGTTTCCAATCCAAACACGAATCAAATTCTCTAACGGCGTAATAAACTCATCCGAGCCCAAACCTGAATCCACTTCATCGCCATTTTTAGAACAACAAACGCTAATAAACCCTAAAACAGATTTAACCACGGATTGAATCTTTTTCATCAATTTCTTTTCTTTCTTAGAACCCGTTTCCCAAACCTTATTTTTAAGGTCAATAATAACTCTATGAACCTCAAACACAACAGGAGCTAACAAAGCAATGCTTTTATAAGAATCGCAAGTAGCTGAACAAATAGATATTAACCCAAAAAGTTCATTTAAACACGAAACTCGATCCGAAAACTTATTTTTTTGTTTCAATTTGGTGGAAAAGACTAAATAGGAGTAAACCCAGATGGATTCTAGAGGTGGGTTGATTCTGGATTGGATTAATTGGTGGAAAGTATTGAGAGAAGATGAGTTGTCACTTTTTTGTGAATTTGTTAAGAGAAAATCAATTGATTTTTTGAGAAGAAGGTTATGGTTTTGGGCAATTGGGTTGGTGAATTGAGGTGGGTCGATTAGGGTTTTCGCCATTGTTGTTGGGTTTGAGAGATTGAGTGAGTTTTTTTAGGCTAAAACACTAATTGGGTTTTGGTAGAGAGAGAGAGAGAGATTAGGGTTTTGGGCAAGGGTTTTGTAGCAGGTGTGGTAAAAATAAGTGAAGTACAGTAATTACTAATTAGTATACCAAAAAAAATAAAAATAGTCACCGGGTTCTATTATAATTGTGCTAAAACAAAATGTGCAATTTTAAGCCACAAAATAACTACTGCTATTACTTAAAGTGGTGTAAATTAAAATTTCAAAGTGTTACATTGTGTGATCTATTTTTTAAAATTTTGTATGATATAAGTTTTTAACTCATTAAAATTGCAATTTTGCACTTCATCATAAAAAATCCATCTTTTTATCGTTGAGAATGAAACAGTCCGGATCACAAAGGAAGATAGTTTCGTATGATTCAACTAAATAGGAACGGAGGAGTATCTTACATACCGTCAATTTTATTAATTAATATATTAATTTTTGACTTTTTCATCTTCGGACATGGTTCCAACTTCCAATAGACTAAAAAAAATAGCCGAAATTATTAAATTACTCTCATCCAACACTTAAATTACTTTCGATTTAGTATAATGTACTTTCATAATTTTTTCCCTTTATTATGCACTTTTTTGGGGGTACGGGTTTGGTAGCAAGTTGTAAAATAAGTGAAGCAAGTTGGGAATGGATTATCTCTCAATTCGCCATTTTTATCAAAAGTTATGATTATATTATACTTTCCTTTTAAATTAATATTCTAGCTATTATTTCTTGTACTAGCTACCTACGTAAAAAAGAAGAAGAGGATGGTCGAGTTAAACATCTTCAAGGACAGTTTTTTTACATGGAAACAAGCAAGCCTCAATACCAGGATTTTATAAGTTATAACTACTTACAAAAGTCAAATTCATCTGCAGAACCACGAATTACATTGTATTTAAAACATACATATCACATTGGGATCATTTTGTCGAGTAAATATATTTTCACTATTCTAACACTCCTCCTTAAACTACTTGTGAGAACATGGTCCTGTAACGTTTTTGTCTTCACTCCTCTCACAAGGAGTATAAGGAGGAGTGTTAGAGTAGCGAACGTAACATTACTCTATTTTGTCAGGCACAACTACATAATCTATGAACTTTCCTTCACAGTCATCTCTCGGTCACAATGAAAACGTCTGTGTCATACGAACAAATTTGCAAAAGTGGAAACAAGCAATGCCAAGTTTATTTTAATAACCGGTTTCAATTCTTTATATGGATATAATATGTCATCTATTTCCAACATTTTATGAGCTGATAAATCTTTTATTGAGAGGGCATGACCCCGCCATTACAGGTTTTACAGCTTCGATTCCCACGCTAACACAACTTTTTTCAAGTTTGAACAACCATCCTACTTAACATAGCAAAACTATATCAGGAGTAGACATGATCAGTTGAATGAAGTACCACATCAGCGCATCACTCTCGATTTGAACTTCTCTGGACCCTGATTGTATTCAATAGCTCAGATTGTAAAAATTCAAGTTTCTGAGCTTCCATAGCAGGTTTCAGCAAAGCATCTACGAAGCACAATCGTGGCGATACTGTAATTACCTTCACCAAATAGCCATCCAACCTCGTAAATTAAATATACAGGTACAAAAATATGTTGCAGTCATGTGAGTCAGAAATAATGCTGATATGGTTGAAGCAGCGTACCTGACTCTGAGTCAGAGTGACTCAGAGTCCACAGCCGTTGGATATTGCTACAGTACATTTCATATTTTAACTGTAGCAATATCCAATGGCTGTGGACTCTGAGTCACCTTGACTCAGAGTCAGGTACGCTGCATCCTGATATGGTTCACTTTCTATCGAAGTAAAAAATAAAATTAAAGCAGAAATTCAATTACCAGCCTCACCAGGAGTTCTCTATTTGTACGTAAAAACTGTAACCGGATTTAGCAGATTCCTCGTGCTCCCTGAAAATTTGCAAGTTCAGGTGAGTTGTGTGATAAATGGATGCACATTTTAAAATACATGTGGAATTGTAAAATAATTAATCTGATTTTAGTGACCTGCAAGGAATCCCCGGGTTTATGCGTATCAATTCCTAAGCAGCGCCCTATATCATGAGGGATGAGCACACTGCCCATTCGCCTAACCGCTGTTCCTTCAGCTTCAGTGCAACCTAAAACCAATAGGTGTATTAGTATGTATACAGTTTTGTATCTAACTCCGACACAACTTAACAGATATAAAGCTTAAGTTGAAAACAAACCAATGCAAGTACCCAGTTAATAGCTTGAGTTTTACTTTTAACTTGGTAAGTAACTTCAATGTCTCAAAAGCAATAGTCTCTGTTAATCTCAAATATAACTTATGCGGGTTGGTTTTAATCACCAAATAAACTGAAAAGGAGCAATATGTAAATGAAAAGAGAACCATAACCACCAAAGATTTTTTATGATTTATAAAATGTAAAACTTTGTTCACTGTGGAGTCGTCAATTGGATATCGACTCAACTTATTCCAGGTTCCGTACCAACAAGATAGCATCATGAGCATCTAGAACAGCATAACAATTTTAAGTAAAAGTAAAAGGTTGAATCAAATGAGAAATTTATGTTTATACCCATCAGCAAAGGCACATGAGAAAATGCCTGTAGAAAAATGTACATGCAGATACTGAAGTCATTCCAAACTAAACTGACTCAACTCTCTGTAAGGAAAGAGTTACATTATATACAAGACACCGATCACTTGCAAGTTTCCCTTTCACTTGCATCAAATGATCAACAAATATTTGAAAAATTAATGCATAATTTTGAAGACTTTCAGCGCATCAAGAGAGCAGGCAAGTTGGGTAGTCCCCATAACAGTAGAACTTTTAAAGGTATCAGGGGAAAAGAACAGGCTAATTAGTGTTCTTCATAAGCACTTGACTTGGCAGAGACGGTTGGAGATTCTAATCTATAAGGTTGAAAGCAGAGAAAGAAATTACTCGCGTGGAAGGAATGGATCATATTAGAATGGTATAAATGTTTCAAGCTCCGTGTCTAGAATTGGCATATTCTAATCATGTAAGGTCTGTATATAACAACAGTGTAAAAAAAGATTATCTTTATGAGGTTGAGAAAATTGCTTGGAGTTGCAAAAGAATTTAAGGAACTAATAAAAACGAGTTACTTGTTTTGTACTATTATGTGTACTGATAGCAACTTCAACTGTAAGCGGATCTGGCCCCAGTTGAAAGATAAGTTCTTTATCAGCATGTCAACAACCAATGTTACTTTTAGAGAAAGAAAAAAAAGGAAATGTATTCAAAGAGACTTGAAACAGTTTTCCATTTGATTCTGATTTCGGAAACATCATAAAAGAACATATCAAATGAAATATCAAAAAACCCCATATAAAAGACTAAAAGAGAAGACAACAATGATGCTGTAAATAAAAAAATTGTTGCGAAACCAGATAACAAAATTTACACAGACTAATTGCCATAACCAATCCCTAAATTGTTGCGAATTGGAACAAACCCTTTTTTTCCAGGAGAGCCGGAGTAGTACAACAACTTGATTGCCAGTTCTATAAAAATTAATAATATGCAAAAGCAAAGGCAGCTAAATAAGCTTAATAAAGGGGGATAGGCAGCACATTTAGCAACAAATATAAAGAACGCAAATTTGCCATTGTGACAGTTACACGAATAAAAGATTCGGCTGAAACCTCTTTACTTAAAAGTTAAAGCAAGTCTTGTATTATTCTTTGGTTATATACTGGTATACCTACAGACACATAAACTATTATTCTACATGATGACAAAGCTTTTATCTCGCTCATACACGCCTGTAATGCAACAGATACACAAACACACACATGTACAGATGCACGCTCACACACACATAACTCAAGAGGATTAA
Organism: Primula vulgaris; assembly: GCA_963920805.1. Taxonomy (NCBI): domain Eukaryota; kingdom Viridiplantae; phylum Streptophyta; class Magnoliopsida; order Ericales; family Primulaceae; genus Primula; species Primula vulgaris. The sequence continues at coordinate 13,649,954 of OY987218.1, read as the reverse complement.
CTTAACAATGAAAATGTTGATAGTGGAATCCAGAACATGCATACATTATAAAAATTGACTCTATAAGCTATAATTCCATTGAGGACTAAATTAACTGACGAAAAAAAATATTCTAAGAAAGAGAGCACTACAACTTCACTGCAACAATCTATAAGTGAGAAAAAGTTGGTAACCAACTAAATGTAGGATTCCAAAAGAAAAGCTTACAAAAAAAAGGGTAGCATATCAACGAAAACTATCTTAACAAGAGGATGCGTTTTAAGTTTAAGAGGAGTGTGACATACTTGTTAGTTGTTAACAGAAATTGAAACGGTAACGCTTTGCACCTTCCATCCAGCAACTGATTTCGGAAAAACAAACAAAATGACGGAGAGGATCAATATGAAGATTTGATATTAAGAGACACTTAACTCTACACAGTAGTTTTTTTAAAAAGAAGCCAAAACAATTTCCTAGCACTTGTGCAATTTGCAATAAAGTTGAAATGTAAATTTGCCTAGTTAGAGATTAATGATATTTCAAGCTAAGGCTTTAGCATAAAGTGGCATCTGCAATCAGCCTAGTGCTACGAATCCCAAAAATTCAATCAGAGAAAAACATATATATATATATATATTGATTAAAAAAATCTAAACAATGAGAATAAAAATATTAAAGGGACAGTAATCAATGAGCATCCTTATATGCCAGCAGCAAAAGCCAACAAACATTTTTATACCTATCCAGCTTTCGATTAGAGAAAACAATTAGAGAAAGACTTAAATACATAGAAAGTGGAAACTAATAACTAACTGGATCATATGATTTGAAATGCAGTAGCAAAATTACCTCGCACAGCTCAGGATCGTATGATTTCGAACAACCAGTATCATTGAATTGCGGTAAGACAATTGCTGCTGCTTTCAAGTTCAAGGACTCTTGTTGAGTTCCTAGAAAAGTTCCAACAAAAACATAACTAACTGGATTACAAAAATAAAGCTTTACTTTTCAATCAAAGAAAACACTACAATAATGCAGCAATGAATTTATTGAACTAACACACATTACAGTGAACTGATAGCAAACTCGATTCTACTGCCCAAAAAACCATACAAAACACATATAAACACGTCCCTTACACAGTAACACCCCACAGACCAAACACGGTTCAGAAAAAAATAATTCCATGCAAAGTAGTCGGCTTTTTTTAAAACATTACCATAAAAGATTTATCGAAAGCCTAATTCAAAAAGACCAAACTGTCAGAGTATAAACCAAAAAGGAATAATGGACCCTTTTGGGTAGTAAAATCAGAACAGTTTAATTACTAGCCAACACTGTTTGCCAGGTATCCTCATAAAATGTATTTACTAGGGTAGAAACCATACCTTGAGAGATGCAGATATCAACTATTCACCAATGGTGTCTTTGGAATAAATCACCAATAATCTCCACACGAACAACTACCATGTCGGAAGTGATGAAAGCGCTTAATATCGCGTACTACAATTTCTCTATTAGTAATCTCCGAAGCTAATTTCATAAACTCGTGGCAATCTCCACAAATACGCAAGTTCTTGAAAATTCTGATAGTTTTACATGCAGATTGACTTATAAGGGAAAAGGATAAAGCCAACCTTTCACTATGGTGATATAAACTTTCTTTTTTCTCTCCTTCGCTCATATCATGAAGCACATAATCGATGTTAGGCGAATACCCAACAGATGAAACTTTCTCAATTAATTCTTCCAATCTTTGGTATATCTCAATTATCATTGGATGTGAATTATCTTGAGAGAGAAAAATATGGTTTTTATTAGCTACAGTAACCCAGCTACAACCCGGTTCCTTTTTCACACCTTGACTGGACATTAATGATCTAACTTTAGAGGCATCAATCCACTTCCCTTTAGCGGCAAAAATATTAGATAACAATATATAATTTGAATCTATCTCCGGTTTTAACTCAAACAGTTTCTCCGCTGCTTTTTTACCTAATTCCAAATTTCCATGACTTTTACATGCTCCGAGAACAGTCTCCCAAATTAGTGTATCGGGTTCGAACTTCATATCCTTGATGAAGGTATCCACCTCATCGAATTTTCCTCCTCGACCAAGAATATCAACCATACAAGCATAATGCTCTATTGAAGGGACAATTCCATATATTTCATCCATAGATTCAAAATACTCTTTACCTTCCTCAATCAAACCCATGTGGCTACAAGCTGAAAGAATACCCAAGAAAGTAATTTCATCGGGTAAAACGCCTTCATCTAACATACCCTTAAAAGATTTAATAGATTTATATCCTAACCCATGTTGTGCATAACCACATATCATCGTGTTCCATGCCACTGTGTCTCGAAAATTTAAGGACTCGAAAGCATACTTGGCATCTTCAATACAACCACACTTTCCGTACATATCAACAACTGAACTACCGACGAAAAGATCACTAGAATGCCCAGATTTCACTGCCCAAGAATGGAGTAATCTTCCATTTTCAACGTTAGATATCCCTGCAGATGCTCTCAAACAACTAGCTAAAGTATACTCGTTAGGCTTAATGCCTTCTTTTTGCATATCTGTAAAGGATTGAATGGCCTTTTCCCCCTGATCATTTTGTGCATAACAAGAAATAATAATTGTCCATGTAAAAAGATCCTTACAGTTAATCCTATTAAAAACTATTTCTGCACAGAACAACCTATTGCATTTAGCATACATGTCCAGGAGAGCGGTTCCTACAAATCCATCATCGTCAAAACTACCCTTTATAATGCAAGCATGCATTTGTTTTCCAAAAACAATATTACCAAGGCTCGAACAATACCTGAGCATGCTGATAAATGTGTACGAGTTAGGCTTAAACCCTTTCACAAGCATCTGATTAAAGAAATTAAGCCCTTGATCATAAGTCTCACTATTATGGAGTCCTGATAAAAGGGCATTCCACGATATGACATCTCGATTATTCATTTTCTCAAAAACTAGACGACCATAACGAGTAGATTCATTTTTCATGTACATGGCGATCAATGCATTACTAACTACATTTTCTTTTTCGAACGCGTATTTATATACACAAGCATGTATGCTTTTACAGATTTGTAGGTCAAAATCAGCGGAAGCACTAATTAGGCTAGTAAAGGTATACTGATTTGGTCTTAGTCCTGTTTCAATCATTAAACTAAACTGTTCCAATGCTTCTTGCTTATGCCCTTGTTGATCAAGACAACTAATGATAGATGTCCATGCTACTGTATCAGGACTATTTATCCTCTTAAATACGCTTAGTGCACAAGTTGCCACCCCACACTTCGAGTACATATTCACAAGATTAGAACTCACAAATTTATCAAGCTCAAACCCCAACTTGATTGCCAAGCAATGCACAATCTCACCCGCTAACAAGTTGCCAGACCTCGCTATGCCCTCAAGAACAGTCGACAAATTAAACTCGCTCAACTTGATATTCGATCTACTCATATCACGCAAAATTTTCATAATCTCCTCTCCATCACCGCTTTTAGCGTATCCGTTAAGCAACACATTCCAAGACACATCATTCTGTTCCGGAATGCTGAAAAACACATTCTTCGCGTATTCCATCTCTCCGCATTTCGAGTAAAGATCAACAAGAGAGGAAGCTACGTAAATATCTGAAAACCCCCCGACCTTAACTATAAGTGCATGAACCTGCTTCCCAAACCCTAATTCCGAGCAAATTGATACCCCCTTTAAAACAGTAGCGAAAGTGAACTCATTAGGCCTAACACCCTCTTTTTGCATTTGTATAAACAACAAAACACCGTCAATCCCATACCCTTTCGCCACGAAGCCGCTAATAAGAGCTGTCCACGACACAACATCTCTCTCAGGCATTTCGTCGAGCACTTTACGCGCACAGTCCAACTCACCTAATTTCGCATAAAAATTAATCAGCGAGACCCACAAATGCAAATCTGGTTCTAACCCATTTTTAATAATCTTTCCATGAGTCTCTTTACCCTCTCTCAAATTCAAATTATAAGTGCAGTTTCTCAAATTCTCAGAGCACCACTTAACTGTCAAGTTATCATTTAATTTTCTTATTTCTAAGTTACCATTAATTATTTTACTACTTTTTTGCTCTTTTTGCACCCCATAGGTCATAAAAATAATGGGTTTATTAAAAAGATGAGATTTTTTAGCTTCAGAGTTTATATTAGTAGCACAAGAAGAAGATGAATAACGAATAACTGTGAGCAATATTGGCCTTAAATGATTTTGTGAATACTTTGAGAAAAATAAAGAAGAAATAGGTATTGGGGGAGGGATACGCATGTTTAGAGAGAGAATGCTGGATTCCATAGACAAAAATAGCTAAAAAGGTTAAAAGAGTAGTCTTTTTTCGTATCTAGGGATGAAGAAGATTTTATGAGTATTTTTAGTAATATTTATGTTTAGAGTACAAGTATGTATTCTTCAAACAAATAAAAAATAAAAGTGTGTTCGTTGTGCATTTTACTTTGGGTAAAATATATAACCCCCTGGAACTATCAATTCTTACAATTGACCCCGGAAAACTATTAAACTTTTACAAATAACTTGGGATGCCATCTCTTAAATGATATTCTAGCTTTTTATTCATTTGTTTGTTTTGAAAAATCATTATTTTATATGTGTAGTTTGTCAATGCACATGAGTAAAGATAACTATTATCGTAAAAAAAGTCATCAGAAGAGAGGCTTTATAATAAAAAAATATTATTTTAGTGAAAAAATATTTATTGTGTCATTCCGAAAAAAAATTACTTGACATGGATGAATATCAAATAAATTATTATAATAAATAAAAAATCAACCAAAATAGAGCATCGAGCATAAATTTATTCCATTTAAAATATGGCATTCAGGATTATTTGCAAAAGGTTGATATTTTATGGGGGTTGATTGAAAAAATTAATATTTCCTGGGTATATTTGCAAATGACTCATAGTTTCAGGGGTTATTTGCATTTTACCCTTTTACTTTAAAATTAAAAGTTTGAAACATCAACAAAAAGGTGGGGCGTAGGTAAACCGAACGGATCGAAAGAGAATTTAACCAATCAAGAAGTTAACCAGACCAGTGAATGGTTTGGTTCGGTTTAAAAATAGAAAAGACGATTTAATCATAGCGGTTTGTGGTTTAAAAATAGAAAGCATTCCAGGCCCTCCTAATCAAAATTGCCCCTATCGGCGAATTCTGTGTTGTGCGGAAGCGTTCAAAATGGTGGAGTGTTTAAGATGTCGTTGAACTAAGACGTTCATGTAGTGGATGATTTGTAGTTGCCACTTGAGTTCGTGTGGTGGATTCGACATAAAACTGAAATCATCTAGCTGACGGAGGGTTAGTATAGGTCGAAGTTTTAACTAGACGTTTTTCACTAAGAAACATACTAATTAAATATCTATCTTTTAAGCTGAATTACAAATAATAATCATGTACTCCCTATGTATCAATTCACTTCCGGGTTCTCTTGGAGGCAGGTCGAGTTTAAATTCATGCATGATCCAATTCGTTTTAGTTCGTTTTGAGGCTCTCCCCACTTGTAATACCAAATTTCTTTTTATGCCAACCTTCCTCCCTTTAGCAGTACATACGATCTTACCTGAATCGGTAGGCTTCCAAAAAACCGAGCCTGCTAGCCTATTGGGTCGTGACCTGTTCGTGTACTTCTGGTCCCTTGGGTAAAAATTACAACTCTTTATCACCAAAGAGCAACCAATAAAAAAAACAAAAATACGTGTATTATTTTTTTTTTATATAAATAAAATACGTGTATTAGTTATAACATGCCGGAATACGTTTAGAGATCACTAAACAGGAAACAAATATATTAGAATGATATGATTTTTATATGTAGTATTTTATTTAAGTAATTACCTATTATAAAGAGAATTGATTTTATTTCTTAGCGAATAGTCTACCGTTTATGCCTATATATTGATGCATGGTATTTACAAAACACTGAGAAATACATTTGCGTTGTTGAGTAGTGTGTTGTCTTCAACACTGTCATTTGATACTAGCTGTGTTCTAAAATACGTATATAGGCGCAAATTAGACGGCGTCTAAATGGTAGACGGAGCCTAAATACCTAAAATATTATGCGGATTGAGCAGATTTGGCGCAATTTAGGCGATGCATGTACAATAATTAGGCGTTGGACGACCAATTTAGTCTAAAATCCGCATTGTGCCTTGCAGTATGACATAATCTGTTTGTTTACCTTTTCTAAAATAGTCTATTAACTAGTTGTCGGTTAATTAGTTGTCGGTGGTTATGTACAGTTGCTATTGGTCAAATTGTGAAAAAACTAAAAAGTCATAAATGAGGAAAAAGACATTTTATTTTTCGCGTATATCCCGTGGGAAAAATTGATGCCTGGCAAAAGCCGAAAATGACAAGCTGTCATTCACAATTTAAATATTATAATAATTATCAAAACATACGATTAAAGCTAACATATTACAAAAACATATAACATGTATAAGTTTTTTCACAAAATATACGACTAGTATATTAATTATAAAAACTATGCTGTCATAAAATTTATCTCTATAGTATATTCATAAAAGTTATCTATATATATATATATATATATATATCAAAATGTTATATGAACATCAACTTAGACATCAACTTGGACACTTTTTAGTAAAAACGTTCCAAATCAAGATTTGGTTAATGCAAATCTCCACGGTTTCACGACGGAAACACAAATATGCGTCTTGTTTTTTTTCCGAGATGTATAATGACATATTTTCGAAATTATGGTAAAATTTAAAAATTCAAAACATGTCATTATACATCTCAGAAAAAAAAAGACGCATATTTGTGTTCCCGTCGTGAAACCGTGGAGATTTGCATTAATCAAATATTGATTTGGAGCGTTTTTACGAAAAAATGTCCATTTGGGTGTTTTTTACGGTGTTCATATATCCTCCCCATATATATATATCGCAAAAACCGACATCATCTCCAGCAAAAAAAAAATTAAAATTAAAATTAAAATAAAAATTTTGAAAAATTCAAAAATAATTCAAAAATTCAAAAATAAATAAAAAAACAAGTCAAAATAAATAAATCGAGAAAATGCATATACAATCCAAAAAATATATATACACAATTCATAAAAGTGCATACACAATCGAGAAAAAATGTATACATAATCTAGAAAATTACATAAGAAAATTGCATGTAAAATCCGAAAAACAACGATTAAGCTCGCGCTATGTTTGTTTAATCTAAACTAAATCAACAATGATAAAACTTATATAAAGGTTGTCCATCTCTACTCATCACTGTACCACAAATAAACTAAATTTATGCTAAAATAATATAATTAAAAGTGAATAAATAATATGAACAATTATGATAAAAGATGAGGGGAATAAGGATATTACCAAGCAAATCGGAGTTGATCACACTAAAAAGGGTAGAAGGAGATGCTTACAAGGACGAGTGCATCACAAGGCAAGAAGGATATGGCATAAAAAGTATAAATTATATTAAGAGAGAGAATTGAATTACGGGTTTCTAGCGGAGTCATAGCCTAAAAATTTACATAAAATACACTTGTATTTATAGTGTTCATCTCAGAAAATTCGAGAATCTAATTCCTAAAATTCGCTTATTCGAATAAGGCACTGTTTGGCAAATAAAATTACGACACGTCATTAATTTATGGCGGCGGAAGATTTCTGATTCGAATAAGAATGTCTGATTCGAATAAGCCAGTGAAGAACTGAATATTATTTTCTTTTTTGGCTTGATTTCTTCCTTATTCCCCAATTCTTGCTAATTTGACCGAATAATAGTTTAATATCCTCTTATTTGAGGTCATTTAGTTTTCCCGACTTGTATCTTGAGTCATTTCACCTCCGTTATTCACATAAATACACCTAAAAAGGGCAATTTTCACATATAAATAGATAAATGACTCCAAAACACATAAAAATAGTAAATTGACATAAAAACACATATTTACACAATGTAAAGTTGGATTTAAAGCTATAAATAATGGCTTGAAATGACATATTCTAGGTTGAATCAATGATACTAATGCTCTTCGTGGACAATTTTCTTCGAATCAAGAACCGAGACAAGGGTTATTTGTCTTAAACTGTCGCGAGCCTGATGCTCGTCTAGCCAAGCGAGGTTTATACAATCGTCAAAACCAAAGACATGTGGCTCCAAGACATTCATTGAGACGAACAATAGGGCTCGTTGTCCCAAAGCAAGAGATAATGCTCATATAACTGCATGGACTGGTCCTTGTAGTTTCAGGAAATTACAATCCAATTCTTGTATCAGTTTTCTTTACAAAAAAAATGTGAATATTTTTCTAAATTAATTTTTTATTTAATTATACATAATATTTAATTTGTTAATGTATTACAAAAATTATGTTTTGACGTAATTTTTATTTTTAATTGATCTGCTCTTTTATTAATTAATGAAATGAATATTCAATTTTATCTTATTTAAATTTATAGTTTTTTAATTATCAATTATTTAGTTTTAATTACAATGATAACAATTATGACCTATCTACAATTACATTCAAAACTGTTAATAACTCTTTAGTAATTATAATAACATTGAAAAGTTAAATCAACACATTAATAAATTTGGTGTGCTGCTTTCCACAACCAACACCATAAAGTTAACGCAGCACCACCAACAAACACACCCTTAAACATGCCTAACAAAGAAAGTATCAAATCGAATCACATATATAAAAAGTTCACTTAAATGTAATCCATTTCTATAGTTTCTGGATTTCAATAAGCATTAGTCCAATAAAATCTATTGAAAATGTGTCGTACCTGCTCTTTTTTATGAAGCAAGATGGGTTTCTTACCGACACATATGTGATTACTATTTAGTAGTAGTATTTACTAGTGATAGTAAATAAATCTTATTGTTAGTTTCTTTTGTTTTGAAATTGGAGATTTTAAAATTGTCCATGAGCTCGATATCAACGAATATGCTAGGCTATAAGAAAGCCAGGGATCTTGTAAATATTCGATATGAAAAGTAGAAGAATATTATCACACACAATATATTTTTTCCGAATTGATTCTCAATAATTGTTTATAAGGTGATTCAATAAGATTTAAGTGTTATCATGCACAACAATTAGAATCTTTTTAGTCCAAGTGTATGCAATTAAGTCAGATACGGTTTGTCTTGTTGCAACTCTTAGATTTATTAGTAAAAGTTTGTTTTTTTCTTCTATATATTGTTATGATTTAGAAAAACTTAACATTTGATACGAATATTTAATAAGAGCAATCTGTTTTTGCATCAAAAACAAGTTACATTTTTAGCATGAAACTTAATGTTTAACGAATATACAGACACTCATTAACCAAACCATTAAAAAACAGGTTGGATTTTCATACTACAGTTTTTCTGAAAAAACGTACAAACTGTAAAAAAAATCTACAATTTACAGAAATTTTATACAGACCATAGATTAAATCTACGGTTTACAGTGATTGACTGTAAACCGTAGATTTAATCTACGGTCTGGATCAATCCACTGCAGACCGTAGATTTAATCTACGGTTTACAGTAAAGGTCATGCTGAAATTTAACCAACCGTAAAAAAAAACACTACAAACCGTAAAAGTAATCTACGAAATGCAGGACCAATATTAATTTAAAAATATTGAAATTTAACCAACCGTAAAAAAAAACACTACAAACACTAGTTGGGTTGATTTGTATGTTTGTAAAAAATATTCTGTATTTTAATTGATAGGACCAATATTGAGTTTTTACAAAATGCAGGGACTGATTTGCAATTTTCTGAAAAATACATACAAACCGTACATTTAATGTACGGTTTGCATAAAATACATGCAAACCGTACCTTAAATGTACGGTTTGTATGTATTTTATGCAAACCGTAAAAAAAATGTACAGTTTGTACCCTTGATTTAAGCAGTGGTCATTTTATAAATGTACTTTTTGCACTGAATCACCGTTAATAACGTAAAAAAAAAAAACTACAAACCGTAAAAGTAGTCTACGGTTTGTAGTGTAAATGACATTGGATACCATATCCATCAAATGCATCCGACAACACTTTATTACTTTTGAATTATTATGAGTTGATAACCCTATCTGAAAATGACTACTCAATGCATTATTAAATTTTGAAAATGACTACACAAAAAAAAAAAACTACAAACCGTAAAAGTAATCTACGGTTTGTAGTGTAAATGACATTGGATACCATATCTATCAAAATAAATCCGACAACACCTTATCACTTTTGAATTATTATGACTTGACAACCCTATCCGAAAATGACTACTCAATGCATTATTAGAGTTTGGAAATGACACCAACTTGTGGGGTTTCTGAAATTAACACTATAAATATGGCTCATTTTTGCCAATTCTAACAAACCCTAAAATCAAACACAAACACATTTCAGAAATCTCTTAAAAAATACTCCTTTCTTCCCAAAAAAAATATAAACAAACACTTTTCGAAAATAAATTACAACTATGGTTATGACAACAACCAATAGAATAACAACAATGCGAATTCATCCAGTGGCTCAAACGATGAGCTAACTGATTATTCAGAGCACTTTGAAGTTGATGAATTGACTTGGGAAACAAGGGATGAAATGCTTGCTGATCTTGCTGGAAATTGGGGTTTCATTCTTACGATTCGTAGGTCTGGAGGGGGTGATGGGAGCAGAACACCGTATGTTGATATTGTGTGTGATAAATCGGTGGTTTACGAAAAAAAGAAACCATCTTCCGTAAATTCAGGTACAAAGAAAAAATATTGTCCATTTTTCATGAAAGGTTACGTAGTTAATGGTGAATGGATGTGTCACGTAGAAAATAGACAACATAACCACCCACCTCCAACTTACCTCCAAGGGCAAGCACGACGTGCTCGTTTAACCCAAGATGAAAAAGAAATTGTTAAAACTTTAAGGCAAAGTAGTTTTAAAGTTGGTGCAATATTAGAGGACATAAAAAATCGAAATCCTGACAATGTATCAAACACTAAAACGATACATAATTTTTTGGCTGGACTGAAATTTAAAAAACGAGATGGTAGAAACCCGATACAGGAACTGTTTAATTTGTTGGATATAAATCGCTACACATTCTACTATAATATGAACCCATCAACCCATTGCCTTGAGAACTTGTTTTTTGCACACCCCGATTCTATAAGGATGTTCAAAGCTTTTCCTGATGTCTTGTTAATGGATTGTACATATAGGACAAACCGTTTTAATATGTCATTTCTAGAAGTTGTAGGAATGACATCAACGAACCAAACATATTGTTTAGGTTTTGTTTTCATGAGTGACGAGACAAAGGAAAGTTATATATGGGAATTGGAAATATATGGGTATTGGAAAAATTCAAAGATACATTGGAGGGTTGTATACTACCTAGGGTATTTGTAACCGATATGGAAATGGCCTTGATAAATGCTTTATCCGTTGTTTTTTCCGATTCTCATCATATTTTGTGCACTTTTCATATTGCAAAAAATGTTTTGAAAAACTGCCGTAAAAAAATCACTTACGAGGAGTGGCAAACATTTCTAGATGATTGTGGTTTATTGGTTGATTCTGAGTCGATAGAGGAGTACAATCATAACCGAGCTTCTTTCAATTCCTCTTACAAATCGTACCCTGCTGTGATTAAGTATGTAGACAAGCTTTTAAATGATTATTCTGAAAAGTTTGTTGCATGCTATACCAACCATACAACACATCTAGGTAACAGAACTAGCAATCGAGCCGAACAACAACATGCTAAGCTGAAAAGATCCCTTTCCACAAATACTGGCACGCTTGAAAATGTTTGGGTAGAGGTGAATAGAATTCTAGAAAAACAGTTTGAGAATATTAAGTTGAAGTTGGATAAATGCAAGTCTTATTTTCCACATTCTGAACGAACACCTCTATTTATAAATCTTAGGTCGTATATCACACACTATGCCTTTGATTTATTATTTCAAGAACACAAAAAATATAGTGGCCAGACTGATGAGAATTGTTCTTGCGGTTTCAAATTGTCTCACGGGTTACCTTGTCATCATATTATGAGTGAACATATTTTATTCGGTAAGCCTCTTCCTCTAGAATATATTCATCCATTCTGGAAAAAATTAGACGTAATTGATGATAATGGGAACACCGATGATTATGGGGTAGAGGGTGATCTAGAAGAGTTTAAAAGTGTTTATGCTAGCAAAACTAATGTTGAAAAACGACGTATGAAAACACAACTTCGAGAGATAAACGTACCATCTAGAACATCCATGAGTGACCCCGAAGTGAGACAAAATAAGGGGAGACCTAGAAAGGGAGACAATTCTAGTAAGAGAGATAAGTCGGGATGGGAGTATGTGGAGGAACAGAGTGCTGGTGCTAGAAGAGACAAGGGCAAAGACAGGGCGGATGAAACACCGGAGGTAAGGGTAAAACCAACTAGGAGGCCGCGAAACCAAAACCCTAAACCCACCCCCAATAGGCAAAACTTCATGTACAGTGACCAAATATGGGTCATGTTACATAGTTACATCGAAACGGTTTATTATGTGCGTGGGGATGGTAACTGTGGGTTCCGGGTACTTGCAAATGCGACGGGTAAAGAGCATGGGGAAGATGATTGGTATGCGGTAAGATGTGAGTTGTTTCAAGAGCTGCAGCAAATGAAAGGTGTTTATTATGAGCTGTTTGAGAATCTTGACTTTGAAGATTACCGGTATGATTATATTTTATCAAGTTTGAATTTTTATCATGCTACAAATCCCGCACCTTCTGACAAATGGATGAGATTTCCGTCTTATGGTTTTTTAATTGCTTCTCATTATAATATGTCAATTGTATTGTTGTCCTTATGGCAAAATAAAAATGGAGGGGTAAACGTGTGGAACGCCACTTTTTTACCTCTTTATACTGGTCCGCCTCAGGAAACGACATATTACATCCCGACTGTAATGGTGTTCGTCAACAGTTGTCACTATGCTCATGTTATTCCTAAACAAGGGATCTTCCCAATGCCAGGAATTATAGCACGGTGGGAACAAACACGCACTGAGGCAGCTGCGCTATGGAAGGAACTTTTTCGACCAAATTTCAAGTTATATATGGCGCTGGAAAAGCAATCGGGAAAGCAAAAAGCAAATGAAGAAGAAGCTATAGACCTAATTCCATAATCAGTTTTTTATTTTTAATTTTATGTAAATTACTATTTTTTCCAAGTTGTTGTAAATTTATATGATGTAAACAAATGTTTAATAAATATGTTTTATGAAATTTAGTTTATGTTTGCATATTGAGTTAATTTCTTTTATGAAATTTATATAATTTATGATTGTTTCATTCAAGAAAATTGACGATTGACACCAAATTGACGACTTAGTTAATGTTTCATATTGCGTTATACAAGTGTTAAAAACAAACCAAAAAAACTTCACAAAAATTGACGATTTAGTTAATGATTCAATAAATATCAACTTATACACTTGACAAAAATATAACATGAACCAAAAACATAAAATTTATCAAATCAACTTTTTTGTAAGTAAATTTGTCTAAATTTTTTGTTTATTTTGAGAGATTGTTAGAATTGATCAAATTTATTTTATGTAAAATTTTAAGAATAAGGCATTTAGTTTTTTTATTTAAAAAAATCATGTTTAATTTGAAAAGAATATTCAGTATTTTAATTTTAATTGTTAAAAGTGACCAAATTTATTTTATGTAATTTTTTTTAATGAAAAAACGCTGTAAACCGTAGATTAAATCTACGGTTTGTATAAAATTTCTGTAAACTGTAGATTTTTTTTACGGTTTATACGTTTTTTCAGAAAAACTGTAGTATAAAAATCCAACCTCACATAATAATTAATAAGTTTTTTTTTGGCCATTACTATAAAAAGTAGTGTATTAATAAATATAACAAGTGTGAGCACATAATTACTTAGACTTAACCCGAACGCACCTAACATTTTTAAATTTCGAGTGACAAATTCATTTACTTAAAAATTAATCTAACAACTTCTTACATTCAATAATCAAACAAAAAAATTAAAGTAATTAGCAAAAAATGAACTAAAAATAATTCCATGTTATTTTTCCAAACAAAAAATAAAGTCAATAATCAAACAAAATTTGAATTTTCTTGTTGTTTTTCAACCTTTTAAACACGTGAGCGGAATATGATTTCATTTTTATTTCCTTTTCTTTATATTTTCGCGTAACATTTTACAGGATTTCAAACACACGCTAAAAGTTAACCTAACAACTCCTAAAATTGAATAACGAAATAAAAAATGAAAGTAATTAGCACCACAATTTAATGATTAGACAAATACATAAAGAACCACCTCATCATTTATTTTATATAAAAAGGATAAATGACCAAAATGATCAGTTGGTATAATAAAGTATTATTACATACTCCACTAATTTATTTAAAAACAACTGGGGGTCCAAATAGAACTTTGATAATACACCAGGTATCAATCAATTATCATCATCAGTATATAATTAATAATTACACCGAAAAATAAAATAAAAAAGAAAAAGACAGAAAAAGACAGAGAGAGATAGAGAATCGCTTGGTATATAATCCACTTAATAAAAAAAAGAGATACATATAAATAGAGATACATATATATATAGAGAGAGAGAAAGTAGAGAGAGGGTCATGGCAGAGTCCAAAGATTCTGTCTCCGTCGATATGGAAACCATTTTTCTTGGTGGAAAGGTATGTATTTTTATAAATATCTCATATACACATACATATATATATATATATGTATATTTGTTCTTACTATGGTTTATGTTATGTATTTGGGCATTTATGTATGTGGGTATTTGTTTTTTTTAATCTCATATATAGATATATTTATATATACTTGCTAATATGTGACAAGTTGTGTATGTGGGTATTTGTTGATTTTGTCAATTAACATTTGGAATTTGGTATTTGTTTTTTTTAATCTCATATATATATATATATATATGACAAGTTGTGTATATGCGTATTTGTTGATTTTTTCAATTAGCATTTTAGGTAGTGAAATGAAATTAAAGATTGACTTATTTATTTTTTGATGAAATGTTATTATGATTCTTGCTTGGAATTTGGTTTTGTCAATTTCTTTAGAATTTGGTTTGTTTTAGTAATTAGTAAATGTGACGTAAATAGCAGGCATTTTTAGGTAGATCTGTAGGCTGTAGCCCTTTTTACATGCTTATTTATTGTAATATTGTATTAAAGAAATAGAGTATATATTGAAATAACAATAGGTGTCCTCTTGTTTATATGCTAGATGGTTTTAATTGCTTACGTTTTGTTTTAATTATTAATTATTATTGCTCCCTTTGCTTTTCTAATATTGAAAAGGAGAGAAAAGTGAAATTGGAAAATATATTATGCAAATGTTGTCTTTTGATTTTAATTGGCTTCCAATGGTGAAAGCTTCGAGAATGTCCTGTTTGTTCTTTTTTTCTTACCAATTTTGTGACTACTAACCGTTTTCTGTTACTTTTGGGGTTAATTCCGTTTACGTATTTATCTGGAATTTGGTTTGTTTTAGTAATTAGTAAATGTGACGGAAATAGGAAGTATTTTTAGATAGACCTGTAGCCTTTTTCACATGCTTATTGTATTAAAAAAGATAATATTTATTGAAATAACAATCGGGGTAGCCTTGTTTTTAGTTCTTGACAATTGCCCCTGGTTATATGCTAGCTGGTTTTAATTTCTTAAATTTTGTTTTAATTATTATTGAAGCTCACTTTGGTTTGAAAACAATTAATGCATATGCTGTCTTTTGATTTTAATTGGCTTATAATGGTGAAAGCTTAGAGAATGTCTTGTTTGTTCCTTTTTTTTAAACTAAATTTGTAACGGTGCCGTACAACTGTAACATTTACTAGCCGTTTTCTGTTAAGTTTTGGGTCAATTCCGTTTTCTTATTTCTCTGTAATGCTTGTCTATTTAAATATGTTCATTAGATCTCCAATGATTTGTTGCGGTTATGAATTTTCTTATTAATTGCTAAGCATTGCATATAAATGCAGGAACATATTGTGCGGACAGGCTGTGGTCCTGTGTCTGTTATTGTGTATGGAGACCAAGAAAAGCCCGCACTTGTTACTTATCCTGATTTGGCTCTAAATCGTGAGTGAAAGATTTTCTTTTTTCATTTACGTTCTATTTAGCTTATGTTTCTTTATTTTGTTTATAGCCTAAATTTTACAAGTCCCATCATTTTTTTGACTGTACACGTGTTCTTACTTGTCCGTTATATTGTTTTGACAGATGTGTCGTGTTTTCAAGGCCTTTTCTTTTGTCCAGAAGCAACTTCATTGTTGCTACACAACTTTTGCATCTACCATGTTAGTCCTCCTGGACACGAGGTCTGTTTATTGCTTTATTTTAATCGTACTTAACCTCCATTGAATTCTGGATTTTGTGTTGCTCGTTTTCATCCCGATCATATTTTATTTATTTTTAAAATCTATCGCTTACAAAAGAAATATTCTGAACTCGCACAAGAGTTCTTGCAGTTAGGAGCAGGACCAATTTGTTCAGATGACCCTTTTCCTTCCGTAGATGACTTGGCAGATCAGTTACTCGAGGTTCTCAATCACTTTAGGTAATTTTTAAAAGTACACTTTTGATGATTTATAGTATGACGACCTTCCTAAAACTGGTTATTTGTCTTTGTTGCTTTCACTTGATCAGGAAGTACTTTTCTACTAATGGTTGAAGTCTTTTTTAATACTCCTATTGATTCCTGTAATAATCTTTTAAATGTTTTTTCAGGCTCGGTTCGGTAATGTGCATGGGTGTAACAGCTGGAGCCTATATTCTTACTCTGTTTGCCGTATGTTCCTTGATTTAATAGTTTGATATAATGTGCTTATGACATTAGTTTGATAACTAAGTTCTGTACATTTCTGTGCAGATAAAAAATAGAGAGCGAGTTCTCGGTTTGATACTCGTATCCCCTTTATGCAAAGCCGCCTCCTGGACAGAGTGGTTGTACAATAAGGTACTCTACCTACTTTGATTCCCTTTTATGTTTTTGACTATCTTGTTATCTCCCAATTAACCCAAAATTACAAACTGATGATCTGTAGGTGATGTCAAATTTGTTATACTACTATGGCAATTGTGCTTTATTGAAGGATTTACTGCTACAACGGTATTTCAGTAAGGTACTCGTTATGTTTTCAATTTTTACCTGTGTATTGATGGTTTTAAGCTTCTCACACCTTCATATTTGATTAGGTTGAGTGATAAGATTTGTTTGGATTGTATCAGGAAGTTCGTGGTAATGTAGATGTCCCAGAATCAGACATTGTTCAGGCGTGTAGAAAAGTAAGCACTTTAATGACTATATATCTTTGTTAGTTTTAATATTTGTCTCCTCATTGCCATTTCTTATTACCTGTGGTCCTGTAGTCCTATTTGGAATTTATTTTATAAAGAAGCTGCCGGGTGATATATTCGTTTTTTACAAGATCTTTTGTTCTTGTTTTTGGTGTTTAGTTACTGGAAGAGAGGCAGAGCAAAAATGTTTGGAGATTTCTTCAAGCTATCGACAGGTAAACCTCGTCTTCCTTCTCGTTTCTCTTTTTTTTTACTGTATAGATACTGACTCTTTTAGCTTCATATCAATTAAGAAAGGGTGATGTAGAGCCAATACGAATTTTGCTTGCTATATGTACATATTTTATATGTGCTCATCGTTTTTGAAACTTGAACTCTCAAACACTTCCTTGTTTTTTCTTGTGATCTAGCAGAAGACCTGACATTACTAACGGCTTAAAGAGACTTAAATGCCGGTCACTTATATTTGTTGGCGATAGCTCTCCGTTCCATTATGAGGCTGTCCACATGACATCAAGGCTGGATAGAAGATATAGTGCATTAGTCGAGGTATGTGATGAACTAGAAGATGAGATTCCTTCATGTCGTAATAAACAGTACCCTACTATCATAAATGAATTCTAAAATCTAAAACTACCTTGTACCCACCTTGCAGTATACTTGATTAAAAGCTTAAAACTTGTCTGTTTATTCGCCGTGCTCCCTTGTGTAACCTTTTTTCATTTTTTAATTTCCCGAAAAGAGGTTAAGGCAGGTTGCTGAGTCACCAATAATTTTCCATGAATATATGAAAAAATCCTTTTCCTGTGTATATGCCCACAAGACATGCCCACAGAAGGCAGTAATTTATTTGGTGGTGTTTGTATTCTATAAGAACTTAAAGACTGTTGGACAATGTTCCCTCACTTTCAGATCCAAAAGTGAAAAACAGACTGTGACGATCTTTTATTACAGTTTTCTTCTTCACAAATACTTGAACAGCTTAAGCTGGCAATAGTTGTCCTAGCTTTGTGTGTAGCCAACTTATTATTAAATTTTTAATGAGATATTCCAAATCAAAGCATTTTATCCATGTTAAAAAGGAAAATTTAAGCACTGGGAATGCAGGTTTTCAAGCAAAGTTTTCTATTTCTTTCTATTTTAGGTCCAGGCCTGTGGCTCAATGGTAACAGAAGAGCAACCACACGCAATGTTGGTACCGATGGAGTATTTTCTGATGGGGTATGGGCTATACCGGCCTAGCCAGGTCAGTGGCAGCCCACGGAGCCCACTCGCCTTGTGTATCTCTCCCGAGCTTCTCTCTCCTGAAAGCATGGGCTTGAAACTCAAACCAATCAAGACCCGATATTCTCCCCATGCAAAAACCATGGACCGAAATTCTTTGTGACATTAAATAGAAAAAGAAAAATTCATTGACCATAATTTTTTTCCCTTTCATTGATTTTTTGTTGGATATAAAGTATAGCTGTATTTGTAGATAAGGGAAGGAAATTGTTTGAAGTGAATATACAAGGATAAGGTGGGAGAAGTGCAAATTGATTCTTTGTAGTCTGTCCTAAACATGTTATTGAGTTGTATGTGTAAATCAACATACAGACATTTATTTATTCTTTAAAGACATTGGATGAGAATATTTAGATAGATATATTGTTTCTTTATTAATATGTACCATGTATCTGTCTGTAATGGTTTATTGGAAGGGCTGTGGCAGCACATGCAGGCAGTGGTATAAACTGATTTATAAAATTTTCATTATAACGGATTATAAATTATAAACGTAATGTTACGTAAAATTAACATATTGTATAATTTTAAAAAGTATAAAGGTATAATATTAGGAGAAACACTACGTTAAACCGGGTCTAACGCGGGTACTATGTGCCATTTAATAAATTCATTACACCTGTTATTGATTTAGTACATATGTTTGTACCGAAATACTATGCAGATTAAAATACAAAATTCAGATTTCAGTGGACAGTCCCACCACCCACGATCGCATATACATGTTCTAAAATTAAATTAGCATTTATTTCTTCACTCTTCTAACGTATAATGTTACTTATAAAATTAAATTTTTATTACAATTATGTAAACCACTAAAAACACAACATATATTATGAATCCATAAATAACTACATTTAAATTAGGTAAAAATAAAAACTTAAAATACAGATAGATTGTCACATTCAAAATATATTTTAACGAACGGAGCATTTTGATTATGTTGAAAAATCAACGAACGAGATATTTTTATTAAAAATATATTTTAAACAATATTTTTTAAAAATTTAATTATTATTTTAGTTTAGGTTAGTCCCCATTAGGGTTTTTCGTTTTTTTTGGGTTTTTATTGGATTGAAAGTTAATTTTCAGTTCCATATTTACCAAATCATTATTAAATTATTTGAAAAATATTAGGTATTTTATAGAGTGAAAGAAGAAAAACATGTGGAGAACTTAAATTAAGGAGAGAGAAATGAAAGGAAATGGTTGGATAGCGAGTTTTTTGCCAAAATGGCCTCTGCAGCACAGTAATTGCCCAGAATGGGCTACCTATCTGAAATATTCCCAAAATGGTCTACTTTCGAAAAACGACCGATCGAAATGATAAAAACGACCGGTCGTTTTTATCATGAACTCTCTGGAACAATTTGGACACAAAACGATCGGTCGTTTTGTACAATACGATCGGTCGTTTTTCAGACCGAAACCGATCGGTCGTTTTATCATAGCGATCGGTCGTTTTTTTGTTGTGCTCACTGGAAGAATTTCTACTTAAAACGATCGGTCGTTTTATAGTAGCGATCGGTCGTTTTTAAGGTTTGCTCACTGGAACATTTTCGTTCCACACCGATCGGTCGTTCTGTACATTACGATCGGTCGTTTTTCATACCAAAAACGATCGGTCGTTGTGTACAGAACGACCGATCGTTTTTGGTCTGAATTACTTCCTATTTAAAAAAACTCATCTCATTTCGCAGACCACTCATCTCATTTCACAGAGCACTGTGAAAATAAAAAAACAGAGCTCTTAGATCATTTTAGGGCAAATCTCAGATCTCTTCCAAAACAGGTAAAAACTCAATATTTTGTGTTGTTGGAGTATTATTTGAGTAAAATTGATAGTTTTACCGTGTGGTTATCGAAATGAAAAATCCTACAATTATGTGTTATTGGGGAGGTACGATAATGGAAACTATTAGCGAGGGGTTATGTTATGATATTTCTTATAAAATTTTTTTTAAGGTATCTAGAAACACGACATACGACCAATTTTTGGAAAAAATTTTTAAGGTACTTGATGTGTCATCGACTTCAAATCGTTTGAGTTTAACATGTCGTTATCCATATTTGACTACACTTACTGAGTTTAAATATATGCGATTGGCTGTTGATGATAATGATTCGTTGGAAACCATGCTTGAGTTAATAGAAGAAAATGGAAGAACGTTTATAGAGTTATATGTTGAAATTGAGCAAGTTTACTCTTCTGATCAAGATTACGGGTTGTATTATAATATTCTTTCCACTAATGAAATCGGTACATCTAGTCGAACACCCATTCGACAAGAGCCAATCTTGTCAATGCATGAAATCGGTACATCAAGTAGAACACCCATTCGACAAGAGCCAATGCTAGAGGTATATTCTGAGAACAACGAACCAGATTTGACACATTTGGATGCAGTGTGTCGATTGGCAGATAATATTGGTTGGTCGATAGAACTTGGGGATGAACCAGAGGATGAAGATCCGGACTTCAATATTAGCGAAAACGAGTCTGACGATGACGAAGAAAATGTAGAAGAAGTTGAGTACGAAGAATTATCATCTGAAATGGGCTTGTATATGGATGAGGATGAAAACGACCAATCAAGTGGGTCACAATTGGCGAATAATACTATCCTCGATGAAATTCCTATGCATCAACCAATGTCAAGTTTGTTTAATGAACCGTTCGACACTCAAGAAAATTATAGTAACCAGAGAAGCAATTATATGATGTATCCTGGATTTTGGGATCCTCAAGTTAATGATCCTTTTATTGGTCTTTTATTTAGGGATAAAGAAATGTTGAAAAAGGGAATAAAACTTTGGTCAATCAAACGTAACATCCATTTTTCCACTAAAAGTTCGAAGGCAAAATTTTGGGAAATTCGTTGTAAACTGGCCGAAACTCAACAATGCAAATGGAAACTACGAGCTTCACTAAGAAAGAAACATGGATTTTTTGAAGTGTCGGTGTACAACGGTCCTCATACATGCATTCATGCCGAGCTTACAACTGATCATCCACAATTAGATTCCAATCTTGTTGCCCAAACCATTCGAAATGCCATGACAACTAATCCTATGATGAAGATTTCATTAGTTAAAGAGATTGTGAATGCCCGCTTTGAAATGTCGGTTTCATACAAAAAAGCTTATTTGGGTAAACAAAAAGCAATCGCAGAGATATTTGGTAATTGGGAAGACTCGTATAAGCTTTTACCTAAATTTATGAAAGCGCTTCAAAAGTACAATCCCGGTACCGTAGCTTCTTATGAGACAACGCCAGTTTACGATGTGGTAACAAATTCAGTGGGTGAGGTATTGAACAGATTTTTCTTCACATTTAAGGCCGTTATTGATGCATTTCAGTATTGTAGGCCAGTTATCGCTATTGATGCTACTCACTTATATGGGAAGTATAAAGGTAAGATTTTGTTGGCCATGGCATCGGATGCAGATAATCATGTTTTTCCCATTGGGTGTGCATTTGTTGCTGAGGAGAGTACAATTTCGTGGAGCTATTTTCTTTCTAACATTATGCGACATGTGATTAAAGAGCGCGTGAATATTTGTCTAATTTCGGATAGACATGCTGGTATTCTAAGTGCAGTGAGAGGAGTTTGGCGTGGACAAGGTTTTGTTCATCGATATTGTTCAAATCATTTTTTGGATAATTTTAAGAAAGCTTTCAAAGGAGATCCTGACTTACACAAGTTAGCGGAGAACGCCATTTGGGAATTACAAGAAAGAAAATTAAAAAGAATCATGGAAGCAATAAAAGTCATGAATCCTCAAGCATATCAATGGTTGATAAGAGAGCCTGCGGAAAAATGGTCATATTTTCATGATAAAGGGAGGCGACATGGTAACATGACCACAAACATGGCTGAAATTTTCAATAATGTTTTAAAAGCTGCTCGTAATTTACCAATCACTGCTGCTGTGCAGCTTATTTTCTATAAGTTGGTACACTATTTTTGCGAGCGGAAAAAGATAGTAATCGGGATGAGAAACAGCGGCACAAGATATGGTCCCAATATCCTTAAAATTTTAGAGAAACGGAGGTCGGACATTGGTCATACCAATGTTACTTTCGATTATGAAAGAGGGGTTTATTCCGTGTGTACAAGTTCAAGAAATTCCAGGGGAGGCAATACTCAAGTTGTCGACTTTTCACTTTGGCAATGCGATTGCGGTAAGTGGCAGAGTGATGGAATCCCTTGTTCACATGTGTTTTCCGTATGTGCTGCAAACCGTCTTGATTGGGAAGCTTACATAGTAAAATATTACAGTCTTGAATCATATGAAGGTACGTACTCGGCGCAATTTTGTCCTCTTCGGCATCAAGACTATTGGGATGAATGTGATAGATTATTTCTTCCGGATGTTACTCTTGTAAGAGAAAGGGGTCGTCCAAGATCTACTCGTATTCATAATGGTATGGATCAGTCGGAGAGACGAGCACGTATGAGATGTTCTAGTTGTCAAGGGCGAGGACATGATTGTCGTAAGTGTCCGTATCCAATACGTCCTCGACGCTTATGATTTTAGCTGTAATTGTCCGCTTGTAATTGTACGCTTATCAACGAGACAATATGTATCTTGTACTATTTTAATTTTCCACTTGTAATTGTCTTTTTTAAGATGAAATATATATATTTATTCTCAGTGTTTTTTCATACTGTTTTTTGAGAAGATAAACTGGTTTGTTAAGTATGAGAGTAAATAAATAAATGCAATTAACATAAAAAGTAGAATGAACAACATAAATAAATAAGTGCAATTAACATAAATATATATATATTTGATTGAGTGTGCTCACTGGAAGAATTTTGTCCCAAAACGACCGATCTCTGTGAAAAACGACCGATCGTTTTTACACAGACGACCGATCGTTATGCAAGAACGACCAGTCGTTCTTTTGGTGTGCTCACTGGAAGAATTCTGTCCAAAAACGACCGATCTCTGTGAAGAACGACCGATCGTTTCTACACAGACGACCGATCGTCTCTGAAACAACGACCGATCGTTATTTTGGTGTGCTCACTGGAAGAATTTTGTCCAAAAACGACCGATCGTAAGTGAAAGACGACCGATCGTTTCTACACAGACGACCGATCGTCTCTGAAAAAACGACCGATCGTTATTTCGGTGTGCTCACTGGAAGAATTTTGTCCAAAAACGACCGATCGTAAGTGAAAGACGACCGATCGTTTCTACACAGACGACCGATCGTCTCTGAAAAAACGACCGATCGTTATTTCGGTGTGCTCACTGGAAGAATTTTGTCCAAAAAAGACCGATCGATTCAGAAAACGACCGATCGTTTTTCTGTTTTTCAGCCTTCTAATTGTTTCAAACCCTAAATTTTTTCATTATCTCAAAACTATCTCTCTCTTATATATAAAAAATTCGCCACTCTTCATCAAATCACCCAAAAATCCCAATTTTCTATAAATATATTACCCAATTCCTCTTATTATCCGTATAATCAATCTCGATTCATTCCGTTTTCTTAAAAAAACCCAATTCTTCAAAAATCCGTAATAAATTCCAATATGGTTCGTACCAAGAAAGCGACGCAACCCTCCCTCGTTGATGCAAATGAGGACGAGTACGTGCCTCCGACGCGTGTTCCTCGCGCTCGACGAACCGGCCCCTCCACCGCTCCACCATCGGGCCCCGGTGCCTCTTCCGGCTCTCTTCCTCCCCTCTATCCATCTACAATGGGTAAAAGAGCTATCTTGACTAACTTTACATTAGACATGCCTTTATTTGTTGAACGTTTTCCTCTTCTCATGCAAGATTTAAACTTCCAAAAACTCAATGTAATTCTTACTCTAAAAGAGCCTTTCTTCATTGAAAATATATACGAATTTTACCATAACCTAGTTCTTGATAGGGATCATGATGACGCACTCCGCGTGCGTTCATCGTTTAATGGTCAACCCTTCGTTTACGGTGTAGACCGTTTACGAAATCTTCTACACCTCGATGCTGAGGGGGTGCACGAGCAAAGTGACGAACTTTGCGAAATGCTAAACATCGTTAATTTTACCGATTTCAAAGATGAGCTATTTCATCCCGCTCACAACAATCGCTCTAACAAAGCCCACGGCCTTCTATTTAGAAATAAATTAGCCTACCACATCCTCTCTCACATCGTCCTCCCTCATACTTCAAATTTCACGGATGTTACCAATGAGTACATCTTCCTTTTAGGGTGCATCCATCGCCGAGTCAAGCTTGACTTCGCGACTCTCATATTCTTTAAGATGGATTCGCTCAAAACGAAATCTAAGAATGGGCTACCTTACGGTGCCTTGATTTCGGCCATCTTAAAGGACCTAAACCTTGTTCCCGGTGGAACCCTTTTCAAGAATAAGGACAAACACATTTGGGACACCTCCTATCTTGCCCAAATGTCAATAAAATTCAACACTACCGCCAAGACCATTACTTGGTCTGGTAAACGGGTGTCCGGCCCCGACTATACTACTCTTTCCCTCGAAGAGGAAGAATATGTCGGCCCTAAGGCCACACCGCAAGCCGCTCGTGAGGATGTGCCTATTTCCTCCGAGTCCCTTCCCCCGTCTCACATAATGCCTTCCTCTTCTCGTCCCACTCGAGGTCGCGGAAAAGCTCAAGTCGGATCTTCCAACCGTCCTCCGCGCACCGAACAATTCTACGACGATCTATACATCGACCAATATCAAAATGCGCGACTCAACCGACGCATGTTTCGTTCCATGAACACAAGTCAAGAAGACTTGGACGAAATTGATAGGATAAGCGCCGAGCAACGGGCAAAGTTCTACGGGTATTTTCCCGATCTAGCCGGTCCCGACGATGACGCCGAAGAAGAGGACGACGCGACCTCCCACCGCGACTAGGCGGTGATTTTATTTTGCGTTGTATTTCCTTTGTTTTTCATTGATGATGTCAAAGGGGGAGAAATACCTCTCTTTTATTTTGCGTTGTATTTCCTTTGTTTTTCATTTTCTTCCAACGTTGTTTTTGATGTAATAAGTAGCAAACGCTTTGCATTTATGTTATGAATCTTTTTTATGTTGCTCTTTATCATTACGTGTTAAATTGTATGACGTTGTGAGATTGCGTATTTATAATTCTACAAATGCGATTTTGATGTTATTATAACTTGTGCGTATATATATCTATAGTTGATTGGGTTATTTGTGTTGTTTTCATTTGTGGCGATTGACCGTTTTTAGGCAAAACTATGGCCAATTTTTCGCTTGCATTTGATCGTTCGTTTTCCTTAATCGTTTAGCTTTGTTTAACTTCGTTTTAAATCGGATGTTTTAAATCGGATGTTTAGTAAAACGTCACCTACACATCTTATACTAAAACATATTAATTTACGACATCATTTTATGTGATAATACTTGTACTAAACATATTAATTTACATCATTTTTTAAGGGATCATGTTCAAAAAGGGGATCATGTTTTTATATATTTTTCTTGCCAAATCAGTGTCTAGAAGTGCAAAAAATTCGTTGTTATGTCTAAATGTTACAGTTGACCGATCGCTATGAAAAACGACCGATCGTTTTTACACAGACGACCGGTCGTTTATTTAAAACGATCGGTCGTTTTATAACTTGGCTCACTGGAAGAAATCTCATCTAAAACGATCGGTCGTTTTATCTTTACGATCGGTCGTTTCATAACTTGGCTCACTGGAAGAAATCTCATCTAAAACGATCGGTCGTTTTAGATTTACGATCGATCGTTTCTGCTAAGTGCTTAGTGGAAGAATTTCGTTTTTGTAGATGATCGATCGTTTTTAGCTGTGACCATTCATTTTTTGTGTTTCTGGGAATGTTTCGGTTTTCTCGACAAACTTCGAAATCTCGTAACTAATGCGTTTCTATTATTTAGTGTTTCCGCTTGAACCATTGGCTTGGTAGATAACGTTTTGCTTAAAGAAGTATAACCGAAATGTGTAGATAACGTTTTACTTCGATAAAAGATTTCTTTGAAAAGAACCAAGTAAATGTCATAACAGATTTAAAACGAAGTATAACAAAGCAAAACCGATAAAGGATAACGAAAGATCTATATGCACGCGAAAAATCGGCCATAGTTTTGCCTAAAAAAAGGTCAATCGCCACAAATGAAAGACATATAAATAACCCAATCAACTAGCAATTTAAGCGCACTAAATGCAATATCATAAGATAAAAACGCATATTATGAAGCACATTCTCACAACGTCATAGATTATAAAAAGCATGTTTAAAAGCAACATAAACACAATTCATAATATAATCATGCTACTTATTACATCAAAAACAAACGAAGTTCATAGAACGGGAAAGAAATACAATGAAACAAAAAGAGAGGTATTTCTCCCCCTTCACATCATAAAAAAAAACATGAAAATGATTAAAATGATATCCGCCTAGTCGCGGTGGGAGGTCGCATCATCCTCTTCGTCTTCGTTGTTGTCATGGGGCCCGGCAAGGTCGGGAAAATAACCGGGGCCCGAGCGAGAAGCGGTGGAGGAGCCGGTGCGTGGGGCACGAGGAATAGCCGGACGGCGAGGTGGTGGAGGCACGACCTCGTCCTCATGTTCATCAACGAGGTTGGGTGACGCTTTCTTCGTACGAACCATTGTTGAATAAAATGGGTTTTGAAGAAAATAGGGTTTCTAAGAAACGAAATTAATCGATAATCGATTATACGGATAATAGGTGAAATTGGGTGATATTTTTATAGAAAATTAGGTTTTATTGAGGAATTTTGATGGATTTGGAAAGAGGGAGGCGATTTTGAAAGAGAGGATGGATATATTTTGTGGAATGAATGAAATTAGGGTTTTGGAAGAGGTTTTAACACAGTGAAACAGAAAAACGATCGGTCGTTTTTATATTTCGACCGATCGGTGTGGAACGAAAATGTTCCAGTGAGCAAACCTTAAAAACGACCGATCGCTACTATAAAACGACCGATCGTTTTAAGTAGAAATTCTTCCAGTGAGCACAACAAAAAAACGACCGATCGCTATGATAAAACGACCGATCGGTTTCGGTCTGAAAAACGACCGATCGTATTGTACAAAACGACCGATCGTTTTGTGTCCAAATTGTTCCAGAGAGTTCATGATAAAAACGACCGGTCGTTTTTATCATTTCGATCGGTCGTTTTTCGAAAGTAGACCATTTTGGGAATATTTCAGACAGGTAGCCTATTCTGGGCAATTACTATGCTGCAGAGGCCATTTTGGCAAAAAACTCTTGGATAGCAGAGGGCATTTAGTAACTCTCTCGGTTGGACCAATCGTATCAGTTCGTTTATATCACCAATTTATCTTAAATATGAGGTTATTATTTTAAATTTGTACACGCATCATCAGTTTACTTATCTATTATCTTAAATATACATGAACTCAGATATAAGGTATCAAAATGTTCCCTTATAATTAAAATAATAATTTATCTCTATTACTTTTCTCTTATTCTCTCTCATTTATTTGTACTTTTCACATATAAATTAATAAAATAACAAAAATATAGTTGTATAGTTGTGATAGAGAAATTGATAAAAAAACTTATAATTTGTATAAAGCAAAACGTTTTCTTATAAGTTGTAAAATTGTACATTTTACTTTAAATATGAGAAAACTTTATTTAATGTGGTTGCTCTAGTAAATTAATTTGGCTTGAAAAAAATTGATAGAAATATATTAAAATATAGTAATATTTAGTTTTGATAATAAATTTGATAGAAAAGCTGAAAAATGTATAAAATTAAATTGTTGCCCTAAAAATATAAAAGTAAGATTAATTATCTTAAATATAAGAAAAATTATAAGCAAACTGGTACTGTTGCTCTTAGCGTTAATTTTGGATTTCGATAAATAATCAGGTATATATACAGGTGCATTACTAAATGACAAGTGTCAAATTATCATTAAATGACGAATCACATATGTGGTACATCCGGTTTAGCATAGTGTAGTAATACTATTTTAAAAGCAACATAGTTTCGATAGCCAAGTAGATTTGTTTGTGTTGATACAGTGCATTTGACATGTGGTTCGTTGCTGAGGAAAATAATTTTAAAAAGTATAAATGTATAATACTATTTTCTCCATTTCCAATTATAAGTCTAATTTTATTAATTCTTTCTACAAAATGGACTTATATATTGGAATACCCTAAAATGTATGTATTCAATCGGTAGTTTCAAACATATAATTGAAAAAATGTCGAACTTGGTTATTACTATTTCAAAATAATGAAAAAATTGTAGGATCGGACTGGATTGCCGTCATCGCAGTTCCCGGAAGTCACGAGAATGTTGTTTGAATTATCAATTTGTTGCCAAAGTTCATTGGAATGTCGTAAAAGTTTGCATCTTGTATCCTGCGCTTGCCAAATTATATGTCATAAAGGTAGGTAGGGGGGTAGAGATTTTGGTTATATAAGAGCATTCAATTTGAATTTGTAAAATGAGCATTTATTTTACAGATTTAGTCCACTTTTATATATTTATATATTTTGTAAAACACATGTCTCCGTAGCAGATCATCTAAAATACAGTTTTGATTTACAAATTATTCTCTCCAGCATATTATCTAAAATACAGATTTTGTAAATAAAAAATTATAAACAAGCTCAGTATTGAATTGACTTAAAACTACTAAACTATTTTTGGAAAAATTAAATTGATTAAAAAACATAACTTTTTACACATGTACTTGCACTACGAAAAAATACTCAAATAGCGACGGGATTAGTGACGGTATTTTTTGTTACGAACTTATTAGCGACGGTTTTTGTGACGGCTTTGTGACAATTTAATCCATTTGTGATAACTTTTTAAATTAGTGACAGTCTTGTAACAGCTTTTGTCTCTCACTAAATCAAACATTATTTTGTAGTGTTGTCTTTGCATATAAACTATCGATATTTAACAAGCAAAGACTAAGTATTACTAATTAGCAAATAACAAGTTATGATTTAACAAACTATTCTCACTTATTAGACACAAATTATTTCAATACATAACCTGTATGCATTTGGAAAAATATATTTAAAATAATAATTCACTTTAATACTAGTAATTTGAATAAAAAAAATAAAAATATTCCATTTTCTTGGGAATCCATGACAAAAAAAATATAGAACTTAAATTAGCAATGATAATATATATATATATATATATATATATATATATATATATATATATATATATATCTTGTAGACAAGATAAGAAAAAGTGTATCAAATATCTTATAATTGCATGGAGAAAGATATAAATAAGAAAAATAAAGAAAAACAAAAAGACACGTAAGAAAGAGAATAGAAATGGAAGGATGCAAGTTATACACACAAATATAGAACTTAATAGAAATGATTACTGTTCAAATTTGGGTGATATATACAATTTTTTGTAAAATAAATGTACCCATACAAAAGCTGGTGTGTGATTCTTTTTCTACAAAATTGCTAAATATAGCAAAATCGTGTCATTTACAATAACAGCTCAACCTTATTAGACTTGCCATGAACAAAAGATTGTTGCCTTAGCGTTTTAACCACCTTATGGAAAATTTGATTATTATTGTTTATTCTATAAATGAAATAAGTGAAAAGTAATTATAAGTTGAAGAAGTTCTTATTTTACTAATGTAAATACGTTTAAATTGAGCATCACTTATACTAAATGTTAACTGAGCGTGAATCAATCAATTGCTTAAAACTAATGAAATAAATAGACATAGTTTTTTTTTTTATTACCCTTCTACTGTAACATTGCTGATGTAGGGTTTGGAACATTTTAATTCTATCCTAAATTTGAAAGTTTGTCATTTGATTGATTGGTCTTTAACATTTACTTCTATTCAAGCTTATTAGAAATACTTGAATAATACAATAGGGCCAACTGTAATAAAATAAAAACTACTCTTTTGTTTATTGTTTAACATTGCTGCAGTTTTTTTTTTCCTGATTATTTACTTTTTAAGCAATTTGAAAATTGATTGATAGGGTATATTATTCCATATCGACTATATAATGATCGAGCATGTAATTTATAAAGAGTTACTGATCATTTTTACCATTACGAAACTTTTTAATGGTAAGATACATGTGGTTTAATATGGTATTAGATCGGGTCTAGCGATGTTGGGCTCAACTCCACCCAATTAATATATCCGTTCGTAGGACCCTTGAAATGTCAGAATATGAGTGAGGGGGTGTTAGGGTATATTATCGCACATCGACTATATAATGATCGAACATGTGATTTATAAATGGTTACTTATACTTACCATTACGAGACATTTTAATAATAAATTATTCGAGATTTAACAAACTCGTATAAAAGCGGACTATAAATACACATAAAAATCACAGATATAAAAAGTCAAAATTGTAATAAATAACAATAAATGGTGTTTTCCCATAATTATTTAACCATACAATTAATCCAGTCACAATTCTATAATTAATTCCTTGTCATCTGTTGGGTTTTGCATTTTTTGTAAAAAGACTAAAATCTAATAAATGGCTATAAAGCAAGCACTACATATTTGGCAATATAGTATATCTACTCGAGCTATTGGATTCTTTTCCATACTACATATTGTTCACAGAAAAGGTTATGCAATATTGAAGAACCCATAGATTTTGCCAACTTTTAATTAAATGCTTCTTTTGAACAATGACCACTAAATTAATTAGAAATCCTTAAAATAGGTTAGCACGGCCTAGGAGGATATTTCTTTTACTGGTTTGAAATCAAACTTCGTCCACCATTTATAATAAGATTGTCGAACCAACGACATAAGACCAAGCTCAGTTGGTTTTACTGCATAGGACCATTGCCAGATCCAAGGCAGGCTAAATAGAGTAAGACAATAAAGACTTGAAATATTTTCAGTCCATTCTTATTGAAACTGGTTCAGTGGTTTTTAATCACATGAATCAAAATAAACATACAGGGATATTTTATTTAGTAAAGCTTTTATTAAGAAAATCATTCCTATTACAGAATGGGGTCTAAACCCAAACAAGCCTATGCAGCTTAAATTTTCTCACCAAGATTATAATTATTGGGATTATATGGCCGCTTGGCGATATGCTTTTTATTACCAAAATCGAGCCGAAAAACACACTTGGTTTATTCGATTGGAACCAACATTATTAACTCAAGCAACGCCATATTGGTTTTATGATTGGTTCTCTTTTATTGGTCCCAATGAGGATATTCTTCCTCCCGATATTTTTTGTCTTTATGAAGAGTATATTCTCCATAACCCAAAAACTAGGGGGTTACAGTGATTAAAGGAAGTAATTTACTCCGATTTCTTACTCTATTTAGCCTGCCTTGGATCTGGCAATGGTCCTATGCAGTAAAACCAACCGAGCTTGGTCTTATGTCGTTGGTTCGACAATCTTATTATAAATGGTGGACGAAGTTTGATTTCAAACTAGTCCTTATTAAAATTCACGAGGCTATTGAGTCCTTTAAAAAAATGGAAAGGGAATATGCACCCGAATCAACAAGAACTACCAAATTAGATTTGACTTCTTTGGCTGATCATAAAAAACAATTCCCCTTTGCTTATTCTATGGAACTAAAAGCAAAATTATTTGCTCTCGTACAGAGTCAATTAGACATAGATTTTACTGATTGTCTCGCCAATAATTCTTCATCTAATTCTTTAATGGAAGAAGACTCTGGTGCTGAAGAATATGATTTTGCCTAGAGCAACGAAGATATGGAAAATTATTTAGATCATCTTATAGATGAACACGTGCCAAAAGCCACAACAAAGGTCAAGGGCAAAGCAACAAAGTGACATATTCCACTTATTCCAAAGAGATAAGATTCCTTCAATTAATACCCTAAATTTACGTGTCGATGGGGCCCAATGCGCACCCGGCGTAATTTACGGAAAAACTGTGAATCAAGTCTTCTTTCAATGGGCCAGTATGTTGGCCAAGCCGCCCATGTTTTAACGTTTTATGGTTAGTGCGTTTATTGTTTATTGCGCATTATTGTATTGTTTATTGCGCATTATTGTTAGTGCGTTTAGTGCGCCTTTCTTTTTCCTTTTTCTTTTCCAAAGCTCAGCCTATATAAGGGACATGAAGTCTGATGTAATAGGCAAGCAATTTACTAAGCGTGTATCTCTCTCTCCCATATTGTAAAAATTGCTCAAGTTCTCAAGTTTGAATAAATATAAGATTTCTGTTTGGTATCAGAGCCATCTGCAGTATTTAAAGACTGTGTGGTTTTATCATAGTAATGAGTAGGAATTAGTCCTTCACAAATACAGTTTAAATCAGCTCCACTATCAATAAGAGCTGGACCAGAAAAAGTAAATTCTTTGTTTACAACTATAGTGACATGAGAATGCCATTTTTGATAGGTAATTTTGTCAATAATATTCAAAAAAGTGTCATCCTTAGTATTTTCTTCCTTTTCTACAGAAATATCTGTTTCAATTTGAATAAAGTTTCGAAGGAATTTTACTTCTTCTTTTAATATATGAATTTCACTATGTAAATCAGAAATAGAAATATCTTTACTCTTGAGAGTATTCACATCAGTTCTAAGAGTTTTAACCTCCTGAAAAATATCTTCATAAGAAATTTGTTTAGAAGGAGATGATTGAAGTACTTGGAAAACATGGTTTAGCGAATAAGCTTCCTGAGGAATATAAGGAGTTTCTTTTTTCTTACCTTTTGTAAGAACATCTAAATAATGTTCAATTATTTTCTTTTTTACCTCGGCATTATCAATTTCATTAATAAGATCTAATATAGATCGTTCTTGTGAAGTAAGAACATTAAGACTTAAACCATTCATGTCAAGCATAGCTTTATAATTATTATCTTTGCATTCACAACCAGAAGAGGAAGATGAACTATTAGAATGAGCAGACGTGTCACTATTATAGATTTCAATATCATTAGTCTCTACTTCTTCATCAGAAGAGTATAGCATAACAGCTATAAGCTGTTTCTTAAGTCCTTCATCAGAGATTTCATTTAATCTCTTTTTTGTCCAACACCTATTGGCGTAATGACCTGTTTTGCCACATTTTCGGTAAATAATAGTAGCACTAGAGTTCTGGTTTGGTTTTGGTTTTGGTCGAGAGGACCTAGGTCGGGAGGCACCAATATGGTGGTGATCTGGCCTTGGCTGGGAATTTTTTTTAGAAAATCTTTTAGATTTAGAAAAATATTTTTTTTTAGAGGAACTATCTCTATGAGAATTTTGAGGAATTTAAAGATCAAATCCGAATTGGTCACAAAAAGTACCTATTTCTTTTCTTCCTGTCAAATTTTGACTTTTTAATTGGGCTTTAAGTTTTATGTCATTACAAAGAGATAAACCCTGACCGACACATTCACTAATAAGTTGACCATATGTAAACTCATGATAAGGGATTGTAGTATTCCCAGTTTTACGTAATATCCTATCTTTAACTTTTTGAGCAAAAAGATTAGGAAGACCTGCAATAAATTTTTCTTTCCAAAAATCAGCATTTGCATCAGGTCTTAACATAATTTTAGTAAGGAAAACATCCTTATACCACCTAAAATGGGTTAAAGTGGGACATTTAAGATTGATTAATAAATCCTTGTTTCTTTCAATAGCAACAGGATTAGAACCGATAAAAGCCTGTACAATAGCAGTGAGAAGAGTATAAACTGCATTAGGTGCGACAGTAACTGTATAAGTATCTACACCTTGTTCAGTCGTAATAGGATTCCTAACCATTTTTGTGGCTGTTAATATCGTGCGTTGGTGATCAAGGGTTAAAACATTATCCCACCAACCGCGTAATTGACCAGCAAAGCCAGCAACAATAAATTCAGCAATTTGGTAATCGGTGTTATTAGCACCTAAACATACCGTAGAATACATAGTCATTCTATGTAACATAACCATAATTTGGTATTCGGTCATACCATAAATATTCCATTCATAAATGGTTCTAGCACTAAAACTAGTAAAAATATTACCACCTTCTTCTTCATAAAGAAGATCTTGTGGACTAGGTCTAGAATAATAATGTTTCATAGGGACAGTTGGAACCGATTTTCAACCAAAAGCAGTAGATTTTCCAAAAACATTTTGATTAATACTAGCCTGCTGTTGTTGTTCTAGAGTATTATCCATCGCTAAAAGTTGTTTTTCAAAAATATTTATCTGATCGATATCATCCGAGTTTTCAGATAAAACAGCTATATTTTTACCATTCCCAATATTCAGGTTTTCTAGTTGCTGGGTTAGCAAAGTAATAATATCAGTAGGATCCGGATGTTTTGAAATAGTTATATCAATACTGGGTTTTAATATCGTGGGTTCAGGTGTATATGAGGAACTAGCGATGGCTGCTGTGTCCTTAGTGACGATGATAGGTCCGTTTTTTTCAATACGATTAAGTTGGGAACAAATAGTTTGAAGGGTCAGATTTGTGAAATTTAATTGTTTTTCTTGTGGCGAAAAGGCTACGGATTCAATAATAGTATCACCAGATCGCAATTTTAAAAGTTCTGACGGGGGATGAATAGCAGAAATGGTTTCCCCTTTTGCAGTTGTCCAATTTCTATGAAGAGATTTTAAGACATGTAAGAAAGGACTATTCTCTATGGTTGCTTGATCAATAAACCATATAGGGAAAGAAACCAATTGTTTGATGCAATCAATATGATAATAAAATAAAGTTTTGTAATGTTGTTGTTCTTGACTATAGGTAGAAAAGAACCATTTGCGAAAAGAAGTATATTTTTCTTGATTCATATCATTCACACAATCTTGTATATTATAAGTAAAGGGAATAGATAACATATTAATAATAGAAATATTATCAAACTCAGAAAGAGTTTCTGGTTCATTTTCATTTTTCTCTTCGTGGTAAATAGCACGAGGAATACTTTGGGGAGTATTAGAAACACCCTCAAAAACTAACTTATTAGCAGTTTGGAAAGATGCTATAGAAGGGTTTGGAGTATAAAACCTAGCAGATTGACTCTGATTAAAGGAACTTTCATAATCAGAAAAAGAACTTCTCGACGCTAGTCGTTTGCCTTTGTCAAATTTTACGAAAACATGTCCTTCTTTTGTTTGAATAATTTCCTCAATTTTTTTATTTTCTACAGGTTCAGCTGGGCTTGCTGACAATAAATTCCATTCCGTGGGAGGTTCAATATCATCCCATTTAATAGTTTGAGGAGTCTGGACATCAGACTTTAATAAATTTGTTTCAATTAAAACAGTTTTGCCCTTGGTGTCAAAAATTTTTGCACGAGGACTAAGAGTAGTCATACCTTTGTAATGAACACGATAAGTAACATTTAAAGGTTCAGTTCCTTCCTTAAGTTTATAACCATGGGTTTGGATATTCAAAGTAAGAACATCTAAAATATTTTTATCTGTTAAAGAAACAGAGAAGTTTGGAAAACAATTGAAATAAACTGGACCGTTACACAAACTGGTTTGAATAATACCTAATAAGGAATCTTTGAATTCTAAGTGACGACAATCACGTAAAGCAATAAGGACAGAAGTATTTAATCCTTGAGCTGTAAGAGGTTTTACAGCGACTTGTACCATACTAAGATGAACATATTTGAATTTATCAAAATATCTACGTAACTCTTCCTTGTGAAGTAACTGAATAGTTTCCATATCACGGTTGATAGGAATAGTTTGTTCTATTGTTTTAACGGCCATATCCATTTTAAAATCAAATATACCAATAGAATATATTTCAGAGGGCTTCACCTTAGGAAGGTGCCAATTTGCTAACTGTTCTTCAAAGTTAGCCATTTCAGGAATATCATTATAGTGACATTCTTCTTGTCGCATATTAGCGTTTTTATTAGAGTTGGAAGTATAACTTCCTCGAGAAAAATTCCGAGAAGAATTAGAACGACTCATTTTAGAAAATATAATAAGTGATCATGAATAAATACAATAAAAATGCGGATAAGAAAAGCTAAAGGATCTAACACCAGTCAACAAACAAAAAGTGCTTATACCTTTGATGCCTCTTCTTGGGCTTAGTGAGGTTGCACCAAAATGCGACGAGATGTTAAATACAATTGGCTCTGATTCATAACAATAAATGGTGTTTTCCCATAATTATTTAACCATACAATTAATCCAGTCACAATTCTATAATTAATTCCTTGTCATCTGTTGGGTTTTGCATTTTTTGTAAAAAGACTAAAATCTAATAAATGGCTATAAAGCAAGCACTCCTACTGACCTTTTGGTAAACCCCAATTCTTTAAAATTCTTCCATTTGCCCCCAGAACATTCTAATACACATAAGTTCAAATAATACGTTTTTAAAAACCCAAACAATGATTTTTTTTTTTACTTCATCTCTAGTGAATTCGAAAACCGTGATATTTAATGATTTGAACCAATTTCATTTAAAATTTAACAAAAAATAAATCAAAAAATAAAAGTTTCAAACAAAACTATTTATTACTTAAAATATGAGATTATAAGTGTAAATTTGATGTGATTTAATTATAAAAAAAATATTTATAGAAATTAATTTTTTTTTATGCTAAAAAGTAAATTTGACACACGGTTTAAGACGTACCAAAATAGAAATCAGCTAAAATGGATAATTTTTAAGTAATTCAAAAATTGGCAGGTCTATAAGTTTGACTCGTATGAAAACTGACTATAAATACCAATAAAAATTCAAATAGATACAAAAGGTCAAAACTGTAATAAATAGCAATAAAAGGTGTTTTCCAAGAATTACGTAACCATACGATTAACCCGATCACAATTCTGCAAATAATTTCTTACTTGTCATCTATTGGCTTTTTGAGAATCTAAAAAAGACATAAAAGTATACGGACAGACCTTTCATAAACCCCAATCTTTAAAATTTCCACTTTGTCCCCTCAACATTTTAATTTCCAACACAAAAGTCCAAAGAACACGTTTTTACAAACCCAAACAATAATATTTTATTATTACTCCCACTCTCGACGTTATTCGACGACTTTGATATATAAGGATTTTACCCAATTTAACTTAAAATTTAACAAAATAAATAAATTCAAAGTTTCAAACAAAACTACTTATTACTTAGAATATGAGATTATAAGTGTAAATTTGATATGATTTAACTATAAAAAGGAAATATTTCAAAAAATAAAAACATTTTTTTTACTAAAAAGTAAATTTGATACTTGTTTTGAGACGTTCAAACCAGAAATCAACACTTGCTTACATCCATAGGCAAATGGATAAATTTTAAGTAATTCTAAAATTGACATGTCTATAAGACTATAACATTTGACTCCTATGAAAGCCGACTATTAATTCAAATATAGATACAAAAGGTTAGATAGTAATAAATAACCATAAATGGTATTTTCAATAATTACTTTAACATGAAGTACATTTGCTTATGTTTGTAAAGTCATGTTTTGATCATATTATCGTTTTTTTCATATGTATTTGTAATTTTTTTCAATTTTTTTCTTAAATTAATATTTTATTTTATTTTTAAAGTGTTTTTTTAAAAAAATATGTAAAATTTGATTTTTTTAATATTTGTTTGTATATATTGTTTGTTTTGATAAATTATAATGTAGTAATAATAATATATATAAAAAGTCAAAATTTACGGATATTTTTGAACAAATAAAATAAAATACTGATTTAAGAAAAAAATTAAAAAAAATTACAAATACATATTAAAAAAAACAATATGATTAAAGCATGACATTAAAAACATTACCAAATGTGCCCCTTTTAACCCAATCACAATTCTACAAATAATTCCTTACTTGTCGTCCGTCCATCTGTTGTCTTTTGGGAAATCTAAAAAAAAACTCCTACAGACCTTTCGTAAACCCCAATCTTTAAAATTATTCACTTTGTCCCCTCAATATTCTATTTTCTTACACATAAGTCCACAGAACACGTTTTTTATTGAATGAAAAACTCAAAAAGTAACCTTTTTCAAAATTAAAAAAAAGGCATCTCTCTCTTTCTCTCCCTCTCAATCTAACAATGGAAGGGGTGATTGAGGGTATGCCTTTGTTTGCAAAGGAGCTGATTTCTGGTGGAGTTGCTGGTGGTTTTGCTAAGACTGTTGTTGCTCCTTTAGAACGTGTCAAGATCTTGTTTCAGGTTATCCCTTTTTTCATTATATTTTTTTTTTCTAGTTTTGATCATGCTTTTTGTAATGATGGGTTTTATCCAGTTTGCTTTTTTTTTTATAAAATTCTTTTCTTGATCATGTTCTTTTATTCTTTATGATGGGTTTT
This sequence comes from Primula vulgaris, assembly GCA_963920805.1. NCBI lineage: Eukaryota > Viridiplantae > Streptophyta > Magnoliopsida > Ericales > Primulaceae > Primula > Primula vulgaris. The sequence goes on along the minus strand of OY987218.1, from coordinate 13,610,957 downwards.
ATCTAGTTTGAGTAATCAGCTTGTTGAAATTGGCATAAAAAAATTCCTTTTTTCTTCTTCTTTTCAATTCTTGATCATGTTCTTTGTGATGGGTTTTAGCTAATTTAAGTATTAGCTTGTTAAGATTGGCATGGAGGGGTGTAATTGTAGGATAATTCTAATTTTTAGGAATTGTGAGTTTGTTTTACAAAATTGTAGATTGGTGACTAAAGGCTGTTTAGAGTTGTACATTGCTAAATTTAGTTAAGTTGGGGTTTAGGGTACAAATTTTTGAGTACTTTAAGCTAACCTTTTTTGCATATTAAGTAGTTGCACTGCATCTGGTAACTGGTTCTAAGCATAAAAGCTGTTTTCTTTGTTATGGGTGAGAACATTATTTTCTTGATCATGTTCTTTATAATGGGTTTTATCTAGTTTTAAAGTAGTTAGCTTGTTAAAATTGGCATGAGGGGGTGTAATTGTAGGATAATTTTGTTTTTAGGAATTTGAGTTTATTGTAGAAACTTGTAGATTGTTTAGAGTTTTCTTAGAGTACATTGCTGAATTTAGCTAATTTGGAGTTTAGGGTATTTCTTTTTGAGTACTTTAAGCTCAACTTATTTGCATATTAAGTAGTTGCAGTGTATCGCTCTCGTAAAAGCTGTTTTCTTTGTTATTGGTGGAAACATTCTTTTCGTGATCCTGTTCTTTGTGATGAGTATTATCTAATTTAAGTAATAAGCTTGTTAAAATTGGCATGAGGGGTGTAATTGTATCACAATTATGTTTTGTAGGAATCTTTTGTTTGTTTTAGAATAGTAGATTAATGATTAAAGGCTGTTCAGACTTTTTTTAGAGTACATTGCTGAATGTAGCAAGTTGGGTTTAGTTTTTTTTTTTTTTGTTTATTTTAAGCCCATTGGATATGTGCTTTATAAGCGTAAAAGCTGATTTCTTTGTTATTGGTGAAAACATTCTTTTCTTGATCATGTTTTTTATGATGGGTTTTATCTAATTTTTAAGTAATTAGCTTTGTTGAAATTGGCACGAGGGGTGTAATTGTAGGATAATTCTGATTTTTAGGAATTTTGAGTTTATAAAATCGTAAATTGGGGACTAAAGGCTGTTTAGAGTTTGTTTACATACAGTACACTGCCAAATTTAGCTAAGTTGGGGCTTAGGGTATTTTTTTGCGTATTTTAAGCTCAGGTTTTTGCATGTCTGGTTTATAAGCGTAAAAGCTGTTTTCTTTGTTATTGGTGAAAACAGTCGTTTCTTGATCATGTTCTTTATGATGGGTTTTATCTAGTTTAAGTTATTAGCTTGTTAAATTTGGCATGAGCGGTGTAATTGTAGAATAATTCTGATTTCTAGGAATTTTGAGTATGTTCTAGAAAATTGTAGATTGGTGACTAAAGGCTGTTTAGAGTTTGTTTTAGAGTACATTGCTAAATTTTGCTAAGTTGGGGTTTAGGGTATTTATTTTTTTAGTACTTTAAGCTCGACTTATTTGCATATTAAGTAGTTGCAGTGTATCTGGTTCATAAGCGTAAAGGGTGTTTTCTTTGTTATTGGTGAAAGCATTCTTTTCTTGATCATGTTCTTTATGAGGGGTTTTATCTAGTTTTCAAGTAACCAGCTTGTTGAAATTGTCAGAAAGGGTATAATTGTAGGACAATTATGGGTTTTTTTGGAATTTTTGTTTGTTATAAAAACTTGTAGATTGATGATTTGAAGTTCTAGTTTTTTTGGAGTACATTGCTGATTTTAGCTAAGTTGGGGTTTAGGTTACTTTTTTCTTTTGCATTTTTAAGCTCAACCTATTGCATAAAAGTTGCAGTGTATCTGGTTTAAGCGTACAAGCTCTTGTCTTTGTTATGGATTGATATTTTATCTTCTTGATCCCGTTCTTTGTAATGAGCTGTATTCAATTTATATAGTTAGCTTGTTAAAATTGGCATGCGTGGTGTAATTGTATCACAATTATGATTATTAGGAAACTTTTGCTTGTTTTAGAAAAGTAGATTGTGATTAAAGGCTGTTTAGACTTTTTTTAGAGTACATTGCCGAATGTAGCTAAGTTGGGTTTAGGGTACTTTTCGCATATTTTAAGCTCAATTCTGTTTGCATATAAGTTGTAGTGTATCTGGTTTATAAGCGTACTAGCTGTTGTCTTTGTTATGGAGAGTACTATTTTTTCTTCTTCATCCTGTTCTTTATGATTTTATCTACTTTTTAAGTAACCAGCTTGTAAATATTGGCACGGGGGCTGTGATTGTAGGACAATTCTGATCTGTATGAATTTTTGTTTCTTTTGAAAAGTTATATGTAGATTGATGATTAGAGGCTGTTTAGAGTTCTCGTTGGGTACACTGCTGAATTTAGCTAAGTTGGGGCTTAGGGTATTTTGTTTTGCATATTTTACAGATCCACTTGTTTGCATATCCATTTTTGCAGTGTGGTTGAGCTGTTTTTTGTGCTTTTTGTTGTTGGTATGGGAAGAAAAGGCCAGAATTTGAAGCCAGATAAACTCAACTTTTACCCTTTATTAACCATTTTTTGTTAATTTTCATTATCTTGATATAATGCCTTTTAGTTTCTGCTTGTTTTTGTGGGCTCTTTCTTCTTCAGATGGGCTATTGTTTCTTTTTAAACCGTTTCTTGATTATTTAGTTTTTTTTCTCTTGGTACAGAAAAATCTGATAGACGGATATTGGCAAAGCATATGCTGTGTGATGTTTTGGTCTTGAGTGCAAAATTTCTAGTCAGAGTAATATGGTTTTACATAAACTTGGCATGATTTAAAGATTTTTTCCTGGTTCTATAGACTAATGTTACATGTACATTGTCACATTGAGAAGAATTCAGCGCAATCGCTCGATCTTTTGCTGGGCTTATTTTGCTTTACCAATTTTCTTTGTTAAGTAGTTTTCTCTACTCATTTGTCCTCGACTATGTTGTTTTTGATATTATTTTAAAATCATTTGATTAAAAATGGCGTTTGGGAGTTGATTTCTTGCTAAAGTGTATGTAGGTTGTGGGAGATTGGGTGAGCTTGCTATGTTCTGTGCTAAGTGTTAATGATACTTGGATCCTAGTCAGGGAAAAAACTTGTGAGCTTTAGTTGTAGCACTATTCAGGTTTTTTTAGAAGTTTTAGTGTTATACACTGCTAAATTAGCAAAATTAGGCATAATAAACTCCAGCTTTGTTGATTTTACTTTTTTTCACGATTCTTGACTATTTTATGCCTGTTGATGCGGATCTTCTCGTTGGGGTTTTATTTCCTTTTTGGTCTGTTTTTCAGTCGGATATAATTTTTTAAAATTTCTGGTTATTGCACGACTAATATTGTTGGAGAATGGTGCACCTGGTTCTTGTTGTAGTTAGTTATAACACCACATCTGATTTTCTGAGACTATTTTCTTCTGGGTTTTTCGAAAAATATACACCTTTTTTTCAGTCACTTTCACTCTTCTCCTATTTCCGTGACTAAAATTTTGATACCCTGAAACTCTTGAACTTAAACTTAACTTTTTTGTTTAGAATATCTGAGCAGTTTATATTGAAAACCACAAGTTACAAATGCACTTGACTTTTTTGTGTCAATACTGTGATGAACATATGTCAAAGCCGTCTTCTTTCATTCATTTACGTTCCCCTTCAACAACTCTCCAGTTTTCCTGATTGTTCGAGTTGCATTTCCTGTTTCTACCCGCTTTAACGTCAAATTATAGTAATTACGGGATATGAAATTATGTCTCTTCCTATTGAAATCCATTGTAAATTTCGAATACACACTACAATTGCAGAACTTACGTACTTGTCAAGTAATAAGAGTTCTTGCATGCTATTTAAATTTTTACCACTAATAATTTTGATAAGCCGTTGGTTATATGAAGGTGCATTATTAGAAGAGAAATTGATTTATGGTTTTGTATTCCAGACTCGAGGAATGGAATTTCACAGCATAGGGTTATTCGGGTCGTTTAAGAAGATTGCCAGAACAGAGGGGGTTCTTGGTTTCTACAGGTAGTCAGTCATCTACTCTATTCTTCGTTTGTTTCTTGAGACTGTTACTAATGTAGTTTATGGGCTGATTTTTGTTTTTGTTTTCAGAGGGAATGGAGCTAGTGTCGCTAGGATAGTTCCTTATGCAGCCTTACATTACATGTCTTATGAGCAATATCGGAGATGGATTATACAAACTTTTCCTAATGTTGGAAGAGGTCCTTTTCTAGATCTTGTGGCTGGGTCATTTTCCGGTGGAACTGCAGTTTTATTTACTTATCCTCTCGATTTAGTTCGAACTAAGTTAGCATATCAGGTAAATGGAAGAAAAAGGAACCTTAAACTGTAAAGGAACTGCTTTTTTATGTAACAAATGAGTTATTGTTACATTTAATAGTGCAGGTTGTCGGATCATCCAAGTTAAATATAAAGGAACAAGTATACAAAGGAATAATGGACTGCTTTGCGAAGACCTACAAAGAGGCTGGATTAAGAGGCCTCTACCGTGGGGTTGGTATGGCCAATGTTCATAATTTCATTTTTTTTGTGGTTTTTGGTTTTATGTAATTGTGATTGAGGTGTCGGTAAAATGTTCCAGCTCCATCACTTTACGGGATATTTCCATATGCTGGCCTGAAATTTTACTTCTACGAAGAAATGAAAAGTCATGTTCCTGAAGAACACAAGAAAGATATAACTTGGAAACTCGTATGCGGATCCATTGCGGGTTTGTTGGGTCAGACTTCTACTTACCCTCTTGACGTCGTCAGGCGACAAATGCAGGTATTCTCTCTCTCTCTATATATATATATACATATATAAACATATATTATGGAATAATATTACGCGGAAGAAACTGAGGATAATATCTGACAGGTCGAGCGACTAATAGGTTCTAAAAGTGGAGAAATGATAGGGACTATAGAGAGTTTGAAAATGATTGTTCAGAAGCAAGGATGGAAGCATCTGTTTTCGGGACTTAGCATTAACTACCTAAAGGTGAGATTCATATCACTCTAGAGTCCGGAGTTCATAAGTTAATTGGTTACAAAAGAATATATATCTGGATACCAGAAAGAAGAACCCTATATTTAATTTTTAACATGACCTTTTTATGTTTTCTCCAGTTTCTTTATGAGGTTTTATGAAGGTTGTTGAATCCAGTGAAAACAACTTACAATGCTATTAAAGAAAGGTGTTATAAGGAAAAGTTTTCGCCAAGTGTTTCTAATGAATTTACGTGATATGTTTCCAATGAGTTTTTATTTGAAAGAGCATAAAGTGAAGTACACAACACTAAGAAAGTTCAGAAAAGAAAAAAGGGAAAATGACAATTTAGTACATATTTAGAAACTTATTTACAAAAATCCGGTTGTTTTGAACTTGACGACTCTTTTACAAAAAAGTACATATTTTGTGAACTTGTTTACAAATAGTTACATATGTCATTACAAAAATCCAAAAAAATCCAAAAAAATATTTTAAAATAAAAAAAAATTAAAAACTAAAAAATTAAAAAATACATTTTTTATACAAAAAATATGTGTGTTTCATCCTATCTAATCATGTTCAACCATGTCTAATCCCGTTTGATACTATGTACAAATTTTTTGATTATTTTTTTTTTTTTTCAATTTTTTTTTTGTACATTTTGTTATTTTTTATGACATATGTACCTAATTGTAAATAAGTATATGTATCTAATTGTAAAGAAGTACACATAGGTGGGTTTTTTGTAATTAAGTTAATTGGTATGTACCTATTTGTAACGCTCCCAAGAAAAAAAGAAGAAGACATCCTACCTATTTTCAACCTCTAAACAATGGATATCAGATATCAAGAAAATCCAACATAGTTTAAGAATTGAATTCTATATTTTGTCTTTTGCAGGTTGTGCCATCAGTAGCAATCGGTTTTACTGTTTATGATGTTATGAAAGCGTATCTGAAAGTTCCATCAAGAGATAAAGCAATTGTCGAGCTGGTAACAACCCAAAGAAACACCCAAACATCATCTCTGCATTAGTTGCAGACTTGCAGTGTTTTAACTTCGGAAAGTCGATATAATTAGTCAATTTTACCCATTAATCGGGTTTGAAGGCAGGTTTATTGCCATTCTTAATGTCTATATGATTTTTAGTATAGCATGAAACACCCTCTCTGCCTTCTCCCTATTGTACTACAAATGATTATTAGGTATCAGTTTTTTTTTTTTTGAGAATTAGGTACCGGATGTTGTAGATAGGATGTTGACTATAAATATAATAATCCCAATGTATATTTCCAATGGTGCATGTACATATGGAGTATTAGAAAAGCTATAATAAAATTGTTGATTGCTATATCTTGTTAGAGTTTATATTATCTCACATCGATGTAACTCTTTATAAACTACAGGCTTGATCGATATTACATCGATGTAGGATAATATAAACTCTTAACATATCTCAATCTAATTTTATCTGACGGTCTTGTAGCTCTATACAGCATTGTGTTTGACATGAAGGATCTTCAAAATATCTGATTTTGTTTGTTTGTCTGAACTGTTTTGGTTAATTTAGTCAAGCAGTTGGGAGAAGAAGTTGCTGCAATTGTAAATCAATTGTACCGGATACCAATAGCATCACACAATAGCCATATCTGAAGACCTCAGCGAGTCTCTGTAGCAGTCTGGCAAAATGTTTCAACCAGTATCACCACCCGTCGACTATTAACCAATTAACCAGCTAGTTCGAATTTTTTTGTTTCAAATTGATGTCACATCAATTTTTTTGGCGAATATTCTGGGAAAATTGGCGGTATACTTTTGTGGGACACAAATATTATCGTGAAGGTTGTGTATGGGCACAAAGATACTACATCGTGATTGATTATTAATTTGTGAAAATATTTCTCTTCAGAAAAAAATGAAAATGAGTTTGGCAAGGAAATACAAGTTACTAAACTAGGAGGTTACTTGATGACTATAATTAAACAGGGACGGATCCAGGAATGTCAGGGTATGTTATTGTATACTCCCTCTTCGTTCCTAATTAATTGTTCATTACGAAAATACGTGTAATTTTGACCGGCCAATAACTTGTATCAAAATTGTCGGAATGAAAAAGTTAATCATATCGTTCAAACATTAAATTATATAATTTAGTTTTGAAATTTTTCATTTCGATAATTTTGATACATGTTATAAGCCGGTTAAAATTGCACGTAATTTCGTAAAAGACAATTAATTGGGAACGGAGAGAGTATGATCTTTTATGTATATTTTATGTACAGTATGAGGGATAGAAATGCTAATCTTGAGATTTTAATCAATTTACATAGAATACCCTCATTGACTATATTAAATATGTACTAATTCTTCCGAGTTCCGACAACTACCAAACAGTTCCGGATCATAAAGGAAAAGTCATCCTTACAAAGGCCAACCGATACATAATATTAACCTTCTCTTTCAATTGCATTTCTGCCAATAGCCGGTTTCCTTGTAGAATACGTGACACGTGCACACCATTTGAGCTTCCATGGAAACCTCTAGGCTTAATATTATCTGTTCGGCCGAGATAACTTGGAATTACCTGGTTTTCGTCAAACTTACTGGTAGTTTCAGAAGATGGTAAGCTAATGGCAAATCTCATATAGGCATGCAGATGAAGAAAATGAAGGATTTTGCATCAAGTATCTATATGCTTCCTCCTTAATCTTCAAGATAGACACAATAATACATTTAATGAGCACCCGATACGTATAAAAGATATACAAACTTTTATCTGGCAACAACAATCATTCTTCATCGTTCTGAAGTTCAAACACGTTACTTAATCAAAGTTTTATTTTCTTGAATTGGGGCTAATAAATCAGGCCTCGGCCTTGTTTTAAGTTGGTTAGAAAAACACTAGCAGAAATTTATTTCATACGAAAATGCTGGTCCGAATCAATCAAAAGATCGGGACTAATTATTTGCTTCAAGAATATGGGAAAGAACTATAATCCAGGTAAAATATATGATGCTGGACAAGCAAATCAAAACAAATAGTATTTGTTTTAAAATTATTGATCTACATATTAACAGTGAGGGTACTAATATAGTCAGTCAAAACATTCGTGTTTGGCAGTATGTTTAAAATAAAAATTGCACAACTAAACGGAAACATCATCACATTAACACATCTTGAAATTGTTTGGCAACATAAAAGGAAACATATTTTTATTTTTATCTAATCTAAGTCTAGCTTCTAAAGGTATCGTTAGAAATCTGATATATGTTATTGAAAATAATACTTTTCCAAATACTAGTACTCCTAATATATACCTTTAGTTAGTAGATATATATTTGTGGATTAGTTGAGAAAAAGATATTAAAAACCTAAAATCTAGGTAAATAAAAAGACTAATATTGAAATTAGTTGGTTCTCCGTGGAACGAACTCGTACATTCAAGAATTATATTGCAATTGCACTCGTAGTTTTGCGAGACATTTTTATGTGTAAAAGCTACACATTTAAAGGGCAGTCAAATAGTAACCGATTTGTGGCTATGATGGACATTCATCAGTAGTCAAATAGAACAAACTCTACATGGTTTGATTTATGAAATTATGAAAAACAACTCAGTTCATTCTTTAAGACAAAATCAGGGATGCAATTGAATGTCGTGTTAAAAAATAATGTCGTGTTCTGCTCATCGAGTGATTCATAAACAATGTCGTGTTCTGCTCATCAAAGTCTTGATCCGCATACGGTTTATTTATTAAGAATACGAGCCTGAAAAAATTAAAACAGGGCTCATGCAAAGGCTTAGAATCGTTAATTATTTTAACGTTTTTATTTAAGTTCTTACAAAATGTAATGCAAATGATGGATAACACTCTTTCCTTTAGATAATAAATCGTATAGTCTTTAAACTTCATTGGTTTATCTTTTAAATTCAAAATAGTTAATTGTATTATTGATTATATTAGTATATAATTTCATTATGTAAAATTTATTTTCACGAACGAAAAGATACTATACGATCTTGAAAATACAATTAAGACTCGGCTCGTTAAGCTTAACTAGCCAAACAAGACGAGCCTAAACAAGCTTATTACAAATGAGACGAGTCTCGACAAAATTTTAAGAATCGTTTAATTAAGTAGTCGAGCTTGAACACAGTCGGGCTCAACTCAGCTCATTTAGAGCCTCAACAATATAGAAGCTTTGTAAGACTCTAAAACCACAAGGACCATTATACTATTAGCCCCTGATAATTGGACTTTACAGTAGAAGCCGCACTACTATTTTAAAAGGACATAATTGTAACTTTATAGATCTTAGGGTTATATTCCCTTGGTATATATATACTTTCCCATTGTTGCATTTGTTACTCTCCCTCTCTCTCATCTGTTTTCTTGTAGTTTTTGCTTGCTCTTTATTTATTGTTTATACAATATTTTTACTGAAATTTATAATAACATAAGAAGGCAGTGATGATTATTTATGTACCATCAAACTTTGAGGAGCTAATTCAGCCCTTTGATGCAACTTTTATACTACTTTCTGAGCCTCACAGTTATTGTTTTTTGTTGGCTTTCTTAGGCGTCTAATAATTGACAAGAAGGCAACATAATTAGAGTCTCTGTTACACTTATAATAATAGTGCAATCAGTGCTGAATGTTGCCAATAATAATATATCTGGAACTGAGATACAAGCTTTGGTCGTTAATCTCTCGGCCTATGCATTCATGTTCTACACTCTCAGTTTATTGATTGTTTTAGGAAAAAAATAGCAAAAAAGAAAATTTTAGGATATAGTATTAAAGCAATGAGTAGAAAGGCTTATACATATGTTTCTATATTCATATTTATTTGACGTGACAAGATTTCAAGTGATAATATTTAATGGACAATTTTATGTGTACCCAAAAGGATTGCAAGAAGTTGTATCCAGTCATGTATCATTTTCTTACTAGATTTATAAAAGTTGTTATATCTAAATTGATGATATTTTCAGTGACCAGCTTGCAATTATATTTTTCTGGCAATTTTAAAGTGGGCATATCAGTTCTCCTGCTATGATACTGAAGTGTAGAGGAGGCCCTTTTTCATTTTTGTAGTGTAATAACAAATTTTGTAGTGTATAAATTTCACTTAAATTAACACGAAAAAAATGTTCAAATCTCGATATGGTCATCATATCATCTACGATAGTAAAAAAACCAAAAACACAAATGGTGAACAAAGTTTGTAGGATGCTGTAATGCTGCCCTTAAAACTGTCATTATCTTTAAAAACATAGAACAGCAGATAGAACAAGCAAGTCTAAAAGTTTTTATGTTAAGCCCTTTTCTGATCCAATCATATTCTGACCTGTCATCAACAAACAAGTAGTGTACTAACAAAATTTTCATTTTTGTAGTGTAATAACAAATTTTTCATTTTTGTAGTGTATAAATTTCACTTAAATTAACACGAAAAAAATGTTCAAATCTTGACACACGGTCATTATATCATCTATGATTGTAAAAAAACAAAACACAAATGGTGAACAAAGTTTCCTAGGATGCTGCCCTTAAAACTGTCATTATCTTTAAAAACATAGAACTGCAGACAAGCAAGTCTAAAAGTTTTTATGTTAAACCCTTTTCTGATCCAATCATATTCTGACCTGCCATCAACAAGTAGTGTACTAACAAATTTTTCATTTTTGTAGTGTACTAACAAATTTTTCATTTTTGTAGTGTATAAATTTCACTTTAAGTTAACACGAAAAAAATGTTCAAATCTCTACACACGGTCATTATATCATCTACGATTGTAAAAAAAACAAAAACACAAATGGTGAACAAAGTTTCCTAGGATGCCGTAACGCTGTCATTAAAACTGTCATTATCTTTAAAAACATAGAACTGCAGACAGAAGAAGCAACTCTAAAAGTTTTTATGTTAAGCCCTTTTCTGATTCAATCATATTCTGACCTGCCATCAACAAGTAAATTTATGCGTGTGGTTTGTATATGTATTTGTATCGAACCAAATTTTAGTGAAACGTCGACAATTAATTAAATAACTGAACAAATTATGTGGGATAAGTGTGAGATTTTGCTGAAAAGCCATAGAATAGAAGAGGAGAAGTAATAGATAAACGTAATCAGTATATTAGTATAAATCTTTGCCTCATTTGTAACATCTGATTAGGTTTAATTGAACTTGTATGGAATGGAATGTTCATGTGAACGCTACTATCTGGCTTGATCAACGGGCCAAAATCGGGTCACTATTCAATTTGGGATTAAAGGAATGTTGGGTCACTGACTCACTGTGAACTGATTTTAGAGGCTATTATGTGAACCCCCTTGTTTGAATTTAGTTTTAGTGACATTTATGTTCTTTTGATAGACAATTACTGTCGTTTTGTGGATAACCCATTTTGTTGATGCCATAATTTGAAGCATGATGGTGTTGCTAAGGTCTCAACCAGTTGAATGACAATATGTTGAATACACTGGTTTTAATGGTAATCAAGTTTTTCTTGATGTTTTGATTTGTTTTACTGACATTTTATTCAATAAAAATGATGGGTATTCATTCAGTTCACTTCGTTGGCTTGTTTCATACTCCCTCCGTGTTAAATTATTATCCTTTGTTATAATTTGGTAGGTCTCTTAATAATTGGCAAAAACAAATGTTTGTGTCATGCAAAACAAGTGTTCTCCATTGGAACTTGTTTTGTACTAAGATCAAATAATGGAGTTTAATTTCAAGATCCATCTACCATATAAGATGCCCTCATACATCACTGCTAACCTAATAGAGCACAACCTAAAAAAATATAAGCGGTAGCAAAGCATTCATTTCAGCAATATATATAAAAAGGACATGTAAACAAATTAGAAAATTTTCATTTTTCTGTTTGATGTGGGGTGTCTTGACCCCCAATGGTCTACACAACTAGCTTTCCCCGACCTCTTCAATTGCTATACGTTTGGTTCTCCATGGAATGGTCTAAATTGAAATTACTATGAAGGAAGATTTTTACACGAAAAAATAACATGCTCTTGAATTGGTTTAGCATCGTTCCTTGGTTTTCCTCTGACTCGAAATTAGTTTATGTCAGATAATTACTCTCCAGCTTTTGCAGTAGGATATTGATTACGGACACAACCTAATTCACACTCGGTAACAAAATTGTTACACAGGCTAAAAATTAAACTTAGAAAAACCAAATAAGAGTTTAGAATTGGCTTTCCACTTTGCGGGGGCTTTGAGTAAAAAGGAAGAGCAAGAAAAAGGACCAAAAATTACTTTTTTCCCATTTTTTCAGTGTCAAGGCAAGCATATATACCAGTCCTTAACTACGTGACTAAGTATTACTCCGTATAATATACTCCTATACAGTACATACACTGATACACACATTCTCAGGCCATCTTAGATTTCTTGAAGTACACATTTTCAAGTGTATGAAGCTACCACTGTGAAAGAATAATCTTTATTGCCACTTTATTAGTGTAATATAGTAGCTGTACCCTTGCTCCTTTCAGCTCATGTTTTTTCTGCCTATATAAACACTGACCCTTTTAATGTTTGAGTAAGATTCTCTCGAGTGCTGCAACTTTTCGAGCCATGACAATGATCAGAGCTCGAATGAATATTTTTGTTTCCGGTCTCCAACTATGTGCTGTCGCCTTTTCTTTTGCTCCTTGCGGTAAGTTTTATAATTTAAAAGAAGGTACTAAATTTTGTAAATTCATATATAACCGGGTGTGTGAACATGGCTTCAAGGGCCATTAAGTAAAACTAATATAAAATTTATAAGGATCTTGTGAGTTGTTCAACGTGGTGTAAAATGACCGTCACTCAATTTTGACGATTTTTGGTTATTCGCTAAAATGTAGTATGAGTAGACCACCTCAAAGTTCTTAAGAACCAAAGAAAATTAAGATTAAGGAGCTAGTTCTTTATAGCAGCATCCGGTGCTAAACCTCTAGTAATGCGTGGCCACTTTAAGCCTTAATATAAACAGTCTTTCCTTCCATTTTTGCAAGAGTCTGCTTTCACGACTTGAATTCGTGACTTCCATATCACATGACATCAACTTTACCTTACCCTTGCGATTTCATTTTGCCAAACTTATGTTACCCACTGTTATATCAATCTCTGTTTTGTAGATGCAAGAACGACACACTTATTAAGAGGCCATTCAACCAAAAAGATTGTAACATCAAAGCATTTGGATCTCTACAATGCACAAGTAGATGACATGCCTTCAAACACAGAATCATATGGGTTGGGTTCACCATTCACAATCCCACCATATGATGCTCTCCCTCCAATATCCTGGCCTGACCAAATTACACCTCCCTTATGTATCGATTCTCCAACCATGCCACTTCCACCCCCTGCTGCCTCCGGAGGAAGTGGCAGCGGATACTTACCCCTCCCACCACCTTCCTCTTCTTCCAACCCGACACCGACACCAACAGTACCCCCTTTCCTAAACCCACCTCTGGACTCAAGCGGACCCGTTACTGGCAGTCCGAGTGCTGGCTCAAACCCATCCAACCCGCCGTCAAATCCAGGTTAGTGTTTTAAAAAGCGTGCAATAGTGTTTAGCGAAAATAACTACCCAATAGCGCTATTTCAGGAATAAAGCTCGAAAAAACATAAAAAAGCACGATCGAGAGCGTAAAAGCGAGTTTTTTTATTTTTAAAAAAAATGACTGGGTCACAATTTATCTTTTTACATAAATATACATAAATAAGAGTTATAATATCCTTATTTAGGATTATATATCTAAGTAATAGCGCTTATCGTTTACTTTTAGTTTCCACTCTAGTATCCGTATAGGATTACGTATTTGCAAAATTAACAGACTTTGCATGTTGTTGTTTTTAAATTTGTAATTGTGCTAACATAATTAACATCTGAATTATATGATTAAATAGGTAAAAAAAAAATACATCACAAAACGTTTTGTTCATATGTTATTTGTGTTTTTAGCATGACTCTCGTAAAGACGCTACGCTAACATCAACACTTTCAAAATATTGATCCAGGTACAGGCTCAAGCCCGTCGGAACCCAACCCTCCTATTTTAACCCCAAACCCATCAATACCAAGTCCGCCTTACAATTACCAGCTGAATCCACCAACTATAGTCATCCCAAGGCCACCTTCATATAACCAACCACCGTCCATATTTGTACCAAGTCCGCCTGTCTTTCAGCCTCCTGTGGTGTATCCTCCGCCAGCAGTGCCGCCACCACCCAGGGTGGTGCATAATGGGCCACTTTGGTGTGTGGCTAAGCCCACAGTGCCGGATCCTATTATTCAAGAGGCTATGAACTATGCATGTGGATCGGGAGGTGACTGCGGATCAATTCAACCCCAAGGACTTTGCTTTCAGCCTGATACGCTATATGCACACTCTTCATACGCGTTCAATAGTTATTGGCAGAGAACCAAGGTCGCGGGTGGTACGTGTGATTTTGGAGGGACCGCCATGCTTGTAACTGTAGATCCAAGTGAGTACTCAAATTCTCTTCTATGTTTTATAGGTCCATTTATAACCTAATAAGAGTATGATAGTAGATGAACAGGCTACAGCAAGTCAGTAATGTACTCTATGCACTTGTGTGATTGTGATGAGTTTTAGACTGATTTTATTCGATTCTCTGCAGGCTACGATGGGTGTCACTTCGTCTTCTTTTGATTTGCGAAACCAATATGTAGAGGAAAGGAATCGGAATGGAGAAAAGGCAACTAATATTGCTGGTCTAGTAAATTATATATAGCCGTCACATTTTAAGACCCATAACTTTTTTTTACAAACGAGTTTTGTACTAATTCAAATAAATACTGTGAGAAGGAACTGTCATTTTTTGGAATTAATTAAAGCTCTAGAGTTTCAAAAAATTTATGTTATCTTTCTTCTTTCTTCTTTCTTCTTCTTTAGTGAACTGATCAACTTTTTTTATTCAATTATCCAAAAAAAAAAAACTTTGTTCATAAGAAATCGTTTCGCATTACCTTGTCGACTTACAAACTTTTATTCAGATTTACTATATAATAGAAATTTGTGACTGTAGATGAAAAGCTATATATAATCGTACTCATGGAAACATATATAAATATGTGTACCATTTAAATCACATGAGATAAAGACGCGACAAAAAGAATAATATCGTAACAGCGATTAATAGAAGCAGATGAGAGAACAAATTTCGATAATCATCTGGTCATCACAAGAGTTGAAACCTGATAATATATTGGAAGAACGAGAACTACTCAACAAGACTGCAAGAGCGCAAAACCTATGAATATGTGGCTTGTTCACGTTGCAACTTCTAAGCTTAGCTTATTTGTTTTGTTTATAGAAATTGTAGTCCGTTTTTGTTAATTAACAGCTTAAAACATATGTTGCATTTTGGTTAGGAAATAACGTCGTCTTATATCTGAAGTCTTAATTAACTCCGACATTCTAAGAATTGAGAACCATCGAACCTGCTGTAGATACGTTCATAAGTTATCATAATTTTTTATTTTTATTTTAAAGATTAAACGGACCAATATATTAGAAAGAGGCAACGCCTCCGTCCAAATGGGCAAGAACCATACAAAAACAAGCGAGCTAAAAAAAAGTGTGACTAGTCACCAACAAATTTGAGTCTTAATCGCCAATTATTAATTATGAATCTATCACTACAATAGTTAGAAAACTTCCCAAACTCTTTCATGTCATTGGTAACATAGAATTCGACTAATTTAAACACATTTCCGTGACTCGGAACACGTGCCTTCGTACACTCTCATATTACGTTCCCTCCGAATCCAATAAACCGTTATGATAATTCAATGCTCAAAATTACTATCACTGTATCATTTTATTTAGTTTTCTTTAAACGAACAATTTATAGTGCATATACATTTTATCTTATATACGCCGACATTATCCTCCTAATTAACGAGCCGTTGTAAATAAATGGGAAATGCCCAATAACATTGCGTGCTTAATTTAATTAGTTAGAAATCATTCACAAAAAGGTGATGTAACGTTTTTTTTTAATAATAAAATTGGTCTGAAACCGGAATAAATTCTGTGATTTGGAAAATAAGATGCGGATCATAACAGTCCTTTAATAATTTGGATAGTTCTGACCAAATGTTGCTGTTTTTAAAATACTATGGCGCTGTCTGCACATTAGGCCTGGTTTCGGTCCGGTTCGGATCGGTTTTTAGCAAAACCGAAACCGAGCATATTTTTCGGTTCAGTTTTCTTCGATTTCGGTCGTTTTATTTTTTGGACCGAACCGGGTTTTTTCGGTCCAGTTTCGTTTTTTTTTGGTTTTTCGGTTATTTTCCAGTCTTTTTGTTCGGTTTTATTGAAAACCGAAACCGGCCCGAATTTTATTCGGTTTTTCCGTTTCGGCCTTTTTCGGTTCGGTTATCGGTCTGGTTCAGTTTTTCCGGTTTTTCGCCCGACCCTGTTCGGTTTTATTGAAAACCGAAACCGGCCCGAATTTTTTTCGGTTTTTCCGTTTCGGCCTTTTTCGGTTCGGTTATCGGTCTGGTTCGGTTTTTCCGTTTTTTCGCCCGAGCCTGATGCACATCATATATGAAAATAACAGAAAAAGGAGAGACCAAGTATAACACAACTTTCTATAGTGTTTCCCGGATTCATATAGATTGTGAACAAATTGTTGAATGTTATGTATTTCATACTTTAAACTATTAAAATACACTTTCCTAGTATCCAGTCTATTCAATATTTGGGCTGCAAGTAATCTACTTAAAAATGGTAGTGTAGTGATTATAGAACGCTGTGTTGCAAAAATCATAATATATAGGAGAAAAGAAGGAAGGATACACAATTAAAAGAAAATTAAACGAATGAAAACATTTATCTTTTGAAACCAGTCATCACGTTCCATTATCTTTGTATAGCAATATCCTTCAAAGAGGGAAGATTGAAAATGACGGGCTGCTTCAGTTTCATTATCATTTTATAGCAATATCTTTCAAAGATGGAAGATTGAAGATGATGGGATGATTTAGCTAAATACCATTATTAGTGTGGTGAACATCAAGATACATTGTGTCCAGACTATATACCCACTCCGGAGTACAAATCATGCAAAATTGACGTGTTTGTACAAATCATCCAATTCGAATGGAATTACATGTGTATATTCTTAATCACACTCATAGTGCAACATTTGTAGTCCCGTAACTCATAATCCCACAATCAAACAAGACCTTAGTTATGAGCCTAAAGAAACGAGTTCAAACTCGGCTCGTGACTTATCTGAAAAGCTCGTGCTTGTTGTCATTGTTAAGCTTTAATGCACCGAGTTAGGCTCGTTAAACTCGTCTCGTAAAATCTCATAATAAATAATTATTTTTCATATTTAAAGTATATTTTTTTTTGAAAATTATATATATACATACATACTACACACATATATATATATATATTAATTTAATTAAATGAGCCCGAGCCCTTAATGAGCCGAACATGTGCTCAGACTTGACTCGTTTATTAAACAAGCCCTATATTTTTATTCTAGGATCGGTTTATTTATAAGTTAACGAACTTGAGTCACTCAAGCATTTACCGAGCCGAACATGAGATTGTAAATGAAAGCATAGATTCATTTATACCCTATATGTGGAGTAATTTTTTGTTAGACCGGATGTACCGTTAAAAAAAAACAAAAAAAAAAAACCTATGCTGGGTTAAAAAGAAAAACAATAACACTAAATTTCTGCCCCACGTGCGCTGGGTTAAAAAGAAAAACAAAAGAGAGAGGCTAAAACCCATTTTGTCTCTCTATCTCTCTCTATGCTATTATTGACACACAGGTTTATTATCTACTTATTCTCTTTCTTAATTTGTCTTCTCTATTTTGCTAACTGTTTCTAAAATATATTTATTATAAATGGGTTTGATATATCATTTATATTTGCTATCGTATAATTCAATTGTTAACCGGTCCGGCGGCTTTCTACACCTGAGTCATATTTTTTTAACTTTATTCCGTATTATTTTTAACTTGCGTAAAAAATAATTTCAGAACAATTACAAAATCTTAACCATGTATGTTATAAGAAACAAAGTTGTATCTTACGTTACACACAAAACAGACCATTAATTAACAAAGGTTCTTAACCTCATATTGAATTGTTATGAGGAAAAAACAACAACTTATTTCTGAAAAACAAATTAACATTTATTTCGCTTTTTTCTTGCGCTGTTCATGGATCGGCGCCTAAGCTGATAAGTTTATTTGGCTGATGCCAAAACCGAACCTGATACTCTTATAGGCTCATATATTATCTAATAAATAGTTTTTGTATGAAAAATTAGATTTTTTGATAAGTTTAAATGAAATTGTTTCAAATCCTTAAATATCACAGTTTTCGAAGCATTCGAAGCAGGACACTTATTTAGTTAGGGACAGAGGGAAATACATATTTATCTGGGGCCGTAGGATGATGATGGAAGACGGTTATGGGGCGGAGAAGCTATTCAACCAAGGCTACTCCTACACATACGATGACGTCATCTTCCTCCCTCACTACATCGACTTCCCGACCGACGCAGTCTCCCTCTCTACCTCCCTCACACGGAACATCTCTCTCTCCATCCCTTGTGTATCGTCGCCAATGGACACTGTCACGGAGTCATCTATGGCTGTGTCCATGGCTGCACTCGGCGGGATAGGATTCGTGCACTATAATAACACTGTTGCTGAGCAGGCTGATGCTGTTAGGCTTGCAAAGTCGCATCGGATTCCGTTTGTTAATGAACTTGTCTTTAAGTCGCCTTCTGATTCGATTGAATTTGTTGATGACTTCGCCGGTTCGCCCTGTGTGTTAGTAACAGGTACTCTCGATCTCGCTTATGTTATACTACTTAACTTTGGTTTTGTTTAATTCTAGTTATGGAGCTCCTTATGTTATACTACACGCATCTTTTGTTAAACTATGTGCAAATTTGACTTACAATTTTATCCTATTTAGATTAACGAAATAGAAATGTTATCCTTGCTCGTAGTTTTTGTTTGACTCTACCTATGCCCCACTTTTATTGCTCACTATATACATATATTGTTTAACAAAAAATATAAACTCCTCATGTCTCTCAAAACTATATGAAACTAAGTGCAACTTTGACTTGCAATTTTATCCTATTTAGATTACCCAAGTATAAATGTTCAAAAGTTAATCATATAGTTTACACTTATTATTCTATTAATATTTGAAAATTTTCATTTCATAAATTTGGATACGATAATTTTGCAAGTGAAAGTTGCACCCAATGTCAGGACCGATCATTAAGTGCAAATTATAAAGACAATAATTGTGTTATTCTATATAGTGGGCTAATGTTATACTTATTGTTGTTTTTGTTTAATTCTACTTATGAAGCTCCTTTTATTGCTCATTACATGCATCTATTGGTAAACAAAAGATATAGACTTCCCCTGTTTCTAAAAACGGTATAAAACTACGTGCAGTTTTGACTTGCAATTTTGTCCTATAGTTGAACTTTTTATAAGTATATTTTGTTAATATTTGAAAATTCTCGTTCTGGATACAATAATTTCGCAAGTAAAAGTTGCACCCCGTTTTGGGACGGATCATTAAGTACAAATTGTAAGTACAGTAATTGTGTTTTCCTACACCGTGGGCTTTTTTGCTTTATAAGAAAAAAGGGGTATAATTGTGTTAGTAACAGGTATCCTGGATCTCATAATGCTATACTTATCGGGTTTTTTTTATTTGATTCTACTTATGGAGCTCCTTTTATTGCTCGTTACATGCATCTATTGTTAAACGAAAACTTTATACTCGCCTCGTCTCTCAAAACTATATACAAACTACGTGCAGTTTTGACTTGCAATGTTATCCTATACTTAAACCTTACAT
This sequence comes from Primula vulgaris, assembly GCA_963920805.1. Lineage (NCBI taxonomy): Eukaryota > Viridiplantae > Streptophyta > Magnoliopsida > Ericales > Primulaceae > Primula > Primula vulgaris. Next base: position 13,591,060 of record OY987218.1, on the reverse strand, counting down.
AAATATTCTATTAATATTTGAAAATTCTCGTTTCGGATATAATAATTTCTCGAGTGAAAGTTGCATCCAGAGTTGGGACCGATCATTAATACAGTAATTGAGTTTTCCTATACCGTGGGCTTTCTTGGTTTTATAAGAAAAAAGGGTATGTTTTTTTAATAGAGGTGAATAATCATACTCCAGTTTTATTGTGTGATTTTGCATTGACCTTTAAATGTTGGGATGAAGGCTTAGTATGAATGTACGATGATGACTATTTTTTTTGTAATAGCTTAATGATGACTATTATTACATTGTAGTTTTATTTGATGTTCAAAAATATACCTTTTCGAATCCTTGATAGTTGTAGTTTATAATTATGAAAAAAAATCTTGTTTAGAAAAATATGGAGAAAAATTTCATGAACCTTACTTGTTCTACAGGAAAATGTGAATGTTTATACTTTGTGTTTAGTGCTCAAAACAAACTTTTTATTTTAAAATTAAAAGTACACAAAACTTACTTCTAGGTGCCTACGAAAAGCTTAATGTGTAGAAAGTTGTATAACTTTGTTTTATGTAAGTAAGAAATAACATGTTAGTAGTAAAAAAACCGTTTCCCTGGTAAAATTACGAATCTTTCCTCTGAAAGAAGTTTCCAAATATCTATACTGAAATGCTATAAAGTTGGACTATTTTTACTTTAAGAGCAAGAAAAGTGATTGGCAGGGTGTTTGCCTGAATTTGCAGACTATTGTTCATTTAAGTACAAAATTCTAGATTTAAACAAGAGTGCTTTGTGTGTTGGCGAAACTGTACTTCAAATATTAGGATTTCCTTGTTACAACTTATTTTTAATATTCATTTGAAAAGGTGAAAAGGCTCAAAATTGTAAAACTGTACTCTTGCTGAACAAGACTGTGGAACCTTGCCTGTCGGCGAAAAGCTTACTTCTAATATTATGATTTCTTTCATACAGCTGATATGTGTAATAGTAAGTCCCTAAAACCTGAAATGTACCCTTAGAAGTGAACAACGTCTGCTTATTTGAAGTAGTTCGTGACTCGGAGAAACTGATTTTGAAAATCCCATTTTTACCTTTACATATTTTGTACATTTTTCATCCCAAGCCACAATTTCATATAATAAAGTATATATTAATTAGTAAATTTGTTAGTCGTGTCTCTGACCAGCCTTTATTGCCTACATCTCTTTTTTATTCTACTACTGTAACGTGTCAAACGAGTAAATGGCTTGGCCATTTTTTTCCTGGAAACTTCAAAAGGCTTAACCATAACCTTAAATGTTGTAATTTTGTTTTGATAACGGTGTATGTTGTGCATGTTACAGAATCTGGAACCAGGAAATCGAAGCTATTAGGTGTGGTAAAAATGTCCGTTTGGGAGAAACTAGAAGACAAAGAATCCAGGGTTTCTGATTACATGGAGAACCCGCCTTCCCATATTCCATCGCATTACGATTTCGAGCAAGTTGCTAATTATTTAGCGGCAAGCGAGCTCGAATTCATCACTCTTGTGAACGAGGAAGAGAGAGAAATAGTGGACTTCGTGAGTGCTTCTGATGTGCAGAGGGTTCGAGGATTTCCGAAGCTTGGGTTGCCATCTTTGGGGCCTGACGGAAAGTTAATGGTTGGTGTAGCCATTGGAACAAGGGAATCTGATAAGGAGCGACTAGAGCATTTGGTGAAAGCAGGGGCCAATGTGGTGATTTTGGATAGTTCTCAAGGGAACTCGATCTACCAAATTGAGATGATTAAGCACGTGAAAAGGACTTATCCGGTGTTAGATGTTGTTGGAGGTAATGTCGTGACAACGTACCAAGCAGATAATTTAATTAAAGCTGGAGTTGATGCGCTGAGAGTTGGGATGGGGTCTGGATCGATTTGCACCACTCAGGAGGTCTGCGCTGTTGGCCGTGGACAGGTAGCGTAGTAATCAATAATTTTGATTTCTTGCAGTCTTGCGTTTTCTTGCACTTTTGACATTTTTAATTTGAGTTTCATTGAATGCATTCTATAAAATTTTAACTCGGATAATTCTTAGAGTTGTTATTAGTTCTTGTTTTAATTAGCCCCTGAGTTGAATGTTACTCGCACTAGTTCGTAAGAATTCATGTGTGGTGGTGCTCAACATAGGTTTTCTCACCAAGTTTTAATTAAATAACTTTCTCTAACATGATTTATTGACTGAATATTTGAAATTTCATACGTGTTTAATCCTCTCATGCAATGAATGAAGGCTGTGCATGTTCATGCAATAAATAAAGATTGTTCTGTTGGTTTGTTCTTTTGATTAATAGCATGCAAATTCTACTTTCTAATAGTAGCTTGTTTCTGGGCTCGTTTTGCTTTGAGCATTTGACAATATATAGGGAAACCAGTCCCAATAGTCTTATGACATTTGTATATGACATGGTCTATGGTTAAAATCTGCATTCATTAATTTTTTTCTTGAAATTTTTCCAGGCAACAGCAGTTTACAAGGTTTCATCTGTTGCGGAAAGAAGTAGAGTGCCTGTGATCGCTGATGGTGGCATCTCAAACTCAGGGCATATCGTCAAGGCATTGACGCTTGGCGCTTCTACTGTAATGATGGGAAGTTTCTTAGCTGGAAGTACTGAAACTCCTGGATCGTACCAAATTCAGGTATGCATGGGCATTCAACACTTGTTTTCACGGCCAGCCCAAGGTAAGTAAGACCATGGGCGGCAACATGAAATTGAATGTATACAAATTTTGGACTAAACATCATGCACGCCAAGCCGACACTGTTCTTTTAGGTTTAATATCTCAAGTTGTTCACGAGTCTTTGGACTTGTTCGTCCTTTTTCACTCCGTAGTTATGGTTTTCTTGTAATATTTACATCTTGCCCTTTTTCTCCTACTTTCTTAATATTTTATCTCCTTTCCTTGAGAAAAAGGTAATGGATTTTCACATGGCTAGTTACTGTTTTAATGTCACTATTGAATCAGTCGCCCTGATATTTAGTTTATTTTATATTTTCTTTGATTTTTAGGCTAATTGCATGTATTTCTTTTTTCCTATCATGTAGAATTTGAATATTTTTATCTATTTCCCTTGTTTTATAATATTTCTGCACGAGGCATATATAGATTAGAAAAACTAAGTTCATCATACTGTAGACTTAACTTTGTTTGGATGAGTTCTTTCTTTGAAGAAGGAGAACAATGGGCATCCGTTGATGACTTGATGTATATTTACTGTACTGAACTTGGTGCTGTTCGGATGAAATTTCATTTGGTGTTGTCTATTTTGCTGTTAAGTTTTTATTGAAGCTTCCAATGTATATATGGAAGTTTCAGTAAAACAGAATTGTGTCTGATCTGACTTTGTTAAATTTTCTAGTATTATATCATCATTGTTTCCTTACTATTTTTCTATGGGACAGAGTGGTCTTCGTATAAAGAAATACCGAGGCATGGGCTCTCTGGAAGCCATGAGAGAAGGAAGCGATGCCAGATATTTGGGTGACACTGCAAAACTGAAGATTGCTCAGGGGGTTGTTGGAGCTGTCGCAGATAAAGGCTCTGTTTTGAACTTTGTACCTTACACAATGCAAGCTGTTAAGCAAGGTTTTCAGGACCTTGGTGCCTCCTCTTTGCAGTCTGCACATGATCTTTTAAGTTCCTCAGTACTGAGGCTCGAGGTACGAAATACGTCCCTTATTTGTTGGTTTTTTTTATCTCTATATGAATTATTGAGTTTGACATTTTTAGTACTATTTGAAACTCTTGAAACATCAATGGCTTCGAAATTAAAGTTTAAATTGTAGTGCCATGTTGACAAAATGAGAGTAATTTTTAACTAAAGAGTTTAGTTGCAGTTTGGGAAATGAGAACATGGAATAGATACAATAGCAATTGCAAAACGCGACTCTAAAAATATAAGGGAAACGGTTTGATTAATTATTGAATAAACGATATATGATGTTGCTTGAAAGCAGTGTGATATTTGACCAAAGAATATGGATAAAAACAAGGTGTTATAACTGAATATACTTATTAATAAAACAGATAGTGTCAATATATTATTCAAACAAAAAAATGATTGATTTCTTTTTTTGTGAGTTTTCGAGTAAATTATGAAAAGGTATTGGAAATGACTTTCATATTCGAGTTCTGGATTCAATGTTTTTCACATAGAACAAACAAGAGAGTTTAGTTGGAGCAATAGTATCACAGCTTATAATTTTGATCTGCTTCTTGAAGCGGGGAAGTCCGATGTCATTGTGCTTATAAAGTTGGTTTTTTAAATACTTCAAAATGGAACGTAAGTTGGGTAGCCCAGTGTACAGTTCTGTTTACTGAAATTGTGTGTGGGTGTGATGTGTCTTTATGTAGGTTCGTACCGGAGCAGCACAAGTTGAAGGTGGAGTTCACGGCCTTGTTTCTTATGAAAAGAAGTCGTTTTAATCCTTTGGTCATATGATGACGCTACCAATTTTGTTTGGATTACAATTGATATCAAGATCATGAAGTGGCAAACAGGTGCCTAACGTGTGGGGAAAGTTCCTCTTACTTTGTTAAGAACCTTATCTCATATTGGGTATGTGCACCCTTCAATTTTAGATCAATGTTATTTTCTGTTTCTGTTTTGTTATATCCATGTTGATGCCATTAAGGAACAAATGATTAGCTGATTGCGATAAAATTGTAAGGGTCAAGTCAGCCTTTGGTGTGTATTTCGTATTATTGGTTAGTAGTTGAGATAAATACTTGTTGATCTGTTTGCTTAAAATGTTTTTTGGGGTGATGTAAAAGCATCCACATCAATATCTTTATGATCTTCCATAGTTATGAAGTGAAAAACATACTTCATTGACTTTGGTTAATTATTTTACATGTGACAATATATCAATATTCCTTTCATTCTCCTTGTATTCATTATTTTATCATTTATTCTCCATCATTCACTTTTTTAATATATATTTTTTTTGAAGATTAGAAAGAAAAAAAAGATTATAGAGATAAATAGATTAAAAATAGTATTTTATTTTGATGGAAACAAATCAATTGTCACCTCATATAAGATGGGATCAAGATCCTCTGCCATCTAATTAGAACGACAGAAGCGTCAATTTTAAAATTATTGTATCTTGCTTTCATAGTTACTTGGTTATCTCTCTATTAGTCCTTTATTTCTGATCTAACACATTCTCTCCTTCTTCGACTTTACATTTTTTCTTCTTAAAATTATTCTTTCAAAGCAGTATTAATTGAGCAAATTGACAAGTTTCATTTATTTGGACCATTTACTTAAAATGCACATGAAGTTTAGGCCGTAGAACCCAATTTATCATACTTAAAAGAGTTTTTTTAGAAACCAAATGGATTTGGTTTATGATGTTTAGAATATAAATGATACTAAAGTTTTTCAAGTAAATTCAATCTTTGTAATTATAAAAAATAAGTAGTTAATACAAGATTCAATTTTAAATTAGACGTAGAAAATTAAAGCTAAAAGGGACGAGGGGAGTTAGATGGCCGAGGATCTAGGAGTAGGGATGGCATTCGGATCCAAATTATACAAGATCCGATCCATTTGGATCGGATTGGATTGGATCGGATCTTAGTATTAACACTCCGGATTGGATCCGATCTTAGTATTAACACTCCGGACTTGAAATTAATTGTTGTTTGGGCTCTAGTTGGGTTTTTTATATACAAAACTCATGTTTGGTCTATTTTAAAAGGCTATACATAGAATGGTGGGGCGAAATAAAGAATAATGCTAATGAACCAGATAAACTCAACCAGACTTTCAACATACCAGTCCTTAATGTAAATTTAGAATTTCATTTTCATCCCGAAATTTAAGAGTATGCTATTCGGCCATATATTTAATAGTTTTAATTAATATTTAAGTTTAGGGTAGTCTCAAATAAGGTTCTATAATATTATATTTAGGTTTTTATTTTGTTAAATCGTCAAATAAAATATATTAAAATCATTAAAATTTTAAATATTTTTAATTAATATTTAAGTTTATGGTTGTTTCAACTAGGGTTTCATAAATATTATATTTGAGGTTTTATTTTGTTGAATAGTCAAATAAAATATATTAAAATCAATAAAATTTTAAATATTTTTAATTAATATTTAAATTTAGGGTAATCTCAACTAGGGTTCCATAAATATTATATTTGGGGTTTTATTTTTGTTTTGGTTGGGTGTCAACAAAATTCTAAAAATTACATAAAGGACTGTCTGGTATTCAGTCTGGTTAAGGCAGTCTGGCTCTATAGCATTACTGCGAAATAAAAGCTAATTTTATTTTTCTGCTACATAATTACATAAATACATTTATAACTGATTACTAAAAGTATAATATTTGTCACAAAAATGTGACAGATTACCAAATATAAGAGGTTTGTTACGTAAATGTCGTTGATTACCAAAAATGTAAGATTTCTCACACAAATGTGGATGATTACCAAATATAAGAGATTTGTTACATAAATGTGGCGGATTATCAAAAATATAATTTTTTTTTTATTATTCTTTATAATCTTGTACTTAGCAAACTATAACCTATATAAATATTTATTATATTCAATTATATGAAAAGGAAAATCGGAACTTTTATGTACCCATGTCTCGTTTTTTAGAAAGGAAAACAAATCAGGTCTAAGTAAACTTATTTTTATGAGTTTTTTTTTCGTGCATATTTGTACACTTGAACAATTTAACAATTTGGAATATTCATATTCTTAAATGGTTAGATCTTCCACTATTCCAATTAGGTTATAAATTCCAAATCGGTGAATGATAATTCAATGTGAAAATTTAGCATAATCACATGTATTTAACATGTCACAAATTATTGATCTACGATTTTTATATAAGAAAATATATGTTTAGCATGGTTTTTGTAAAAATAAATAATACGGGCACCCAAAATTTGATTTACGTTAAGAAATTAAATAGTGTTACCAAAATCCAACATATTACCAGTTTTATTTTTTATTCAATATGATCGGTCACTAATAAATAAAAAAAATAAAGGAATTCAAGATGGAATGGTGAAGTGTATATCTATACTATTATAATGAGGCTGCCAAATTTTACTATTTTTTTCTAAAAACACTTTTACATTTTTTTATTAATTACCACAATACCATATTCTCATAAAAAATAGAGAAAAAATAATAACTAATAACATTTTTTATCCCTATTTAAGCTCTCAAATTTATTTTGAGTCTTTCCATCTTATACTCTTATCTTTTTTTTATTCTCCAAATATTTAGAGAAAAAATAATAACTAATAACATTTTTTATTCCTATTTAAGCTCTCAAAAATCTTTTGAGTTTTTCCATCTTATACTCTTATTTTTTTTATTCTCCAAATATTTGTATCATAACTACACTTATTTTCTAAATTTTATCGCATTACGCGTCTCACACGCAAAGCGTGGGACACGATTACTAATATATATATTGGGGAATGATATATCGAGACATAAGTTTACATATTATGTTTGCATTATAATATCATCCGTCTAAATTCATATGATTTCAATAGCTATGATTAACTCACCTAATCAAATGACATAAACACTCCAATTCTCTCTTATTTTCTTTTCTTTTGTGTTGATAATAAATCATTTAATCTCAAAATAATCTTTAAAACAAAACCAACCTTCAAAAGATACTAAAAAGGCATCTCTGCCCCGTAGTACTAACTATGGCTAACCCTAAAATGCTTTTATCTTTCGGTGATGAATAAATCAATTAATACAAGGTTCTCTTTCATTGTATAAAATATTGTTTACGGTTTTCTCTAATGTCCATGACAAAAGAAAATAGAAAAAATCAATCTTGGCAAACTACTACTATCACACTATCAGTGATTAAAAGTCTAAACCCAATTTGTCGTCTATTCTTCGTTCTTCTATCACTATAAATTAATTGGAGACTTTCAAAATGCCTTGAGTTTTTTCTTCATCATCTTTTTTTAATTCCAATATGTATTTAAAATACTTAGACCATTTTTTACTAATGTTTTTTTAAAGAATCTGTCTTATACAATTTCTTATCTCTTTTCTACCTACCTTAGAGCATCTATAATAATGTTGTTATTTTTATTGTTAATTAAAATAGTTAGTTAATAATACATTTTTTTGTCTCCATTAGTTGTGTTAAATCATGTGTTATCTTTATAGATGTTAAAAAAATGGTTAAAAATAACAATATTTTTAATGTTGTTAATCGATGTTGTGGCAAAATACAATTAATTAAAACATGAAATCTATTTCAACTGCTCCTATTTTAGTTCATATATTAGTGTGAGTTTACAAAATAACTAATTAATGAGATTTCAATTAATAATTAATTTTAATTAAAATTAGATAACTGTTGTAGGATATTATTGGACTATATGAGCTTTAGTTGGGCCCAAGTGAGATTGCAACCCTACCATTCTATATATATATAAAAAGGGTTATAGACCTTGTATATATATACATATCACATATATACATATATCGAGTTAATATGTTACACAACAATAACTTTGTTAAGTTAATAAACTAATGTGAATGTTAAATTTAAGTTACATATGTGTCTTTTAACATGCAATTAAATGATGACGTGTCAAAGTTAATATTGTTAAAATTAACACAACAATTTTGGATACTCTTAATATTTTTTCTATTTAAAACGTCTATTTAAGATCTACAAAAACCCATAAAATTTTTCAAATTAAATTTAATTGAAAATCAGGCACAAAAAATGAACAATTACTTATGTTGTTAGAAAACCCTAATTTTGCAAAGATTGGAAGTTGAGCATAAATTGAATAGGAAAAACTGATATGGGATCAAGAGATGGAAAATTAGAGTTTAAGATAGCTTGTGGTGATACAATTTTTATAGCTAAATTAATTTGAAAGATGTTTAGACATATTAGAGAAAAATAAACATTGTTTCACAAAAACAAGAAAAAAGAACAAAAATAGATATAGAGAGCTTAAACCCGTTTGCAATTTTTGTGTGTATGTGAGAACAACGGAAAAAAAAGAATAATAAATGATAAAAGGGGATGGGTTTAAACTTTTAGAAGAGGATTAATTTAACTAATTTCTCTTGTTCTGGACGTGTGAGAACAAAGAAAGTAATGGGGAGAGTTTATGCTATTTAATTAAATAGAATCAATCATAGACATTAAAAACAAATGAACATCAAGGGTAATAATGTAAAAATAATGTGTAAACTTATGCGTGTATAGATCATTTCCCATATATATATATATATATACATATATATATATACATATATGTTGTGTGACATATTAGCTCGTTATAGATATATATAGAGATATGTATAGATATAGAGAGAGGTATGAGAGACAACAATAAGGGAGGCTTTATTAATCATAATGTATGAATGAATCATCAAATAGAAGACCCCTAACCCTCTTTATATAGATAGAGGGGTAGGGTTACAAGCCCACTTGGGCCCATAAAGTACAAGCCCAATAGTCCAATAATATCTTACAACACTCCCCCTTTGGACGTCTTGAATTCTTCGTCTTCATGCAGTCGATCTGAGTCGAGTTCATTCGCAGTGCTAAACACATAAAAACCTTAGGGCCGGAAAACCCAGTGTGGGACAAAACCGGTACCTAGGAGAAACTGTGTAGCCGAATGATATATGCCGAAATATCATGTAAGTAACTAACCACAAAATACAGTGTGCCTCATCAAAACCTTGCCAGAGCAAACCCAATGGGAAAATCTCTGATCGAAGGAAAAAGAGTGCAACAGTGGTAGTAGTAGGGGATCAACCACAAAACAGGTGCCTCATCAAAACCTTGCTAGAGTAAACCCAGTGGGAAAAACCTCTAGTCGAAGGACAAAAGAGTACACAGTGGTAAGAAGTATACAACAGGATACTCCCCCTAATTTCGGCAATCTTAAGTGAGATAAGATGGGAACGTGTCTCGCTAAAAACCTTGCCAATTTAGCCAATTGAGCATGTCCAATTTAGCCATTTTTTTTCAAAAATACCATCACTCTATTTTAATAATTACCGATATACATAATCTAATTAATTAACTATTTGTCCTCAATATATTTTACTAATTACGGATGTACCATAAATTAATTAAAAATTCGTTTTAACCTCCGTAACTATAATAAATTATACAAAATATGAATATTATATTAAAAATAAAATATATTACGAGATTTATGTCATTACGCGTCTCACACGCAACGCGTGGGTAAATTTTACTAGTATATATATATTTAAAGGCATAAAAAGCATATTAAAAATAACATATATAAAATTCGGGTAAACACTTTTGGGTCGGGTCTTTCTATCTAGTTTGGACCGGACCATTTAGATCCAGTTTGGATCGGATCTTTCGGATCCGGTTCGGATCGGATCGAATCCTCTTTAAAAACAATCGGATCGGATCGGATCTTTCCAGATCCGACCCGTTTGTCATCCCTATCTAGAAGGATATAGATAAATAAAGTAAACATAGTATTTTATTTTTTGAAGGAAACCATTGTCACATGATATACAAGGTGAATGGAGGAGAGGGGTTCAAATTTTCTTAGGTTTGAATCATCCAATTTCATCCGGACCAATAATTGTTTTTTTTCAAAGTCATGAACCCAAAACATAGTATTATTGACTAAGCAGCTCATCTCTTTATCCATATATCCTTTTTTTTGTTTGAAGATTATGTCTAGTCTTCTCCGTCTATAAAGAGTTAACCAGAAATATTTATTTATTTTTTTGTTTAATTACTCAATACTCGATTAAGAATTATACCTTAATCGGAAAAAACATTAAAAAATTCTTATTTTTCACATGCTATTGTATAATTTACATGTTCTAAATATATCAATGGAAAGAAACATTTAATATTGTAATGTAAGATTTTAAATAAACTATCTCATCTTGAACAAATCAGTACTTGGCTCATTATGCGTTTGGCTGAAAGGTCACATCAATGTTCAGTTTATGTATATTGTTCTAAAGGAAGATGAACAATTTTTCGGCACTAGCCAACTAGACATTAACAACTCTCGCCGCTCGGTTCGGTCGCTATAACCGGAAATGAGTATACTTGATGAACTCAACCATTGTGGGTTATCTGTAAACGTTCACAACGCTAGTTAGAAATACAAGTCACCTCTACTAAATAAAAGAGAAGAGAGTGACACATTATAACAATAGTATTTATGATTAATGAAATATGTGGAGGCACAAACCCTATTAATTAATATGAGAAGAACCTATTCACGACTAGGAAAACACCCAAGGGTTGTAAGAATTAATTCTATTTTCTCAACAGTTATAACACAATAATTCTTGGTTATTAATGTGATCTTTTGGCCTTAATAGGTTACAAGATATTATGACTTAGTAGCAATGTATTTGTGAGTTGCAACTTTTCATGTCGTGACACAATGGATGGTCAAGATTGATCATACCATGATGGATGATTGAGATCGAAAGAAAGACTTTTTATGAGGCCGAGTCATCTCCCCACCTATTTAAAGGGCTCAAATTCATCAATTTGAGACCCACCGAAAGATATAGAGATATAATCGGTAAGGGGGAAAAGCTCAACTTTCAAGTATGTATTCAAGTGCCGAGCTCACCGTCATTCCCCATGGTTCAATATATGTGTTACGACATACCCAATATATTTTATAATGTATGATCATCACGTAGTAAAATGTCATTTCTACGTATGTTAATAAAGTCTATAATATCATAATATAAGTTGTAATAAACTTACATTTGGTATCAGAGCATATGTTAATATTTTCTCATGATGTTCTGCTTATTTTGGTTATGTATGTGTATTGAAATGGCTAAACATATTGTATCATGATCACTGCATATATAATAGTCTACAATAGTTTTACAGAGATTTGATTATAAACAGTTTATGAAGTGTCACATCTATGAAAACTTGGTTTGGTAATCACCACTGAGAGAATTAGAGGGTCAATCGGATGAACCCCAATCACAAAACAACAAGCAAATTCCTATGACATCATAATTGGAGGCTTTGTCTCCCTAGAGTTTTTTTACAACACGGCACTAATGATTGACTACCCACCCGTTGGATCAATTGGAACTTAACAGGACCCTTATAGTCGATTTGAGCTCACCAAATGATGCATATGGTAGCCTACCAGATGATACAAACACGTCTAGCCCTATGTTCGCGGTCTCGATTAATTCTCCATTACTTGCACCTGTCTAATCAAAGAACTTAACAAAAGCATAAAACGCAAGTGTGGAATAAAATCGGAATTTACTCCTTAATGACAAAAATAAAGACTCAATTATATCCATATTTGATTTTCTAGTTTTTTTATTTTCTTGGTTATTATAAAAAATAAATAAATAGGGGTTTTAATTAACTAAAAACATATATATTAACAAATTTTTTTGAAAAATTCTCCCAATTTTCACATGCATTCAATGGTGATATATATTTCCCCCAACTAAATCTGACAGTGACCCCACTCTTGGAAAGATTGGAAAAAAAAATTCACGTTGACTGCATACAAAGACTACATGCACTGGACTAAACAATATTTATAAATGATTTTTTTTTGTTTTTTATTTTTAGAGGTGGCTCTTTTTTTCTCTCCAAATTTTAGCATTTTTAAGGCCACAATTTCACTTACCTCGATCTTTTGGGTGTCTAATCAGGCCTTTCCATCCTTTTGGTTTAAACTTTAATTGATGGGAGATCTTACAGATAACAACCCGTTTTTTCTTAGGTCTTTTCAATTTGCATATGAGGTTATTAAGATATTCGCTACGTTTATGTCTCACTCGACGCTTATCTCTCCGACAACACTACTTACTTCTCTTCCTCCCCGAGAATATTCTTAAATTAATTTCCCTCTTCTCATTAGATAAGAATTTTTGATTTATTTTAAAGTTAGGATTAAGTCACTCTTTAGAAGATGGTGAGGATTTTTGACCTGTTCCTATCGTCTTGTGATATCTAAGGAATTTTGTGCAGTGGTGATCACGATTTACAAGATTATTCTTTTGCATATAAGTTCCTACCCTTCCAGTGACATTAATGGTAACTTGGAGGAATCTCGACTTATACCAACCCAATTTTCGATAAATCGAATATTGATGGATGTCAAAATTAACCAGGATCAGGTCGTGATATTCCTGCACATTGGATTTTGTAGGCATATGCTTTCTTTCATCTCGACGCTCTATTAGCTCACTCTTCTTACACTCCCACTTAACATTATCACTATAATCCACCAGCCTATCAAAAGTAATTAGCTTGCAAGCTTTCATTTCAGGCTCTGTGACCATCACCTCCTCCATTTCGTTAGCAATGTCACAACCCTTGTTTTCATTTAAGTTTAACCTAGTATCTATTACTAGTTCATTAGGTTCATTTTTAGGGTGTGTGATCATCACCTCCTCCACTTGTTTACCAATATCACACACCTCACTTTTGGGTTTTGTGATCATCACCTCCTCCACTTCACACACCTCACTTTTGGGTTGTGTGACCATCACCTCTTGCTTAGTTTATTTACCCATGTCACAAACTTCAATGTTATTACCACACATTCTCTCATTTATTTTTGACTCCTCAACTTTTTTATAAGTTGGAGTGTAAGGATTAATTGATTTAGGTGACGTGATTATTCTCCTTTTAGGCTATAAGATTGGCTGAGGAACACCTTTTAGTGTGGGTATCATTACCGTGGGGGTTACTTCTTTAATTTTAAAATCACTATTGATCACCAATGGTAATTCAATTGCCTCATCAATGGAGATTCCCCACTCATTTTCAATCAAAAAGGTCTCCTCAATGAGTGCAAAGATTTTATCAGGGGTTGAGTCAATGAAGTTCGACGGCCATTTGGCGTCCATCATGTCCCTAAGTGGTTTAGGTGCGGCCTTATAGAATATCTATATATCGCCTCTATGATAGTCCGATTGTGAGAGGAAGAACCTATTGTTCTTATTGGTATTAAATCTCATCCTACTCATTCTAAAGAAATTATTCATCTTCTCACGTTCAACAAGAAACAAGAAGGACATAGTTGGTCCATGAACTAAAAGTTTCGATTGGCGAATGAGTGATGGTTTGGTGGTTTATTGGAGGTTGTGGAGGATAATGTTGAGTTTGCTCATCATTTAAAGTGTTACCAGTTGTAGGTTGACTTTTAAGGTTGGCAGCATGCATGTTATGCCGGTGATCGACTATTTTCGCTCACTCCAAGTTGGAACTTGGTGAAGGAGTCGGTGATCAACCTACCCAATCGGTCTTCAAAACTTCTCAATTCGGTCATCGTCACCTGACAGGCGTCGGGTCTCGACGTCCATTGAAATGTCTGACTTTGAGGTTGAGACTGATTTTTGTTCATTTGTTGAGAATTTTGAGCGTTAGACTCGGATGGTCGAGACCATTCATGATTTATGAAATTGGGTTGTTGGTTGTTTTGATGTTCGGGACTTAGACTATAAAAGTCATTAAATCTTCTATCCCCACCGGATAAGCTTTATGCGGGTGATAAATAAACGCTATTTTTTTTAATTAATTCAAAATAAATCAAATTAACCACTCTACAATAATTTATATTTTTCTCTTTTGGAGAACTGATTCTTAAACCAGAGAAATAATTTTCTTATTTTTTTCTTTTTTTTCTTTTTTTTCTTTTTTGTAATTAATTAATATTTAATAATTAATTCAAATTAATTAGTTAAAAATAATTAATAATTTTTTTATTTTAAGAATCTGGTTCTTCAAACCATGAAATTAATTTTGAATATTTTTTAATTAAATAATATTAAATTAAATAATTATTTTTTTTTAATTTTTAATTATTTAAAATAAATTAATTCCGAAAATAATAATTAATTATTTAAAATAATAACTAATTATTGAAAATAATAATTTTTAATTTCGAAAATCAATAAATTTTAAATGTTTATGAAAATGTATCCTATTCTTAAGATATGGTTTGTTAGGATAGAATTTTCTTTTTAGGATCTTGCTTATCCAAACTTGGTTAGAAATGTTTAGATTTGATATTTTTTATTGTTTTCTTTTTCTTGAACTAACCTTTAACAATTTCATTTTTTATTAATATTTGCAGAATTTATATTAATAAATTCCAGAGAGTTTTTATTATATAAATTATCCCGATTCTCGAAATTAGGGAAGTAAATTTTTTTTTGATTTTTTTCGAATTTTATTTATTAAAATTAAATTAATTCCGAATTATCTTATAAATATTAATTAAAAATCTTTTAATTTCAGAAATTAATAAATTATTAACAAAGTCTGAAATTTTATCTTTTCTTTTTAATGATTTGGTTTAAGTTTGAGATAAGATTTGAAGTGGATCTTTTTTATCCAAATTAGTTAGGAAAAGATTTTTTTTTTAAGATTTGGTGATAAGATAAAGTCTTATCAAATTTTGAACTTAATACCTTTTCAACAGTTTTATCAATTTAATATTTTATTATTATATTTTTGGATTTTATATAAAATCAAGTTTTTTTTTTTTACTGATTCTTTAAATCAACAATTAATATTTTTTTAAACTGGGATGTGACCGGTAAGGGTGACCGGTCAGACCCGAGGGTTTATAGATTTATGGAAATTTGGGCTACATAAAAAAAAACAGGCAATAAAACAGGAAGTAAACAAGCAAAAAATAAAACTTAATCTTCGCCATCGTCCCCGACAGCGGTGTCAAAATACTGACTACTCTTTAAGTGTGTAGTTTTTACGCATAAAATGGCCTCGCAGGAGCACGATGGCATTTATAGTATTTCTCGTGTAAAGTATCCAAGTTATCGAATCCAGTGACGAATTTAGACTAAGATTAAACATTGTTTTGAATTAAATATAACTGATGGTTTAAACCAACGTAGGGAGAATCGTTAGTGGACAAACGCCGCGGAGCATTTAGCGAATCGTTCTCTCCCTACGAGATGAAGACTGATACTTTTTAATGGCTTTTTATGAGCTTTTACAATGTTTCCAATAATAGGGTCGTCAATCCTAATCATGCAACTACGTGCGGAGTTGTATTGAATAAAACTAACGAGTTGGAAATGTGATCAATCCTAACATGCAACTACGAGTTAATTAAATCAAATATGTGTTTAAATTTTTGTCTTTTTTACCAAGCTAACTAAATTATCAACATATAAATAATTAGTTAGGAACTTAGAGAATTATTTTAACGTTGTTATTACTAACCAACGGATCCAACAACAAAAAATAAGATATTAGATAATGAAAAAACGACAAATTTCACATAAAAGAATAAACTTAACTGACAATTGGCAGAATTTCCACTGTTTTAATATGATAAAACAAGTTCTCTCTCTTTCTCTCTCTCTAAAATGAAATATGTATTCTAAATGAATGAAAATGGGGCCGGAAATAAAGTATTTATATGACCCTAAAACCCTAACAAACTATATCTTTTTTCTAAAATTTAAAATCTGACGCAGCCTAACAGGTCAACCTGACCGGTCAGGCCAGTGTTCTAGAATCTTCTTTTCTTCTTATCTTCAATTGATTTCATTTTCCAACTTATTTTGAGCTGATTTCAGACCCTTAAACTTCTAAATTCTTCTCGTTTGGTCCTTACATTGGGTGCTCTTGCATCATTTTTCTCGTTTTTGTGCTAATTTCATGATTTTTCTTGCAAAAATGCAAAACACTGCAAATAAATTGAGAAATGCATAAAAACATAAAACATGACTTAAACAAGCCGAAATGTCAACAAAACTATGTTAATTCATGTCATTTTAACCTATGAAAATTACCATTTCGTGGTCTAATCAATAGAAAAGATATGTTTTAATTATAAATATCTAATAAAATATGCAAATTTAAAAAGATTACCTGATTGTCTTTCAAGTCATCAAATTGGCCTCGAAACCAATCTTGGCAGTGACTTGTCGTTTCACAAGTATATTGTATCGTAACGACAACACAACTATAGAAAAGAAATATTAACTCAATGATTATATATATATAAAGTAAGATGTAGTATTTACCTATATCTATAAGTATAGGCTCGTCCGTCATTTGGTGCACATGTCAATTTTTGAACGGGACAAATATTTATGAACCTCGTCCACGCCCATATTTGTAAAAGGATTAGAGGGACAGCTATATACATTCCATGGGATTTCTTACCATCACTAATTATCGATAAATGACACAACATCATATATAAATGGGAAAGAATAACGGAGCCCCAACTTAATGGGCTACAAAACGAGAAGTCTTCTAAAAAGGAATTTTTTTGAATAGGAACATAACCTCCAGACTTGTCTAATAAAAAAGTCACCCCTAACAACAATAACATCATTGCTCGAGAATACTGCAAGGTTTGTGGAGTTGTGTTGTCATGAAGACCTGAAAACTCTTGTTCTAACCATTGAAAAGATAAACCTCCAGATTTATATTTACGAGGTGGTAGACGTTTACCTAATAATTTTTCTGCCATCCGAAATTTATCTTCTATGCCTTCATGAGAATTATTACAAATGACAGGATCCATCAAAACAAACACCCCATAATATTTCCACATCCTGTAAAGTTATTGTACACTCTCCACGAGGAAACTGAAAGGTGTGAGTAACTATCCTATAAAATTATAAAAAAATTAAAGTTTGACACAAATAGACAATATAGGTATAAAGCCAAGGGATTCCGTGACATGATAAAACGAATGCACAATTTACCAACACAAACAAAATATAGGGGATATGGTAGACTTCACATGTGGGTATGCAACGAATGGGATATAACTGACAATATGCAGTGATGGAGACAAAATATGATGGGTGAGCCCTTTTACACTCGTAAAAATGCAGATGCAGTATAAAAAATATGGTTCTCATTTTTGCCAAATATATGTGGTTTGTATTCAGCCAATTTGATAAACGTAAGTTACTAAATCATTTTTTAAAAAAAAAATTTGGCCACTAATTGCTTTTTAGTGACAAACCTTGGGTCTAAAAGTGAATTAAACTCTTATTTTTAATGTTACTTTTTTACGCTTAATTTTGTTTTAATTTTATACAAATTATAGAAATAAAGATTAAACGGTGGTATCAGAGCCAATAATAATGTGCTAAGTTAGTTAAGGATATATATAATCTATATATATATATATATATTGATATAATTTCTCACTTTTTAATAAGAATTATATAATTTGGTAAATCTATAATTTATAAAGAACAAAATGTCATAATTTAAAATTTAAACACGAGGAGTTGTGATTATAATTTGATCTTGTTTTTTTGTTTGTATAATCAATTAATTATTGATTTTCATATCAGTATATATTTAAATTTGTATTCTTAATTTTTCATCAATTATCATATAAGTCAAATATAACTATTATAAAGTATAGAATATAAATAATAATATGTTATGAACCATCACCATTCGTTGTGGTGCAATGACAACAACTTGTCACATGGGAATAAAGACACAAGTCAAGCGTGTCAGTAATGATAAGTCTTCACCTTCAATTTGTTTATATACAGACCTAGCTGTTTACTATTGAAATGAGGAAGAAAAAGGAAATATAAGCAGTGTAGTATAATATATACAGTGTAGTACAAGCAATATACTTTGTACTAACAATGAGTCGTTCCTGTGGATAGCATTCAACCATCTAGTGTTACGACGCCTAATTACATCATATCTCGTGTTCATTATATATTTACGTTTCGAATACTTATATTATAGAGTTAGGGATAATTACTGTACTAACTATTTGTTTCTTACAAAATGCATACCATATTACACGTTTTCTCAAAAATCATACCAAACTCTTTAAAACTCACTATTCGACATATTGTTGTCACCTAACATACAAGAACAACGACGTTTGGAAAATTAAAATGGAGATTAATATTTTAGCCCCTCGTTTAGCACCAAAAAACTCTAATTCGAATCGAATTGGGAATTTAATCATAATTATAATTCTGCATTTGAATGTAAAAATTGGCGATTTTACCCGATAAACCCTAATTCAAATTTAATTGAGGATTTAACCCAAATTCTGCATTGTTATGTAAAATTGGGGATTTTACCAATAAACCTTAATGCATATATTATTGGGTCTAATTGAGGATTAACTCGTAGCAAAACCTAAATCAATCAAAATGCATGAACAAATTACGTTATGCTTATGCTCCGATTACGCGCACATCTTTGTTCATTCTCAATTTTTCAATCAAAACTTTTACGCTTTCGATCAATCAAACCATTTACGACTTCAATCAATCGATCGAACCTAATTTTAGTCAATAAGATAATGTTTTATGTTTACGACACTCTTTACTAATTTTGCTCTTTCTATTATATTTCAAATGTGACATTGCGAATAATCGGTTATAAAGAGTTTGATATGACTTTTGATAAAAACATGTAATTCGATGTACATTTGTTAAAAATAAATAATTTGTATATATAAACACTAATTATCCCATCGAGTTATTAGTGTTGTTTTTATAACATAGTAAAACCTTGTATCGTCTTCAAAATAATAAAACTACTCATTCCATTCCTATTTAATTGTCCATTACGAAACTACGTGTAATTTTAATCGGCTAAGAACTTGTATCGAAATTGTCAGAATGAAAATTTTCAAAAGTTGATAATATAGTTCAATGTTAAATTTTATGATTAAATTTTAAAAAAATTCATTTCGATAATTTTGATACAGTATTAAAATTATTTTGGTATGATATGAAAGTAAACGGAGGCAATGGTATATTTTTTCATCCATTGTGAAAAAGACAAAGTAATATAACAAAAGTAATACAGTACATTTTAGACAATCGAGTTCTCTTCTTGTCCTTGTTTCTGTTTCTGTAAACCATCGCAAAGCCCTAATCTCTCTCTCTCTCTCTGCAAAGCCCCAGCTTTAGCTAATTTCTCACTAGGTTAATATCTCCAAACTTTGATCTCTTATTTTTATTTTTATGGCGCTTTTTCCTAAATTTACTTTTTTATTATATCTTGACCGCATATTATTATTATTATTACTATTGTTTTGGTGAGCTTCTTATTTTTAGCTTGTAATTGTTTCTTCTGTTAGCTCTTTCTTACATTCCCTAATTTCAGTTTATTATTATTATTATTATTATTATTATTATTATAGTTGGGAGTTTTGTTTGTTTACGAGATTCAATTAACAAACAAACAATCTTGTACAAGTGTGTTTTATTTGTTAATCTGAACAGTAAAAAAAAAGGGTTTAGTTACGCTAATAAGATAATGTTTTATGTTTACGACACTCTTTACTAAATTTGCTCTTTCTATTATATTTCAACCGCTTATTGTTAATCTTGTTTTTTTTTGGCTGAGCTTTTCATTTTTAGCTTGTAATTGTTTCTTCTGCTAGCACTTTCTTACATCCCCCGTTCGATTTGTTATTATTATTTTTAATAGTTGGGAGTGCTGTTTGTTTACAAGATTTATATCACAAACAAGCAAAATCTAATACAAGTGTGTTTTATTTGTTAATCTGAACAGTATAAGATAAGGGTTTGCTTAGGGTAATAAGATGATGGTAAACGAGACGAAGAGGGGAACGCTATTATTGTTTATGACACTCTTTACTAAATTTTCTTTTTCGATTATATTTCGACGGCCTATTATCAATCTTTTGTTTTGTTTTGTTTTTGTTTTTGCTTTTGGAGAGCTTCTCATTTTTAGGTTGTGATTGTTTTTTCTGTTTGTTACATCGCCCCAATTAGATTTGTTATCATTATTCTTTTTAATAGTTGGGAGTGTTGTTTGTTTACAAGATTTATATCACAAACAAGCAATCTAACACAAGTGTGGTTTATTTGTTAATCTGAACAGTAAAAAAAGGGGCTTATTTACGCCAACAAGATAATCGTTTTAATAGTTGGCAGTGTTGTTTGTTTAAATGATTTGATTCAAAAACAAGCAATCTAATACAACTGTATTTTATTTGTATATTTGAACAGTAAAAAAAGGGTTTGTTTAGGGTAATAAGATAATGGTGAACGAGACGAAGAGTGGAACTGTAACAGGAGGAGGATTTAGGGCAAAAATTGAGCATTATTTGTATAGCGGTGAGAAAAAACACGTTTTTACAGGGATTGTCATCATCAGTGCGGTCTTTGCTGTTCCGTGGTACTTCATGACCCGAGGTTATTTCCACTCCCTCTCTCTCTTTCTTTTAATATATATATGTAAGGGTCAGTTTGATAATAGATTTTATTGGCTGATTTTGAGATATTTTATTTTAATAATCCGTGGGTGTTTGGATAGTCAGTTTATTTAGCTTTTAAAAAGCATAGGCGAAAAGACAAAGTTCCGGCTTTTCAGTGGATTTTGAAACAAATTTTTTAAAGCTGATTTTAGACTAAAAAATCTGTTGCCAAACGGATCCTTAATCAGAGTTTCAGAAAACCATTTTTAATTGCTGTTAAATCGATTTACATCTTTACGGAGCTATATGCTATTATCCGAATTCTGCACTTTCTTCTTTTCTTATGAGGCTATTTAGGAGATAGATTAGAAAGGCATGATTTGGGTTTGCCAAAGGTCCGGATTATGAATTTATATGTTTCACTGGGTTTGGGGAAGAATCATATTTCGAATCTTTAGATGTGCAAGTGATGGTTTGATAAGAGATGAAAACCGAGTCTCATGTTGAAGCAAGAAGAGATATAGAGATCAGTATAAGCCTGTGTTTTTGTTTCTTTCTGTTTGGACTTAATTCAAGGTTGTAGCTCAGCTGTTAGGGTTTTTCTTCCCCTTATAATTAGGAGTCCTTAAGATAGATTCCCGTCACCCTAATTATGAACTGGTGAACGTAATGAATTTGGAAAATCTGGTAATTAGAAATTTAGAATCATTGGATCCGACTTTAAATGATAAATACTGAGCTAGAGTCATGCATTTATATCACTGAGGACCATAACTTGTGCCTTGTTTTCATACTTGCGCTATAAGCTTTAGTCTGTATTGATGTGGTTTGTAGTGCAATTTGGTTGGCCTTTTAGAGGTTGTCATTGTAGTTTTACGATACTCATGGGAGTAATTCCCATGAAGTAATGCCGGACCTGGTAAAGTACCCTTCTAAGAATTGATGGTACCCATTGTCTTCCACGAAAGCTTTATTATTTGATTGGGAGTAAAAGCTGAGAAATATATAATTTAGCACTGTTCGCCAAGTTCTGCATGTCGTATAGATGTTAAGTTTGCAGTTTTCCACTTTTGAGTACGCTAGAAAATGAGGGTATAAGTCTGACGCCTTTGCCTTTTGAAGTACTGATCTGACACGTTTCATTTATTTTCAAGTTTTCTGGTAAGGAATTATTGTAGTTGAAATGTGAAATTGTGACAGTAATGCTTGATTAAAATTTCTTTTCTCATTGTATCTTTTATCATATGCTTATGTGCGAGTTTTGTTTTTCTTAGGAGCAAAACACCAATCTCATCAAGATTATTTGGAGAAAGCTGATAAAGCACGAAGTGAGAGACTTTCCTCGTCGGCTAAGTGAGTGGTGGAGTTTTATCTTTTGTCATTTTCAGTGTCGATGTTCTCCAAGACTGGTACAACCTTAACATGTGTTCGTTATTTTAGCTTTAAAATATTTATATTTAATTACTTTATGATGTCAACTTTTGGCTCTTGGAGAGCAGATTGCCTTTTGTAATGCCAAGAAATAAGAATGTGTTTGAATCTCTATTTTGCGAATGCTGGTTTATATCTTTTCCTTCTTTTGTTTGCTTATGAGAACCAGAAGCTCAGTCTGTTGCAGCCTCAAGGCTATCAACTATTACCAAATATTCTGGACTTCTCTTTCATTTTCTTGGACTGCAGTTTCTTTGCAGTCTTTACAAAAATTGTATATACGTACATACCCTCCAAGGCCCTTATCACCCTGTTATTTTTTATCTGGTCGTATATTAAATCATGCACTTTTTCACGTCTTTATTGTTTGATGTTAGGACATGAGTTTGCAGGACCAATGAAAGAAAAAAAAGTCTCAAAAAGTCTTAGAAAAGGTATTAAATCTTGCTACATTGTTTTGCACCAAATTCCTTATTATGATTTGCAAGACTCCGTTTGGTGCATGGATTTCCAGTGTAACAACAGCAAGGAAATTGCTTCACATAAACTCGTAAATGCAAATAACCACTTTCTTTTGTCGTATTTCCAATTATAAATCTTTACACCACTGTAAGCTCAATAGTTAATGAAATGCGTAAATTATTTATATACACCTGTTCAAACTTAGACGTGGAAATTATTGCGATTTATGATATCCATATAGTCCCTACCGAACATCCATTTTCTAGCTAAATTAAGCTCCCTGGGAAAAAGGAGAAACTGTGGTCATTGCTGGCTAGAATTCAGTTGCTGGCTAGAATTCAGTCTAGAGCAATGTCAATAGAATTGACCCCTCTTTTAAACAAAAACCACAAACTACTTCTAAATTTGCTTTTAGCATGTAACTGCCGTTGTGGATCCATTTTTGCTGCATTATAAATTCTAATGCACGTGCATCAGTGATTCACATTCATTGGATCATCATTAAGGCTCTGTTTGTTTCTTCCGAAACTAATTTCCGGAGAAAAGATTTTCGAAGGAAATTTTTTTTATGGAAAACAAATAATTTTTCATAATTTTCTTGGTTTTGTTTGGTTGGGTGAAAAAATTTCATGGAAAATCTAAAATATACTTTATAATTTCTTTAACAAAAATAATAATAGAATTACGTAATATTAGCAACAAAATCAGCATATAGAAATTTAAAACTAAAAAATTAGAAGGATGAAATCTTAAAGATATTTCAAACACAAAAAATCATATTTTACCGAGCAAAGTCTGGTGACATGCTACTTAATAAAACTCTAAAATTAGCGTGTAGTCTTGACCAATATTTATTTTGACGGCTATAGAGAATTAATCTCATGAGCAATTTTTCATAAATATTCAGAAAACTCTTCCGAAAAGGTAGACTAAGATTAGTAGAAGAAGATAAATTTTTTTTGATAGTTTGACAATAAAAATCAAGACCAAGTTACAATTTAAAAACTAATCAAACAATCAACAATGAACTATTAATATATTAGACAATAAAAATAAAATAAAATAAAATTAGGCAATATAAAGAAAATGTCTTATGAGAACCAAAGTTTTTCAGGGAGGAGAAGAATTTTTTTTATTACTATACAATGTTTAATAGTAGATTTTTTTTATGGTGCTATAATGTATAATGGTATAATAGTAGATTTTGGATTGGTACCTTATCTACAGTAGAAACTCGATAAATTAATACTCGATTATTTAATAAACTCTCTAAGATAATATTTTTGGCCGGTCTCGACTCGGGGATAGGGTGCTAAATTAATAATTCGCTAAAATTATAAGATAATACATTTTTGATAATTTCTTTAGACCCCATATAAAATATAAATTAATAATTCCTTATATATAGCATATTACATGAATGATTTACGAAGGTTTCTTGAAAAATGACTCAATTGTCTTTTGTTTTTTGTTGAAATCAATTTCCCCTTGAATCTCGTCTCTAATTTTTCTTAGCATGATAAGAACTTCTGGTGTTGTTTTCTCATAGCTCAACAAGAAATTGTTCAATGTGATTGCCGTTTTAATAGCTTCGTTTCGCGAAGGGGGCTCCATTGTAGAACTTTCATCATCTTCTTCATCGAGAAGTGATGAAGAAGATATTTTGATCTTGTATTTATATAGAAAATATTTTTAATGCCCATAAAATGATACATTGAACACAAGAAGCATAATAAGGTGGGAGATTGAAGGTTTCTTTCAAATTGGGCCCTTCATTTGATATACATGCATTGTATACAATAATTAAGTGGAAGATTGAAAGGTGTTTGTAAACTAAGTATTTTACTATAAATTAATAAAATATTAATTAATATATAAATTAATAATTATTAATTTATCTTATCGATTAATTAATAACTCTTTTAATTAATAAATTTTGGTGGTCCCAAGTGTATTATTTTATAGAGTTTCTACTGTACAAATTAATTAAGGATTATTCATTGAAACTGAAACTAATTAAGAATTGGTCCATTTTCCCTAACTAACTACTAAAATTGTAAAAAATAAGAAAAAAATGTAAAAAATAAGAAAAAATCCAAAAAAAAATTAAAAGAGGCAAAATCCCGAAAAACATGATTTTTTTTTTAAAAATCCTAAAAAATAAAATAAAAAATCCCAAAAAATCTAAAATCAACAAAAATTCAAAAACGTAAATAAAAAAAAAAGTCTGACCTATTTTAACTCATTTTAAAAAGAGTCTGAACCATTTTAAGTCGTTTTAAAAAGAGTCTGAACTATTTTAAGTCGTTTTAAAAAAAGTCTGAACAATAAGTTATTTTAAAAAGAGTCTGAACCAAATTTAATAAAAGAGTCTGAACCCTTTTAAAAAGAGTCTGAAACCTTTTGAACCTTTTTGAAAAGAGTCCGAAGCATTTTGAAAAGAGTCGGAATACTTTTGAACATTTTTAAAAAGAGTCTGAATCATTTTGAACTCTTTTGATCCAATTATTTTTTCTCAGACTGAAACTAGAGAGATAGAGAAAAAGAGAAAGAGAAAGCTCCACTTACCACCACCGTCTACCACCACCGCCACGATATATTATATAGATATATACATAGACACACATATATAGATATATACATATATATACATATATATACATATATATATATATATATATATACAGAGAGAGAGAGAGTGGTAGAGATAGAAGACATGTGGCGGTGGAGGCGGCGTCGGGCGACGACGGGAGGGGGGAGACGGCGGAGGCGGATGAGAGGTTGTTGTGGTAGTTTTATGTGAGTTTTTTTTTTTAGAGAGTGATAAATGAGATAATAGAATTGAGATATGTTTTATATTTAATGAGTAATTGACCAATTCTTAATTAGTTTTAGAAATAATGGATCAATTATTAATTAAATTTTATAGCCGGACCAATCATTAAATAGTTTTGTTTTCATGATTCAATCCTTAATTAACTTTTTTTTAATTACCATAACGTTTGATAGTTTTTTTTTTATAATAGATTTTTTTTTATAGTATAACAGTACACGCATCATGATGCATGATGCATCATGATGTGATTAGTAACACGTGGTGAATACAAAAGTTTGTTATCTCCGGAAAATATTTTATCATCGGAATTAA
The DNA here is from genome assembly GCA_963920805.1 of Primula vulgaris. Classification (NCBI taxonomy): domain Eukaryota; kingdom Viridiplantae; phylum Streptophyta; class Magnoliopsida; order Ericales; family Primulaceae; genus Primula; species Primula vulgaris. The sequence continues at coordinate 13,564,805 of OY987218.1, read as the reverse complement.
GGGAAAATATTTTCCTATATTTTTAAAGATTCTAATTTATCAAATCAAACAAATATCAAAAAATATTTTGTTTGGAAAATATTTTCAAAGAAACAAACAGAGCCTAAATGACAAACAATCTGAGGGTTAAAAATAGCTTTTACATGTCCTGGAAATCTGTAATAAAGCTACCAAGGTGTTAATTTTTTGTGTCAATTAGCACACTTTTTTATGTAAAATAACTAGTCAAAGAATAATACAAAAATCTCCATAGACGTCCTACATCGAAAACAGAAGGCGGGCAAGCATACATAAGATCTTGATACCTTTCCCAACTCATAAATATCTTTTTACGAATTTCTCATTCATCTCATGCCAACGGTTAATGTACTTAGGGGCTAACCTATTAAACCATGCTCTTTCACCTTTTGCAAGCGTCATTAAAAAAACATGAATTAAATAAAGTGTTAAATCAAGTTATGTTCCTCAATAACTGATACAAACACACTCTATTTCCTTCAAACAATTGTATGGGTCCTCAGATTCAGTTCCCTCGAAGAATGGTAACTGCTCTCGCAAATCAGACGGAAACGGATTCGGCGACCTCTCGATCTTTGTCCAATCCTCTGGAATGGGCTAATCCTCTCCTCGGCATTCATATTTGGCGATACGGATATTTAATTATTTAGTTGATTTGATTAGTATTTACTATTTATATTAATTTTTAATTATATAAAATATGTTTTTTTATTATTTATTTATTTAAATCTGGAATATGAATTCCAAATTCAGTTTCTTATTTTTTTCTTTTCTATTTTATTATTATTTATTAATAATTCAAAATAAATTAATATTCTGCACTGTCCTGATTTGAATCGGGTCTTACTTATTCGAATAAGGATTATTCGAATTACTGTCTCTTATACGAATAAGAGGCAACGGAAGGTACCGAAACAAAACGAATTTTAAATCTAACGAATAAGGTAAAACAACTTGGTATTTTTTCGAATTTGTAGGCTTTCGAACTGAAAATCAAATAACTTAAAATGCTATTATTCACAGATAATTGCAAAAAACTATATTATAAAATTAAAAATTCAATTCCCCGGCAGTGGCACCAAAAACTTGGTCGGACTTAAAACGTGTTATAAAATAATGTCCTTTTTACCTAACAAGAGCACTAAGCCCAACCCTAGTTTTAATTTGATAAGTAAGATTCGTTCCACGAAGAATTGATTATAACCTTATAATATATTCTTCCATAATTATATTTCACCACTAATTTGTAATATCTCGTAGGATTTCAATAATCTAACTTTTATGCTAACTAAACAAATATAAATACGCAAGATCACAAGTTGTCACGCCCTATAATCTCAGCGATTTATACAAATAAAGCAAACTAAACTATAACAAAGCGATTAATAAAATAAACAAGAAGGATAAATAATACGATTTTAATTAAAACTTGTGAAAAGAAGCAAACATGAATTTATATCAAAAGTATTGTAAGATTACAGCAAAATAATAGTTTAGAGAGTACCACAATTTGCATGTAAGCAATCAAAGGATTAAAGGTTAAAAGAATCGAAGGTTTAAAAATCGAAGGAAAAAGAAGAAAGAAAGAAAGAAAAGAGGCGGTAAACCCGTCTTTAGGTCTGACTCCAAAAGAGAGAAGTTACTTTTTTCTTTCATAAAGTTGTTTAAACAGGCCTCTGTCCGAAAACCTAATTTCCGCGATTTATTCGAATCACAACCTCTGATTCGAATAAGAGATGTGTTGGCCAATTATTAATTGCCACGTCATCAGAACTAAAGTGGTGCTGATTTTTCTTCCTTATTGGAATCAACATGTCTTATTCAAATAAGCTCCTCAGGATCTTTGGTCTGAATGTTTACTCTGCTCTTCATTCAGTTCGTTCTTCTTTGTAATCTATTTCTTTACTCAATAGTCTGATCTTCTTACGTTCTTTCACGAACTTATGTGTGCTTCTTAACCTCATTCTTTACTATATCTCCGTTTTGTAGATAAATCCGCATAAAACTGCAGTTTTTAACACAAAACCAATTATATCGAACAAAACATAACTTTTGCGTAATATAAGTGTTTTAAACCCATTCTTACTAATAAAATGTGATAGCAATCAAATATCGACCCAATTATAACACTTTCTGGGTCGAATCATGTATGTATCTTTTATGCACTTTTATTCACTCGTATACACTTTTATGCAAAAAAAAATTATACATTTTGTGCACTCTTTACTTAGCCGTATGCATCTTTTATGCACCCGTATGCACATTTTATGCAGTCGTATGTACTTTTTATGCACATTTTATGCACTCGTATGCACTTTTTTACCCGTATGCACAATTTATGCATATTTTATGTATTTTTATGGATCCATATGTATTTTTTATGCAATTTTATTCACTTTTTTTGACCTGTATGTATATTTTATGCACTATTTACGTAGTCGTATGCACTTGTTATGCACACTTTATGCTCTCGTATGTATCTTTATGCACTCGTATGCACTCGTATGCACTTTCTATCCAACTTTTATGTTTTTGTATGCACTTTTCTGCCCATTTTATGCCATAATATGTACTGTTTATGTACCTTTTATACACTTTTATCAACTCGTATGCACTTTTTATGAGCTTTTGAATTTTTTATTTTTTATTTAATTTTTTAATACTTTTGGCATTTTTTGATTTTCTTTTAATTTTATTGAGGTTTATTTTTTTTATATTTTTTCGAATTTATATAGATATTTTTTAATTTAATATTATACACTTTTTTATGCACTTTTATCGACGCGTATGCACTTTTGAATTTTTTTATTTTATTTTTGAATTTTTTTGAATTTTATATTTTTATTATTTTTCTGACTTTTTTGTTAGATATTTTGAAATTTTAATATATTTTTCATGGTTTTTAATTTTAGAGAGACAAAGTGAGTGTTTTATATATTAATTATTAAATGATTTTTAGTTTTATATATTTTCTAAAAAGTGCGTTACTGAGAAACTTTATCTTTCAAAATTGTTCTTATGGATAATAAGTACTAAAAAAGTGGCCTATTGGTCATTGGCCAAAAAGAAATCATTGGAATCATGTGGTTCTGAAGGGGGCCTCTGACTCTGAGTTATTGTTTGCCCTCTTAAAGGGGGGTGAATAAGTTTTTGACGATTTTCGCCTAATTAAAAATTCTAAACAAATAACACACAACTTATGCAAATTCTTAAACTTAAGCGTTTAATAACTTTAATGAAATGCTAGAAAACTTAAATGCAAGCACGAATATAAGCAATAATAAAGTTGCGGAAAGTAAAAGTTTAGGGAAAGAAGATGACACCAAGATTTATAGAGGTTCGGCAAACGGCCTACGTCATCTCATCGGTACTACCGAGTAATTCACTATAATTCTTCTTTCGGATTTTACAAACCCTATCGAGCTCAATCGACCGATTGGCTCACCCTCTACCCGGGGTTCCTACTCTTGATACAAGTGCAAGAGAACACGTCTACGAGTCTACGACTCCCCCTCAATTTATGAGTACCCTAATGAAAAACCTAGAGCTTTTAAGATTCACTTGCTTACAAAGCCTCTACCCGTTCACTCGCTCACAAAAATTGAGTTTATAAAACACTCGATACAATTTTTGTTACAAAAATGTAACTACACTCACTATTCTAATTGCTTCTTAAAAAGCTAATTGGTGAGTTGTTGATGATGATCGAGCTTGAATCTCTTTCTCTTTGATTTCCCTCTTTCTCGAATATATTCACCAAAATGGTGATTTTAGGGTTTTTATGAGAGAAGTTGAAGGATGATGTTATGTATTGTAATTTGTGATTTAGGAGAGAGATTGGGGTGGTTTATATAACAGCAAAGTCTGTTTTTCGCTGAATATGACCGTTGGGAGTTTTAACAGCCATTTTCCAGAATAAGCTGAAAAGCTGTTTTCGAAAACTGCAGAAAACGATCGGTCGTTTTCTACAGTCGATCGGTCGTTTTCCAGAAAACGATCGGTCGTTTCTGAAAAACGATCGGTCGTTTTTTCGACCTGCTCACTGGAAGAAATCTGTACAAAAACGATCGGTCGTTTTTGTTCAGTCGATCGGTCGACTGTTCTTCTGGCAGTTTTTCCGGTCTTCTTCGAAAGCCCATAACTTCTTCGTTTTAGCTCCGATTCTGGTTCCGCTTGAACCTGTGACTTCGTTTTTCCGAGCTCTATCTTTCTGGCATTCTGCAATTTACAAATTCTCTTTTTGGAAAAAACAAGCATTATATCATCGAAATAGAGAAATCGTAAAATCATTAAAAACATAATCAAAGTTATAATCAAAATCAATTATTGAACCCCATGGTTCAACAGTTATGATAACTCAAATTTTTTAATTTCTTTTAAAATACTCAATTTCATATTTTAATTACCTTTGATTTTTTAAAGTTGAAATTATATGAGTTTCGTTTTATTTCCAATTCCAGGAAATCAGGCTATACATTTATATATGTAGGTGTGTATACATACATATTATAAATATGTATGTGTGAATATATATAATATATAGACCAAAGTGTTTTTCTTTGTTTCTTTTTAATTATATTTGTAAGTTTTATATAATTTTGATTTTGAAAATAAAAAACAATTAAAATGAAATTGAGTATTTTAAAGGTAGTTAAAAACTTTGAAGAGTCACCCCGACTCAAAGTCTGGGTTCCACTTTCATATGGTTCGACTAGCTAGGCAACTGTGTGAAGATGCTATTTTTATATTTAGTGCTTTGAGGATGTGGTTAGATTTTTGATGTAAATATAGCTAGTAACCGATCATTTATTTTCAGGGGTGGTCCAAACAAAAAAAATTCATTCGTATAAAGAGAATTGTGTGCTTTTATTTATTTATAATTATTTTTACTAGCATATATTTACGCGTATAATTTTTTTATACATAAATAATTGTTTTTTGTCGATGTCGCGAGTCCTTGAGAGGTTCATCGAAATCGTGAGACCCGATAAGATCGCATCTACTATACCCCTCGGGGCCACCCCTGTTTATTTTCTATATGTGTTTTTATTCTGATGTTAAAGGTTGAGCCTTTGGGTTTTGAGCTGTAGTCGTGGGCATTTTTGGTTGGTAATGATTTTTTTTACCTTTACCACAATAAAACAAAGCAAAAAAAAAAACTAACCATCGTACAAAAAAAAAAAACCTGAAGAAAAATTTGTGGTGCAGGAGGACGTGTCTGCTAGATGATTCGAACATGTTTGTGGTTCAAAACAAATTAAGAACTACAAAAGTATGAACTATGAAGTATCCAACCATATCCAACCATAACCTGGTCCTGTTATTCATCTCATTTACATCTTCAAATCTTATACTTTATCAGCACATAAATGTGAATTATTTTTTCTAAAAATGCAATATTATCCTGTGTAACAAGAATAATCAACGAGTAAACACATTTTTTTTTATAATTAATATGATCTAGATAATATTTCAGAGCATGATATTAAGATTTGTTAGATTGATCAAAAGAGACCTAATAAAATATAAATATCAAGGAATCAATGTCATATTCACAAGATATATTAAAGAGTTGTATTCATGACGTTCACAATATAAAAGAGGTGGTCATACTCAATAGCAAACTAATATAATAAGAACAAGATTATGAGAAAATCACTGTGTTTGGACATATGAGAGATCTACCAAATGAGATAGCACCGGAACATGGAAGTATGTGTATATGGAGTAACGTCCGCTCACAGAAGTAAATGTGTCTCTCCATGTAAACGTGTCTCATGGCAAACGAGAAGAGTTTACATGCGTATTAGGGGGCTTTATCAGGGCGTCCCTAAAGTATTATGTGCCCGCGAGAGAAGAAAAATTCGACCTTTTTCAATTGTCCTTCGTTAATTATAAAATTTTATAATAAAACAACTTGACGCACGCAGCGCATGCGCGCACACACATGCACGCACAAGCACACATGCACACGCGCGTGCGCACAGACACATCGTGCTTATTGCACCTATTCAGGCCCAATATTCCTGGACTTTACCAAGGGATAGACACATGCATGTATTGAAGAGGAAGCTTACGTTTCCCTCCTAAGAATAAGGAAACTCTACTATTACATGAAATTGGGGATATTCTCATTGTGAGAAAACAAGGTACATTCAGAACCTTCAAAATATGATTGAGATAGTTGACAAAGCCATTATAAAGTTAAGTGAAATACACTAATACGCATAAGAATACATGAGCTCAAGCCTATCTTTATCTCCCCATAATATTTTTTTCATTAAGACATAATCTTACTTAAGTATTGGAAGGTGATAGATTGGCCATTGGCCAATAATCTATTCTTTCTTTTAACATAAAGTTGTTTCTCTTGAAAGATAGAAACCCTAACAAGAACAATAATTATACACGGTCCTATTTCTCACGAACGGGTTACAAAGTAAATAATTTGTTTACAAAGGACTGTGTGGACCAATATTTATTGTTTGTTGTCGGTCCTTGAAAAACTATTACTATTTTTTACGTAGCTGATTTCGTAACTAAGGCATAGGCAAACTTGAGTAAGTAGTTCATGTCCCGATATTCCAAACAATAATGCGCGCTAAAACAACAAAATGTACAAAAAAAAAACAAAAGATTTTTAAGAAGTGTACAAGATTAAGCAGAAAATAGCAGCAACACAGTAGTTGTCTTTGTGTGCAATGTTTCATGAGATCCTTGGCTAAATTGTGCAGTAGCATTAGGTGAACTGGCTTACTGTCTTCAGAATCAACAGATTATATAAGGACGAATTATTAATTTAGTTCATCCTTCGATTTATATCAAATCAGATTCCTAGAATTCATATTTATTCCAGAGTGCAAAATACTATTATCAACCAGCAACTTGTGTAGATAGTCGAAATAGTAAACGAAGTAGACATCCATTCATTGTGCCCTCAATAACTGTTAATAAGAAACTTCAGACCTTCTTGTCAAGACTGGATTATGTTATTAAAAAAACTTTGGACCTTCTTATCTCCACCGCCATCCAGATATTGACCGCAACACTGACTGATGACTTTCAGCAGCAGTAGCATCAGAGGCGGGGTTCATGCGAGAGGTGGATTTGGAAATGATGAACATTTGTTTTATATCCCATGCTAATTAACCACCTCAGTATTGTGCAATTTCGTCGACAAGTCATTTCAAATACAGTATTGCATGCCGTTTTGTATGAGACAATATCTAGTTTATTAAAAAAAAATAGGACTATCATCACCAAAGAAAGGATCCTAAATATTATTTTTCCACAATAAGGTATTTAGCGAGTCTTTATATTCTAACATGAAAGACATACAACGAAAATTGGAGCTAGTTCGCACAAACCGCTTACCTAGCTAGGTGTAGGAGCGTATACAGATCCACAATAAATGACACTAAAGCGTTGGTACAAAAGTAGTTGTCTGTGAAATTTCATTTCCAAGACCTTGCAAATTAAAAAAAAAAAGTGCTTGATATAATTCATTAACCAATTTATCGATATCAACAAAGCTATGAAACAGCCTAAATTAACTAAATATAACAAAACCGTACCCGGAAACTCTTTCAAACTACGAGGTACCAAAGAGTGAAAGTAATTATTGTAAATATGTAGAACTCAGCCGTTCATGATGACAGGAAGCACTAGAATCGAGCGGGATCATCTCTGAGTGAAGTGAATGCGAAACCATCTACTAGGTCAATAAGAAGAGGATAAAAGCATGGTCACTTGTAATGCTGTTTTGCCTCCATAACCAGCTTATCCATGAACTGGCATTTCTTATCAAATCCCCATCCTGGGTTGCTCTGCATGACGTATAAAAGAATGAAAAAACTAGTAAGGAAATGATCAAAATCAACAATCCCAAAAAGAATTACAGAAGTAGTTGAAGTACTTTAATGATCCTGATACCCAACAAAAACATACGAAAGGATACACGAATTCGAGTTATATAAAATACAAAACGACGAGTAAAAACATCACCCTAAATATCTTCTAGTGTCGTCTACTCTTTCCGTACAGTTTACAATAAGACAAGTAAAAAAACAAATAATTTACTTTTAAGTGGTGAAATAACATCTGATGAAAGCTACCTTGAAAACTGTAATTTGACTAAACAAAAAAATGGAGACAGGCCCATGCTGCAGTCAAAGTTCTTATTCATAGTGTGCAGCATGAAACTACATTTCCACGACCTTTTTCAATCCTTCTGGATACTTAAAACAGAATTGTACTGACTAGTATTCTTTAAAAGATAAGTGAAATCATACAATTTTAAGATCTAGGCCGAATCGAAGTATACAGTAACCGGCTCAGGACTTCAGTTAATTTCCCCCCCCAAATATTGCAACTTGTTTGTTTTCTATTACTGATAATCAGTGGCAGAAAATTTAGCTACTACTACCACATTTCAGTTATAAGTAAGCACTATTCTTCTTAGGATATTCCATTTTAATTGACCACTTTCTTTAAAAAGAAAAACATATTTTGTAGTTTTCCCTTCTCTGAAAAGCTCAAGTAAACACATGAATCAACTATCAAGAAAAATGCGGAAAGTATATATAAATAAAGTCTTATTATGATTTGCCATTCATTTGGGGGATGCACTGTAATCGAAATGGAGTACTAAACTGCATCTGTTATAAAGAGGGTGAAATCAGAAACTATGTAAAGACTTAAGTGCAGATAAACTGATGAACATAAATCTTTCCTTCATTGAGATACTGCCTTAAGAAATCCGTTCATATTGTAATGTGTCATAACCCTCACATCTATATCAAAATTAAAAAGAGCCTAAACAAAATGAAAAAAAATGAAATCATCAACTTTAACAATAAAACAATATCACGAGGCAGAACTCGAACCTGGAGAGAGAGAATAGCACGGTCGGTAAACCGCTTCACTGAAGCATGTGCATTATCCGGGAGGGTATCTGCAACCCTTCGCAACTCTTTCTGTTGTTGCTTAGCAGTTACTCTGTCAGGTCCACTGTAATGATCCACAATCTCTTTCATAAGAGGCACAGTCTTCATTGTTTCTTCGATAATTTTCTGGGGAATAAAAAAAAGCAAGAATAATTTGATAAACTTATTCAGCGTACTACTATCAATCTATAAACTTAATTGAAAGACGACAAGGTAAAAAAAAATACACCAGTATGACATGGAATAACGCAAAGAAAACGTCAAGTGCAATACATTTCATGGTTATGTATTTTTGGCTCAAAAAATACAATCATAAGATTTATGTTCGGAGTGAGCATTTGTAATTGGAAAATATAAGATCTTTTGTCTGGCAACAGATTCTCAGGTGAAAAATCTGTTTCAAAAATCCATTGAAGTCCAAATTTAGATTTTTAGATTTTTAGCTTTTTTTGCCTAAAAAACTGTTTTTTAAGAGCTAAATAATGACTGTCCAACTCATTGATTTTTTAAATAAAAAAAGTGAAAATCAGCCCAAAAAGTCTGTTGCCAAAACGGAACATAAAGCCCAATGCATTTGAAGAAATCATAACAGCACCTAGTATAGCATGATAAAAAACTATTATTTCGAGAAAAAGGAAAAGTTGCAAATCATTTCACTCCCACACCACCCAAATAAGTTATTTTTACCTTTTGTCTCTTACAACTTTCTAGATGTAAGAATAGAGGTTTAGTTCATCATTTAGCCTTCTATTTTTCCTAGACAAGGTTTATTTATTCGATAAATCGGAAAGAGTTGTATCTAGTGACAGAATGTCTTCTTTAGGAAGAGTCGCAGAATAATTACAAGTTATGCAGAACTAGGTTTGGGAAGGTAAAAGGGATTTGAAAAAAAAAACTGGTAAATCGAAGGGTAAATTTAACAGTTGCTCAAATGCAATTTATACAATTATGTTTCTAACTTCATTTTGATGTTTATAAATTAGACAAATAAGGGACTTCAGTTTCAAAAAAATAAAATAATAAACAACATTTTAATGTTCACGAATTACTGTATATGAAAGGATTTCGTGGGATACAAAGGGTAGAGGGATATTTTCAGATTTTTTTTAACTCGTATTATTATTAGAAGTTGTGAACAGATTCATTTTGATCGGATTGATAACGGTAAAAAAAGGTTGATTCTCTCTCTAGGCTTCACTTCTTTTGTTATTCCACCTTCATTCAAGTCAAGAGAACAAACTAATCGATCCTCCAATCCACCTCGTGGTGCGTCGTTAGCACTTCCAGCATCATGAAAAGGATTTTCGTACGCTCCATTCAAGTCAAGAGCACAAACCAAACGGTCCTCCAATCCTCCTCTTGGTGCGTATTCTGCACTTCCAGCATCATGAAAAGGATTGTCGTACTCCCCACCAACATAATTATCTTCAAGACTACCTTCCGGATTGTCTAAAAGTTCGCGGTTTCGCTCCGATGCCTCCTCTGCACGGGCTTCTGCTCGTCCCTGTCGCTGAATAGCATGAACTGCTCGCGACAAATCAACAATCATACGCTTTAACTCAGCAATCTCAGTTTGACCTTGATTTCCTCTGCCTCCTTCACCTCTGCCACGACGGACCATGTTTTTTGTCGTGGATTTTGGCTCTGGTACCACTTAATGTAGGACTGGGAAGTTTAATAGCTCAAACAAAGTATAGAAGAGATAAAAACATAGAAGTGATAAAAGGGGAATTAAGCCTAAGCTTAAGAGTTAAATAAAACTCTGTATTTCATAAGAAATATCAAATAATAATCAAGTCTGATTTCTTAACACAGCACAAGGACTATTTATAATAGTCTAAGAAAACCTAAAATTCTAATCCTAAAAGGAAACACTTATTAAAAAGGAAACACTTAAAATAATAAAAGATGGAAATAAGATAAATCTATTTATGCTCGTTTCTGCATCACTAACATAATTCTAACACTAAGTAAATTATCATATGATATGGTAACATATGAGTTTACCTCCCACTCTTCGTGGCTCTGAATATTCTCGTAGGCCATTAAGAATGGCCTCATCTTCTCAAAAGCATCCGTTAGAGGTATGGGGGGCGTGTCATCTATATCTGGGTTTGATCCAAACTCCTCCATCAACCACTCTGGTTCACACTCAATCTGCAAAACAGAAATAAATAAATATATAAACCTCTGTTTTAAAAAGCTGGTTTCTTAGTAAAAAAAGCTCGACTCAAAGCTCGGTTTAAAGATTAAAAAAGCTTAAAAAAATTGCTTTTCTTCTTTTTAAGCTGCTAAAAGCTTACGCTTTTAGCACATATAAACATAACATCAGGAAAGAACGCAATTTAACTGTTAGAAACTACAACTTCACTACTGTAGTCACATTACAACAATACACAATAATAACATGAGTGAGTATATTACCATCATATTGGTGTCAAGAGCGTCGATATAGGCGTCATTAACAGGAGAAGGCAAGACCCTTTCGCCAATCTCTTCGAAAGCCTCGACCAACACATTCATTTTCTCGGGTCCAAGCCTCTTAGCCAGTTTCTCCCCATCGGCATCGTCACCACAGAATAGCCCCGAGCCATGATCATCCTCCTTATCCCTAGAATCCCTCCCTCCTCCCCTCCCACCAGCCCATGTCCCTCGTCCACCTCTCCCCCTCCCTCTAAACCCGCCTCTCCCTCTAAACCCTCCTCCGCCTCTCCTATCATCCACCCTCCTCTCTCCTGTGATCGTCGTTCCCTCTCCTACCCCGTCTCCTTTTGACAAAATCTCTACCGCCTTCTTCACAGCGTCCTCTCGACTCAGCTTTGGGGCCTTGGGCAGTTTAACAACATCGGGTTTAGCAGCAGCAGCAGCAGGAGGTGGCCTAAGGTGGCGATTCTCCTCGGCTTTCTTGACCTCGCCAACCGGACGACGCTGCTGTTCATCATACCGAGAAGAAGGAGGCGGAAGAGGCTGTTGTCCTTCACCCAGGGGTCGAGAACCACCACTACCACGGCCTGCCCCGCCAGACAAGGCTGACATTATACCTAAATGGAGCTCGTTCCTCACCGCCACCCCAGCCGTTTCTCCCTTACCTATTATTTAACATACATTACTTAATTTTGTATTTGCATTGATGTTCCAATGGTTCAAGAAAGTTGTATACATTCATAGTTTATAGTTACTCAATAATCTGAGTGTTTGTTTTGAGAACATTCTTTTGAACGGATAAAAAGACTTCTGATATATGGTTTCGTGCCCAGAAAGAATTTTTCTTATGAATAACCCAATAAATGAATGTTCTTTTTAAAAGGCATATCCAAAGAGCAAACTTAGGGAAGTTTTTTTCTCTGTTCATAATACTACCTGTTCCCCTCCTTTGCTACGCATTTAAAAATAGAATTGTGGTAGAAAAGAAAACCATATCGAAGTTTAGGGCACGGCACTCAAATTTCAATCATACCCAAGTTTGAAATTTATAGAAAAAACCATAGCCACTAAAAATCTTTTTACATGATGCTACCACATGCTACTTCTTTTTACTCTTTGTTTTAAACTTTAACGCTCACTTATGCAACATTATATGCCAAATCAACTTTTGAATTTTTTTTAATAATCAACTTTTAAACAAGAGTTGATAATATGAGTATTTGGAAACTAAGGCGATGTTTGGTAACGGATTTTTTGGTCCAAAATCAGCTTTTGAATTTTTTTTAATAATCCACTGAAAATCTAGATTTCAAAAATCTGGATTTCTTATCTTCTTTTGCCCTAAAAATCTGATTTTTAGAAGCTAAATAATCTGACTATTCAAACACCCACAGAATAATAAAATCCAAAAATCAACTAAAAAAATCTGTTACCAAACGGACTCTTAATAATCCACTGAAATCTGGATTATTTAGCTTTTCTAGCCTAAAAATCTGATTTCTAGAAGCTAAATAATCCGACTTTCCAAACACCCACAGATTTTTAAAATCAAAAATCCAAAAATCAACTAAAAAAAACTTGATGCCAAACGGACCCTAACTATGTACTTATCAATGTTTCTCCCTCTACGAACCGGTTTCGGTAGAACAAAAGAGTGATTGAACACAATACCTAAATCGGTTTCAGAGGAGTTAGTTCCTCGGCCAAGACCGGAGGTGGGGAAAGGTGTGCCTCGACCGCGACCACCACCAACGGGGGTGCCTCTGCCGAGACCGATCCCGGGTTTTATAGAGAGAGAGGAGACGACATCGTCAACAGAGGGGGTGCATCGGCCGATACCTGTCCTGGGTTTTGTAGAGAGAGAGGAGACGGCATCATCAACAGAGGGGGTGCCTCGGCCGATACATGTCTCGGGTTTTGTAGAGAGGGAAGGTGGGGCATCGTCCGAGGGGGGATCAGAAAGAGAGGGGGAGCCACGACCACGGCCTCGACCGAAAGGGGCGGAGGAGGAGAAGGATTGTAGAGAGAGGTTGACGGATGAGGCATTTCCAATGATGGGGTAGTACCGGTGTTTGATTGCTGCTCCCAAGCTTCTTCTCATTTTAATATTATTATTTATTGTTCTCTCTGTGAAAAAAAATGGTGATATTTTAGAGAGTATGCAAGTGAGTAGGGTTTTTGTGTTTATTTCAGTTTCAGAGAGATTGGGAATATAATGGGATAATTACATACATGCTGCTCCCTCGTTACCTAACCAAGTCTTTATTTTTTTTTTACGTCCCAAAATAAATTTTTGATTTGTAAATTTTTCTTTTTCCATTTTTTGAAATATATTTTTTTGGTGGTTAAATCATATCAAATTTACACTTATAACTTCATACATAAACTAAAAAATAGTTTTTGTTTTAAAAAATTTGATTTTTGATACTTTTTTATTGAATTTTAAGTGAAATTATTTGAATTTGTTAAATATCACAGTTTTCAAAACAACACACTTATTTTGAGACGGATGGAGTAAAACATATGGATTTTGCTCCCAAATTTGTCTCACTAATATTATTATTGATTTCATCTGTGGAAAAATTGTGATATACAATAAGTAAGCAGGGTTTGTGTATTTACTAAGCAGGGAGTGTCAAAGAATGGGGAATATATGGGATAATTAGATACAAATATGGTCACCCATAGTTTTATCAATGTTCTATTTAGTCATATATAGTCCTTCTGCGGTGGCATTTCCCCACGATATTGGTGAAAATATATGGAGATTTGGAATCCGTTTAGATTGGTTGGTGAGTAAAATAGGAACCAATCGGATTAAAATCTGGAAAAAAAAGAAAGGCCCCGTCTTTAAAGCAAATTATTTAAACTTTAGTCTTCCTTCCAAATATATACAGAATAATACTGAGTTAGTAGGGTATTTGTGTTTATTTTAGGGCTGAAAAAAAATCCTGAAATCAAGACCCGCACCCGATCCGAAAATATCGGGTTTTGTCCCGATCCGACAAACTTCGGGATCGGGATCGGACGACAATTTTGATTTCATCGGGTGTCCAGTAAACCTTGTACCTATATCATACAATGTAAGCACTCTACCATATGAGCTACAATCCTTTTTGTTTTATATATTAGTTATAATTATATAAGTATAATATACATTTATAGTTTTTAATATATTAAACTATTAAAATAAACAATATACTTAAATTAAAAAATTATATTGTTATTTTCAAGAAAAATAAATAAAAATTATAATGATAATGTATCTCATTTAGTATGATAATTGTTGCTTGTGTGAATAAAACTAAATACCAAAAGAATCTGCTAAAAAACGTATTCATTTTTTTATCTACTCTATTATTTGTAGTTTCACACTATTTTTTCTACTACATGTTAATTTCTTTTTTCATTTATTAGGAATATTATTTTTAAAGTAGGATTATGTTTCGTATTAATAACATGTTTAAACTTATCAAATGAAATTTGTTAATAAAAAATGACGTCGTCGTAAAATAAAAAAATATGTCGGGAGATTCGGGATAAATATATCTCGACCCTACGGGATCCCGAAAATTCGGGTCCTGAAAAAGTCGGGTCCCGGCTTTTATCGGGTCGGGATTTTTTTTTCAATTTCAAAAGTAATCGGGTCGGGATACGGGTTGAGCGTTTACGGGTCGGGCCCCTAGTTTATTTGAGTTTCAGAAATGGGGATATATGGGGATTAGATAAAAATATGGTCACCCCATTCATCAATGTTCTATTTAGTCTTTTTGCGGTGATTGAATGTATTTGTGTTTGTCCAGATGGGAGGCTGACCGCTGAGGCTATCTCGTGGGTCTTTTCGAGGACATTAACCTCTGCGCCATCCATGCCAAGCGTGTGACTATTATGTCGAAAGATGTACAACTTGCGAGGAGGATCAGGGGTGAATGTGCTAAGCTGCTCTGCCTGCACTTGGCCAATCGTACTTTTTATTATATGATATCTTAGTGAAACTATTATTAGTACTAATGCGGTTGTGAACAAATAGTTTCTGATTATGTTATGGGTCGACCTTGGTTTCTTGTCGCACCTCTTGTGTTAAACAAATTTATTAATGTTTAGTAAACTCATATGGTTGTTTATTCTCATGTGTTTTTATTCTCATTTGTATTTATTGCCTATGGCAGTTTGTTTAATCGTTTATCCTGGGCGCTTGTTGAATTCAGATGATGAATCTGAAAGCGATGAACAAACGCCTAATATCGTTGAAAATGGATACTACCCGGATTGCAATTGTGAATTCTATTCTTGCATCTTGAAATAATTGTTGAAGTTGTTTCTTTAAAATAAAATTTTTGTTCGTAGTATGCCGTTTTTGCATATTAAATAATAAATAATACTTTTATCATGTTTTTTTTAATAATTGTTTTTAATTATTTGGTTTTAAAGTGATATTGGACTTACCAGTATTGTTCATGTGTTTTTCGTAGCTATCAATTATTGTGCTATTAAGTCATGTCAAACTTATGCATACCAAACGCAGACAGAACTTATGAACATCAAAAACACTTTTCCACCAGACGCTATTTATTTCTAAAGTGATTTTACATAAGTCATTTTTCAACATCAATTTTTCATTGTTTTCCAAACAACACCCAAGTTAGTAGGGTTTTTGTGTTTAGGCACAGTGAGTTTCAGAGATGGGAATATGGGATTAGATATAGATATAAATATGGTTATGGTTACCCAATAGTTTCATTAATTTTCTAAATAGTCCTTATAGCTAGGGGTGTACACAAACCAAGCAAACCGACCGAACCGAACCGATCAAAAACCGATTGCTAATTTGGTTTGGTTTATAAATCTAAAAACCGATCTAATCGGTTCGGTTCATGGTTTCAATCGCCTTCAAAACGAACCGAACCGATGACATATAATTATATATAAATATTTTTCTATATATTGTCATAGATATGATAAATAGAAAAATTTATATATATTATATGTAACTTAACAAAATTTGTGACTTATGTCCATAATTAAGCTTGAAACAAGTCAAATACTATTTGATCAATTAAAATAAACATATTCTACACCTATTATATTAGTAAAAATATACCCTCAAAAGTTAAATTATCAAAAATATACCTTCAATTAATAATTAATAAAAAACAAAAAAACTGATTCATCTCTCTCAATCTCTTTCCTCTCTCTCTCACCTCATTTTACTCTCTCCTCCTCTCACCGTCTCTCCAACCTCTCTCTCCTCCTTCTCTCTCACTCCAATCTCTCTCATCCGATTTGTCTCCTCCGATTTCTCACTCTCTCCGATCTTTCATCATTTCTCTCTCTTTCCGATTTCTCTCCTCATCATCCCTTTATTTTTCCGATCTTTTTCTTCTCACCGTTCTCTCTCCGATCTCTCTCTTCCGTGGAGATTGAGACAGACACATCTGTCGGAATGGGCGACGAGGGTATAGAGCGAGGTCGAAAATTCGAGGTTGATGTCGACGGAGATGCGGTCGTCGAAGGAGAGGCCCACGACGGCGATGTAGTAGTTTGAGATCGTAGGACGGGTAACGGTTGGATTTGTTAATTAGTGTATAATATTGAAAAATAAGTGTATGAATTACGTGAATTAAGGGTATGAAGTTAAAAATTATCTATATGAATTATGTAAGTAAGGATATGAATTTTGAAAATAAGGATGAACTCTACGAATCAGTATATGAACTTTTGAAATAAGTGTATGAACTTTTGGAATAAGAGTATAAATTTTTGGAATAAGGGTATGAAAAATACAAATTAGGGTATGAACTTTTAAAATAAATGTATTAACTTTTAATCTTTCTTGTTCACAGTGTTATTAATATGTTGTTTACGTCAATGATTAGATGGCAATAATCTCAGCCCAGATATTGTTCTCATACACAAACAACCATTATAAACCATAATATATTTATATATTCTGACCACATGTCCATATATATATATATATATATATATGTGGGGAGGATCTATACACACATAAAAAAACACATTATCTTTACACATCAATCACAACCCTCCATTTACTTACTTTTAATGGTCAAGATTAGTTCATCTAATAACAAAAATAAATACACAATCTTGACCATTAAAAGTTAGTAAATGGAGGGTTGTGATTGATGTGTAAAGATAATGTGTTTTTTTATGTGTATGTATCCGTTCCCTATATATATATATATATCATCTTATATGTACGGTTCAGTAAGATTTTACATATTCTTTTAACATGCAATAATAATATACACATGATAGGTTATATTAGTATTATACGCATGCGGTGACAGAGAGTGTTGAACGATGTTCTTCAAATCGATTATTTTAATAATAACAAAATTTGTAAAACATGATAAAAGATCGTTTTGCGTACTAATCATTTATCGAGTGTGTCAAAGGTTCAAAATGATAGTATACGTAATTACGAAGCCATTGGTTCAGGCGGAACCTAAATCGGAGTTGGAACGAATTAGTTACGGGGTTTCGAAGTTTGTCGAGAAAACCGAAACTAACCCAGAACAACAAAAAAACGACTGATCAACACAAAAAACGATCGATCTATTATGTGAGTATTTCTTCCAGTAAGCTCAACCTAAAAACGATCGATCGCTACCCTAAAACGACCGATCGTTTTTGGCAGAAATCCTTCAAGTGAGCATAGAACAAAAACGACCGATCGCCAGCATAAAACGACCGATCGTTTTATGTATGATTTCTTCCAGTGAGCACAGATAAAAAACGACCGATCGTTTTTCAGAAACGACCGATCGTTTCTGTAGAATTTCAAAATCCAGCTTTTAAGCTATTCCTGAAAATGGGGCGAACTGCTGCAAAACAGCATTGAATGAACTCAACAACCAGCAACGGTCTGATATTAATTGCTGCACCTTTTTGGCTCTACAAAAGCCCCAATATTCTTTGGAGAAGATCATCCAAGCATTCACAACTTTTAAGCAATTCTTACTAAGAAATCCTTCAAGCTTATACTACTTATTTCTCACTTGTATTCATAAATATTCTCGAGCGTATTATTATTGTAATCTTATAAACATCGAGATATTATTTGTTAGTGAGTGATCCATTCAAAATCAATCTTGTAAAAGAGTATTTTATAAACTCATTTGTGAGCGAGTGATTGGGTAGAGGCTTTTAAGCAAGTGTAGCTTAAAAGCTCTAGGTCATTTATTCGGGATACTCATAAAGTGAGGGGGAGCGTAATCGGTTGATTAAGCTCGTTAAGGTGTAACCTTGGAACGAAGATTTTTTAGTGAAACACTCGGTAGTGAAAATACCGAGGAGAGGACGTAGGCGCGTTTTGCCGAACCTCTATAAATCTTGCGTTATTTCTTTTCCCTTAAACTCATACATTTCGCATTTATTTATCGCTTATATTTATTGCTTGCGTAGATTTATTTAGAAATTATTTCTTAACGTAAGTGTTTAAGTTATAAAATTCACTAATTAGGTTAGTTAATAACCCATAGTTTACATTCCGCGAAAAACGTACGAAAAGCTTATTCAACCTCCCCTAAGGTTTAGACACCTACGGACCAACAGAGAGGAAAAAAATTAGGTTTTGAAAACTTATGTACCTTCCGTACGGTATGTTGGTGACGGTCGATATAGCAATAACATAATAAAATCCGGATAAACCTGAAAGTTTATTGAACCCAGAATCCGTACTTCGATCTCCGAGAGCAGTGCTGATAACGAAGAATTCAAGACGTCCAAAGGGGGAGTGTTGTAGGATATTATTGGACTCTTGGGCTTGTAATTTATAGGCCCAAGTGGGCTTGTAACCCTACCCCTCTATATATAAAGAGGGTTATGAGTCTTGTATTTCTCATTTATTCAGATATTCATTCATAATAAAGACGATACTGTTCTCTCTACTTCTGTCTTCCTAAATACGTAGCTAATAGTTGTATTACAACAATTTTGTTAATTTATCCTTAAAAGGTAAATCATAATTTACAGAAAAGAAAATAAATTGAGAAGGATTATTGTTGATATACCTCAAGACTCTTGTTGCTGCATTATAATGCACTTTGCTTGTTGCTGAAAGTATAATAGAAGATAAATGTATACATTGTTTGCATAAATATTTAAGAGACAAGTACATATTTTTACTTTAACTAGATAAACACATGACATGAATTCAATGAGATGGAAAATCATGATATAATAAACTCATAAATTTTAAAAAATTAATGAAATACATAATTATTTAGAAAATCGAGTATATATATGTAGAAAAGTGAAAATTCATTTAAATTTTATTTAATGCTTTCGTTACATGAATAAGCACTATGCATAATTTATTATAGAAAATCGCCTTAAAAAATTACATATATATAATTTTACAACTTTATATTATTTATCACTATATAGATGTACATTTTCTTAACGCGAGGCCTTAAAAAATTATTAATTATTAAAATATGAAGGTTATTCATATTTATAACTGGTCTCGCGTTGTGATCGAATTTTTTTATTCTTATGTAGTTATTATTTCTACGTGATATATGGAGTATTATTATAGAGATGTTTTACTTTATGCTGACTGGATTAAAAAACGTAAGACTCCGTGTGAATACCCATGCAGGCCTATCCTCTTTTAAGTGTTTCATAGATTAAATACTAAAACTAAAACACAACTTGCTTTAAAAAGAGATTAAGGAATAAATAAATAGAAATATAAATAAAGAATTGTGTCAACATGATACAACCTAATCCGTGAGTCACCAAGCGGCCAATGAAAAATACAAATTAGGTTATAAACTTTAAAAATAAGTGTATGAACTTTTAGAATAATGGTATAAAATATACAAATTAGGGTATGAACTTTTGGTTATGTTTTTGTTAATTAGAAATTTTTGAGTATGTTTTTATTAATTTAGGAATTTAGTTTAAAAAATAGTATGTTTTGTTAATTTATCCTTTAAAGTAAAATCTCTTATTTTGTTTTTCGATAAGTACAAAACGAACCGAACCGTGTACACCCCTACCTACCATACCGCATTTGGGCATCATTTTGCATAGAGAAATACAATTTCATTTCAAGAGCATCTCCCTGAATTCTTTGTTAGTTTATTAAGGAAAATTAGCAATACGTAACATATCTCATTTATTTTGTAAATATTCTATATTTACAACTTACTTTGCTTTTAGTATTGATTTTTGAAATTAATTTTTAAAAATAGCAACTATTTACATTTTAGTTTTTTATTTTATTTTGAAGAGATTTACAATTTAGTTGGTTAGATAGTTCTAATAATTCATCGCTCATCCCATCTACATAACTAAATCCAATCTCTAATAAATTAGGGCGTTGATTAATTATCTCTTATATCCATTCATTCCTTTGTTACAAATTAATGGTCTCAATTAACTTTCCACACGAATTAAAAAAATTGGTTAATATAGTTGTAAGATTATTCCTCCCTATAATGCCCTTGTTAATATTGGATAATGATATTGCAATTTGAGATTAAGGATGGTTGAGTGACTTAAGCTATGTTTAGTAACATATGTTTTGTTTCAAAATCAGATTTTAAAAATATGTTTTGAAAATCCATTGAAAAACTATATTTTTGTCGTAGGATATTATTGGACTATTGGACCTTACTCATAGTGGGCATAAGTTGAGCTTTCTAACTTGTATAACCCTAACCTTTTCTATATAAAGAAGGTTATGGTCCCATTGTATTGATATATTCTGATTAATAAAAACTCTGTTGTTGTCTCTCTATATATCTATATCTATATATGTGAGCTAATATGTCACACAACACGTTATCAGCACTTTGCTCGCGGAGACTGAATTAAAAGCTAAGAGATTTGAGTATTTGTTCGAAGATCAGGGTTATATAAAAATACGGCCAAAGTTTGAAGTTTTATTGCTCTATCAAATTTCTCCAAAATACCCGGAGTACGGTACATAATTATTAATGTTTTTTATACTGTATCAGTAAGGGAACGAATGCATGCTACTAAACTATTAAGCTGTGTAACCACGTGAATATTTGTTACTATTGCGTGAATTTATAGAAATCATACCAATTAATGATATTGCTTGCCTTGTCCTGTATATTTGTTAGGAATTTTATGTCATCCATGAACATTGAAATCAATAGTTGAGTACAAGACAAAACTATGTATGTATGCAGTACTAGTATATTGGATGCCCATTGGTAATAAACTATATGTATATAGCTTGGCACGTAATTACGGTTAAAATGTCTGAATGTTTAGTATTTTTTCTCAATGCTTGCAAAATATGTTATGTTACCTCTAAATCTGTAATAGATATCCTGCATGCTTGGTTTTATTTACTACCGTAACTTATTAAAAGTGTGTAGACTGCTAGTATATAAACCTGTAAAACCATACTTGTTAAAAAAAAATACTAAGGACTAAACTGAAACGCACCTAAATTTTAGGACTTGCCGTGTAATATCTATTAAAACTGAATTAGTTTGCTGTAATTACATCGTGATCCCTTAGTATATTAATTGCATGCGGATGAGTATATATGTTTGCTTCGGTGTACTAATTACTTACATGTTAATTGAATTAGTTTATATTGCCATGTAATACTCACTGCCATGTATATATGATACTACATAATATGTCATGTAATACTTGTTACTCTCATGTGTACAATATGATAATTTGCGAAATCAAATATTTTCACATTTAAGTTGGAAAAATTATGAACCTTCCCCAATTAGGCTCACTTATTTGGATACGATGTATAGGAAAGATATAGACAGAAGTTGATATCCTAATGAGGTCGGGTTTTAAGTGGCATTCGTGCCCTCCACCCTCACCGTTTTTCCTGGTCGTGTTCAATTAGAGCTACCGAAAGGGGTTGACTAAATAATAATTTCCCCGAGTGTGTTTATATAGTGATGTATGTTTCGCCGAATTGGTGCCTCAGTATCGACCCGTCGTTCGATCAATAAGAACCAATTCACATTAAAAGCAAAACTATTTTCGAACGTGTCGTTTCGAAACAAAGTTTGTGCTTGTGCAAACCATAAACATATAAACCGGTCGTTTTATATGATAACTAATCCAGAACTCACAACACATGTTGGATGCCATCTATGATGAGAAAAATCGTAAAACATACTTGCGAAATGACTGTTTAAACGTTATTTTTTTTAGATTTTTCAGCAGCTGAATAATCTGACTTGCCAAACACCCAAATATTTTTAAAATCTAAAATCCAAAAATACAGTAAAAAAATCTATTGTCAAACGGACCCTTAATAAACTAATGAGTGGAAACGTGTAACCCATCCAAAATTCAATGTAACAAACGCACACGACAGCATTTCCACAATTTTCCCAAATGTTATTTCACAGTAAAAATTAATAAGGGTGCAGTAGCCACAATGATAAGGCTAAATTTTTAGTCGGGGATAAACATAGATTTTCAAGTTAAAATGGTCAATAAAATTGCCAAAATAAGTACTAAGGCTATGTTTGGAACAATTTTCATTTTCAAAATTTCATTGAAAGTCCATATTTTAGATTTTTAAATCTTTACATTTTTTAGCCTAAAAATCAGATTTTAAAAACTAAATAATCTGTCTAAACACCAACAATTTTTTTAAATCAAAAATCTAGAAACCAGCTAAAAAAAGTCTTGCCAAACGACCGATTGAGGGAAAATCGAGTTCAGAAACAAGAAAAAAAACTACTAATCAATTTCTCAAGCAGATAGGAAAGTTTCTACAGAATGATAACAAATACTAGCATAAGATATGTTGGCCCGTAAGCGGCTAAAGCCTAGATGAGGTGAATAAGGTTTTAAGCGTTTTTCGCGTAATTAAGTCTTAAGCGCAACTAACAACCCAACTAACGAGATTAAGCTACGCAATCAATAAACTTGTGCAATAATAATCAATATTAAAGTTAAATCATTCACACAAACAATAATATTGGATCGAAGGTGAACAGTTGATAAATATACCAGTATATAAATTTTACCGTATGAAAAAGAGTTGTATAAAAAAAACACTTGGTTTTAGCTTGATGAAAATATGATTTTTTTTTCTCAATAGATAAACGATTAGAACCGGAACTAATAGTAAAAAAATTACCTCTGGGTGAATTATTGATTAAAATAGCCTATCTGATGTTTGGCCAGTTATTACCTTTGTACATTGGGTAAACTGTTGGTAGCATACAGAGCCTGAGTGCTAAGTGAGGAAAAGTATACAAGAAAAGCTGGAATGATTAAAGGTCCTGGGTCAAATGGGTCACAAGCAGTATCTTTGCAAGCTCAGCATAGAACATTTTCTCAAACGTTAAATTTCTGAAATCAAGGAACTTGGTAATATAAATATGGGTATACCTCTAAGAGTTGGACAACAGAAGTAAGCGGCTCTCCCCACTGTGCCTCTTGCCTGTCCTTTTACTGGCTCTCTCTCCCTCTCTCGCTCTCTTCCTCACTCTCCTCTCTCTCTCACAGTCTCTTCATTTATTTACCTTTCAAATAGAGTAATTCTGAATTCAGATGGTCGAAGCAGTATGTCTAAACATCGGTTTATAAAACACTGATACAATGTTGAAAATTACAAAATTAATTCACCTTAAATGACATATAGTACCAATAGCATGAATAGCGAAGACATTGGCACAATACGAATCACAAAATTAATAGTTTTAGCTACAATAATATCCAATAAAGAAAATATCGAACTACTAATAAAAAATATTTAATTGTGTATATTTAGTATAATGTTACATTTAAAAACTATAAGAGGCTTTAAGCAGGTGACGGAAAGGTAAAACCATAAGAAACATTACCCATGTTTTGTGTCTATTTTTCTTTTTCCAAACTTTGGAAAGATATTAGCAATACGTTTCCCTAAGGAAGCCTCTATGATGGAATGTTCTTTAAAATGATTTTGTGCAAAATTCCATATGTTGAAGTATAAAAAGGAAGTCAGATCACTTTTTTCTGGACTGAATGCCATTTATCGGATTTGAACCAATGACGCAGGCCTTGGGAAAACGTTACTCTACAACTGAGTTAAAAGGGCATTCAAGTTTTTAAGCTAGGGAAAAACCAAAAGTTTTTTTTCTCGAATTATGTTTTCTGGCTCATCCGTGAACGTGCTTGTCAAACAAGCATAAGTTTACTGATCCCTATTAAATCAAAGATGATATATATACTTAGGAAAGAGACTTGCCACATATTACAAATATAAATAAGGACGAAATTAGCTGGTATGGCAATATCATTTATATGCATTTAAGACACCATTCAATATCATAAAGGTCAGTAAAGTCAAAGTTAACAAGCATTTCTACAAATGGTTTTAATACTCACTGAAGATCAAGTCCCTAGAGTACAAGAGTTATTCCGACCACAGTTGTAAATAAGTATCTAATTTTTTTTTCAAATCCATTATAAATGAATTAGTTTTAAAAATCCTAAAGAGTACAAAAATCTCCAAATAGAAAAATATTCATTACCTTGTTTGCTTTCAATAGTTCACTATAATCCAAATACGTTACACATTTCATCAAAGCTATATTCAAATGTTCAACTCCGTTGGTTGAACAAGATTAATCCAACAACGCAACATATTGAACACAAAGGCAACTTGCTTCCACACAAAAATTATAAAAACAGCTTTTCCATAAATAATAAATTTACAGAAAAGCATTAAACGTAGGCAACAAGGGTTTGATAATTTTGTTAATCAGTGGAAACGGTCTTCTAACAAGACTAGCCTCTCATTTTTCGGTATTGCTTGTTTAAGGTCACTTAGTTTTTCAAATAATACAATACTGATTTACAGCAAGGTGTTCCTTAAGCGCCTACTGAAATTGAAACAAATTTAATGTTATAAGAAGAGCATACCATTTTGAAGTATAACCTGTGTACTTTGGCCTGAAGGTACCCCAATCCTGCCTTGAAAAATTCGTACGACTGTTCTTGTGGTGTGCATCTCTAATACAAAGAGAAGGGGGTAAGAGAAATACGAAGCAACAAAATTTACTAACAGCTATGATAACATACATATATATGTATGCATCAGAAAGTACAATCAACTTGTTTTATAGATTAGATCAAGCTAATGGCACATCAATTTCCAACGGTGATTTAAGGATCTGAGACCAATTGAAAGCAAGGTAAAAGTCTAAAACAATGGGAAATTTTAGACAAGTTTCTGATGGAATGATAACTGGTTTTAACATGAATTTTTGGGAATAAATCGATGTTTGTTCTTACTAAAAGACTTGTTTGGTCTAAAAAAGTGGGAAATTTTAGACCATTTCCTAGTGGGAATCATAACTGGTTTTGACATGAAAATTTGGGGAAAAATCGATGTTTGTTCTTACTAAAGAGTGGTTTGCTTTAGGATCTATTTCATATTTTTTGTCAGTTAAAGTTAAAATTCTGATTTTTTAATAAAATATACACATAATAAAATTAAAATATATGTAAACAAATAATTCACAATACCTTTTACTCCGGACTTTAAAAATGGCCCCAAATTATGCACATCCCAAGCATTAGAAGAAATAGAGACAGTAAGAGGTAGTGGTTGAATGACCAAAAAAAGTGTGATAAATGCTAAAAAACAGGATAGCAAACTACAAACTTAAACAAATGAGAAAGAAATCAAAGGACTGTACACAATCCTAATCTTTATCTCAACTGATGTATATAAATAAATGTGTGTAAATACACACACATATATATATAAATTATATATTGAAACCAGTGAAAACTCAGGAGACCATATAAACATTTATGCCCGTATCAATTCTAAAAAAGTAATCTTGTAAAACAAAAGCTAAAGAAAGCCACTATCGGGGGTGGGAAAAAATTCAGATTATTTTTTTCAGAACTAAAGCCCCATTTCGGATTTGAACCGATGACTTACGCTGTTTGATGGCGTTACTCTACCGCTGAGATAAAGGGCCTTCAAGTTTTTACACTGTGATGGCGTTACTCTATCACTGAGCTAAAAAGGGCCTTTAAGTTTTTAAAATAGGAATAAATCAAAAAAATTGTTTTCTAACCTTATATTTTCTTACTTCGTCTTTGGATCTTCAAAAAAAAAAACAGGTAAACAAACAAGTTTTTTTGGGAATTTCTCTTCGCAAAACCTTGTACATTGGTTTCAAGCAGAATGGTAATCTGTGCGAAAATGAAGTAAAGTAAATATTACTTCTAAGATAAGTTTCAATGGTTAGAAAGTAGAGAACAACCTCATTCCCATTCGTTTAAATTTTGAACCTCTGCAACTGAAAAGCATATCACAATCCAGAAGAAATATACAGTATACAGACTAAAAAAGAGAGTAAATAAGATGGATTAAACAAAGAACATAATGAGGTAAACGACAAAAACCTTGATTCTCCAATTGGAATCAACAAAATGAACAATTGATGATAGATTATTCCCCAAAGATTAAAGGAAATAGAAGGGTTCTTGTTAGAATATTTCAGATTAATAGCCAGTTAGTACTTAGGCTTTAGCTTTAATTAGTTAGAAATAGTAATTCGTGAATAGTTAATACATGTTGGTGTTAGTTGGAGTAACATTTAATATAGAAATCTGTAGAACCTTGATCAGCCTATATAAGGCCTTGTTGTACTCGGTTTAAAAGCAAGAAATATAAAACTATAAAAATCTTTTATTCTCTCTATGCTTTTATGGTATCAGAGCCGAAGCTCTGCTTAAAACGTCCCACTTCATCTTGTTAACTTCTCGACCCAAACAACCATGGGTCTAGAGGAGGACAATGTTTCCTCCCATGTCATCTGCTCCTCGACGAGCTCACCCGTGATCGCACAACCCTATGAAGAAAGTTCTTCTCTGCAGATTACTAATCATAGATTGGATGGTAAAAAATTCCTCCATGGTAAACCGACAGATATGAGACTTTATATGCAAGCGCAAGGAAGAGTCTTTCAAGCTAAAGTTGAAAAAAAAAGCGAGGAAGCATGTAACGTTGAAGCAACAGGTGCTTTCTTGAGCAAAGAACAAGTCGAACAGTTGTTAAATCTTCTCAAACAACATACTATGTCAACTCCGAAAACGGCTAGTAGTAGTTATGCTCATCAAGGCATTGCTTTTAATATACAGAAGGAAAATCCTTGGGTATTAGATTCACGTGCTTCAGACCACATGACAGCTAATTTGTCTCTGTTTTACTCTTATATGCCTTGTCGGGATGATGCAAGAGTTAAAATAGCAGACGGGACTTACACTTCAGTTGCTGGAAAAGGCTCTATACATCTGTAAAAAAATCTTGTTTTACATTCCGTCCTACATGTTTCCAATTTAGCCTGCAATCTCGTGTCTATTAGTAAATTGACTCGAGACCTTAACTGTACTACTAAGTTCTCTAGTGATGATTGTCTAATACAGGGGCATGGATTGGAGAAGACGATCGACATTGCTAGAGAGAAAGGTGGACTCTACTACTTTGAGAATGATGAATGTGAAGATAAACAAGCCACAATTGCTGAAATTACCATACCATCTGTTGAAGATAATAATGTTATGTTGTGGCACTATAGGCTTGGATAGGGCTGGGTTCGGTCCGCTCCGGTTCGGTTTTTGGCAAAACCGAAACCGAGCATATTTTTCGGTTCGGTTTTTTTATGTTTCGGTCTTTTTATTTTTTGGACCGAACCGGACCGGTTTTTTCGGTCCAGTTTCGGTTTTTTCAGTTATTTTTGGGTTTTATTTTTGATTTTTCGGTCTTTTCCGGGTTTTTTCGGGTTTTTTCGGTTTTTTTCGGTCTTTTTCGGTTTCGATTTTTTTTGATTCGGTTTTACTGAAAACCGAAACCGACCCGAATTTTTTTTGGTTTTTCGGTTTCGGTCTTTTTCGGTTTTTTCGGTTCGGTTAGGTTTTTCCGGTTTTTTGCCCAGCCCTAGGCTTGGACACCCAAATTTTCTTTATCTCAAACACTTGATTCCCAGTTTATTTATCAATAAAGATCCAAAAAGCTTTCGTTGTGAGATTTGCCAATTTGCTAAACACACACGTGCATCATTTCCACCTAAACCATACAATGAATCCAGTCCATTTTCCTTAGTTCACGATGGTTAAGGGCCATCCCGTATTCACAATGACACTGTGCACGATGGTTCGTCACATTCATTGACATACACGAGTGTGTTGGGTTTATCTTTTTAAAGAAAAATCTGAAGTTGCAAAAATATTTCAAGCTTTCCATGCTATGATAAAAAACCAGTTTCAAACATCATTTAAAGTTTTGAGAACCGATAATGGAACCCAATATTTCAAAACACTATTAAGAGACTTTCTAACAACTAATGGTATTATCCATCAAAGTTCTTGTACGGATACCCCACAACAAAACGGAATAGCCGAAAGAAAAAACTGACACTTTGTTCGAAGTTTCCCGAGCTCTAATGTTTACAATGTCGATTCCAAAATACCTCTGAGAGAAGCAATTCTTACGGCTTGTCATCTCATAAACCGTATGCCACAAAAAATCCTTAATTTTAAAACACCCATCTCTGTTCTTAAACAGTTTTTTCCATTGTTTTGTTGCTCGTCGTCTATCCCTCTAAGGACATTTGGGTGCACGGTGTTTGTCCATGACCATCGAAAAACCTTGTCAAAACTTGATCCCAAGTCTGTCAAATGTGTTTTCATTGGGTATTCATCTACACAAAAAGGTTATAAATGTTACTCACCTACTTTCCATCGAATATTTGTGTCAATGGATGTTACGTTTTTTGAAAATCAACCGTTTTTGCCCAAATCTTCGCTTCAGGGGGAGATTCAAGGTGAATCAAAGTCTTGGAAAATGTCTCTGTCTCAAACTTCTGATTTTTTATCATCACCTGTTCATTTGCCTTCTTCTGATTCTTTATCACCGCTTGTTCCTTTCCCTGCTCCGCTTGAACCTATAGATATTGTTGTTCCTCCATCTTTACCCACTCCAATAGAACCCACAGAGCCTATTGAGTCACAAGAAAAGAGATGGAACGATATTGTTTATTCACGCAAAAAGCATTCTCATGGTAGTGACAAGCCTGTTGATTAGCAATGCCAAGAAGCTGAACCAATGATGCTCGGGACAAAGAGATAAGTCTGCGAAACGACAGTCCAACTAGTAGAGAGGATCTTGAAGTTCCAATTGCTATTAGAAAGGGTGTTAGAACATGTACCCAACACCCGATTTCCAAATATTTCATATGAAAAATTGTCTCCAATTTTTTTTGTTTTCACAACTAATGTAACAGGTATTAAAATACCAAAAAATATTGATGAAGCTCTTATAGATCCAAAATGGAAGGAGGCAGTTCTAGAAGAGATGAGAGTTTTACAAAGAAATAACACATGGGAGATTGTAAAAAGGCCGGATGAAAAAATACAGTTGGTTGCAAATGGGTGTTCACTGTCAAGTTTAATGTTGATGGTAGCGTTAGTAGATACAAAGCAAGATTGGTCGCTAAAGGCTTCACTCAAACATATGGAATAGATTATAAGGAGACATTTGCACCCGTTGCCAAGCTAAACTCAATTAGAGTTCTTCTATCTTTAGCAGCAAATCTTAACTGGCCACTTCAACAATTGGATGTGAAAAATGCATTTCTGAACGGAGACTTGCATGAAGAAGTATATATGGATTAACCTCCGGGGTTCAATCACAATGAACAGTTGGTTTGCAAATTAAAAAAATCTTTGTACGGCTTGAAGCAGTCTCCAAGAAAGTGGTTCGAGAGGTTCGCTCACGTCGTAAAGAAACGAGGCTTCCATCAGTCACAAGCAGATCATACTCTTTTCTATAAGCATTCTGACGAAGGAAAAAAGGCTATTCTCATAGTGTATGTGGATGATATTATACTCACAGGAGACGACTATATCGAACTAGAACAATTTAAAAGATACTTGGCACGAGAATTTGAGTTGAAGGACCTCGGCATTCTTAGGTATATTTTGGGAATGGAAGTAGCTAGGAGCAGTTCAGGTATGGTGGTCTCTCAGAGAAAATATATTCTCGATCTTCTTCATGACGGGAATGATGGGGTGTAAACCAGCCGAAACACCAATAGAGCCCAATGTTAAACTGGGACTTGAAGGCGGAAAAAAGGTGAACAAAGAGCAATACCAAAGATTAGTAGGTAAACTAATTTATTTGGCGCATACTCGACCAGATATCACCTTTGCTGTAAGCGTAGTAAGTCAGTTTATGCCTCCCCAAAGGAGAGGCATTTTGGCGCAGTCATTAGAATACTAAGGTATTTGAAAAGTACTCTTGGCAGAGGGTTATTCTTTAAAAAAGGTAACAACAGAATGGTGGAAATATATACCGATGCTGATTGGGCAGGATGATCTTCCGTGGATAGAAGATCAACATCGGGGTAGTGTACATATGTTTGGGGAAACCTAGTAACTTGGAGAAGCAAAAAAAGCATGTAGTAGCTAGTAGTGTGGAAGTTGAGTTTCGTGCCTTAGCTCATGGCACATGTGAAGGGTTGTGGCTAAAAAGACTATTGGAAGAACTGAAGATCGCAAGCAACGGCCCGATGAAGCTATATTGTGACAACAAGGCTGCTATTGGTATCGCCCACAATCCGGTTCATCACGATAGAACAAAACATGTAGAAGTGGATCGTCATTTTATCAAGGAGAAGATTGACAATGGGAAAATTGGCATGGCATATATTCCAACCAAACAACAAACTGCTGATATTTTGACTAAGGGACTTTACAAGTCAAGTTTTGAAGATATGGTGACCAAGCTAAGAATGATAAAATATTTACATTCCAGGTTGAGGGAGAGTGTTAGAATATTTCAGATTAATAGCCAATTAGTAGTTAGGCTTTAGCTGTAATTAGTTAGAAATAGTAATTAGTGAATAGTTAATACATGTTGGTGTTAGTTGGAGTAACATTTAATATAGAAATCTGTAGAACCTTGATCAGCCTATATAAGGCCTTGTTGTACTCGGTTTAAAAGCAAGAAATATAAAACTATAAAAATCTTTTATTCTCTCCATGCTTTTAGTTCTCATTAGATTCACGTAACAAAAAGCTTCTAGATAAAAATAAATCATAATACTGCTGAGAATGAATGAGACAAATTTTTCTTGTCAGAATAAATAAAAGTTCATTAAACTCATTACCTGCTATCATTGCCATTTTCGTAAAACGAAATAACAAACTGGCCATTGCCATTTCCGTAAGGAGAAATAACAAACTAGTCCATAAGTGACAAAACCGCCGGTAGAATATATAATTCAGGGCAATCCGGATTTTAAAAGATCCAGTAAAGTGAACAGAGCTCCATAAAGAAGCATAGCCTACATTATTATAGTAAACATAAAAAAAATCACCATCTAACTGTTTATGGTTTCTATTTGCTCAGATGCAAGAATTCATCTATGTGTTCTCCTCTCCATGGCCCTAAGAGGCTAATTAGGTAACAATAACTAATAGGTAAAGAAGAAAAACATATGAAAGCCATGGTAGAAAACCGAGTCAAATCCATTTTTTTCTTACTAGCCTATAAGATAGCATGCGAATAAGAAAGTTTCTGTTTCCCAATCAGAATACTAAGAAAAAAAATTAATACAAGCAAATGCTTCTGATTCTGGCAAAAACATAACAAGGAAGAAAGGGAATGGCATACCTATTAATTGTGTCACTTGACTTTTGGATCTCTATTAAACAAAGATTATGTACTTTCTTAGGGTTAGGGGGAAAAGGGGCATACTTCAGCTACAAACATTCAAAAATAACACATACAAGGAGCCAAGTTTTCCATTACTAAATAATTGATGACCTTGCAAACAGAAGACATTTTAAAAATCATCCTTCATGTACAGAAAGGAAAATCACATATAACTGCAAATTTTTAGTATCAGAGACTTGGCTATGCCAATCGCCTTGTTCTGAACTTATTATTTTCCTTTATCGTACAGCATAAGACTTGATGTAAATATATTAAACAGTAAAAGGCATCTTCATCCGGAACAGAAAATCTACTCGTCTCTTATTCATAAATATATATATGTATCTATGTATATATATATGTATCTATGTATATACATATATATATATATAAATATATATATATCCAATGGAGAGAAAGAGGTAACCTAAAGACAAGAATTTTTGCATCACCAGCACATTGCACCTGCACCTGTACTATTAACCGTAATGATGACCTCTGAAATGCCACGCTCATCTGAAATTAGACTTTCCTTCAGAATAGCATCCTTTCTGCCCATAATCTTTCTCTTTTTATGCTGGAGCCTCTAATCAACAATTGAGATTGAAGAGGAACTCAAATATTTTCTTCTCCCCGAACGCCGTTAAAACCAAACCAAACCAAACCAATCAGTAATCTAAATGATAGTAGCAAATTTGAAATAAGGCAATCTCAAGGCCTATGGGCTCATTCAAATTTAACAATGTTACAGCAGATGCAAAGAAAGTGAGAAAGTGGACTTTGTGGTTTTTAAAAACTCCAAAACAGAGACAAATAAGTTTTAGACAATGGGAAATTTTAGACAAGTTTCTGATGGAATGATAACTGGTTTTAACATGAATATTTGGGAATAAATCGATGTTTGTTCTAGGTAAGACTTGTTTGGTCTAAAACAATGGTAAATTTTAGACCAGTTCCCGGTGGAATCATAACTAGTTTTGAAATGAAAATTTGGGGGAAAATCGATGTTTGTTCTTACTAAAGACTTGCTTGCTTTAGGATCTATTTCATATATTTTTGGCAGTTAAAGCTAAAATTGTGATTTTTTAATAAAACATACATATATAAAAAATTAAAATATATGTAAACAAATAATTCACAATACCTTGTACTCCGTACAATAAAAATGGCCCCAAATTATGCGCATCCCAAGCATTAGAAGAGATAGAGGCAGTAAGAGCTAGTGGTTGAATGACCAAAAAAAGTGTGATAAATGCTAAAAAAAAAAGGATAACAAAATGAAGGAGAAAACCTTCATTCTTCAGAAAAAAATTGATGTTATTAAAAAAATTGATCACATAACACTCTTTGTCAATGAATAAAAGTATAGAACCAAAATACCAAAACATAGTTAATGGTAAAACAAATATTCAGAAAAATTACCAAGACTTCTCTCGTCAGCATGAATTGCAGGATGCTGTTTTGTAAAGCAAGCTACCTTAGAAGAAGCTGATAGGGTATGAGGTTTGTTTTATTGAATATATGGCTGTTTAAAGATGATACAGACCAAACTGTAAGTATTGAATAAATGCTGGCATTTGCAACAAACCACAAATCAAACAATTCATACCTAACGTACCTTATCAGAATACTAAGAAAAAAAATTGAATAAAGGTAAATGCTTCTGAACATGCCCGTTCAGGAAAAACATATTTAAGAAAATTACATACTTAACATGTAGAATAATACATTAGATATTAAAAGAACAAGACATGGACGGGCATTTTTAAGAACAAGACATGTCATCGGTTGAGTAAAAAAGAACAAGACATGGACGGGCATTTTTAAGAAAATTAAAATCAAAGACAAAAAAATTCACCAATTCAACCGAACAGTTTATGACAATAGATATTAAAAGATTTATATAGTTTAATCATGATAGTCAGGATCAGTTGATATAAAAGCATCACAGACCCAACGGATTCCATGATGAATCACCAATTTCAATTAAGGGAAAGAACAATCACTCTCGTAGCTGAGGAAATATTTAAACTAGATTAACAAGGGACGATAAGAAATAACAATTTTAAGAATGTGAAAGTAATCCTAGACTAATGAAGATTTAATTAAATTCAATTTAAAGCTCAAGAAGCCAAATTCACAAAACCGAATTGATTCTGATCCCCTCAAATCTAACCCTTGCCAGTTAAAAGAACAAATACTATCAAGAACAGAGTATAAAGATTTCAAAATAAATTATTTTAGAGCCCTGGTGTTCATATAACAAACGATTCCCCCCAACGCATATAAGATTATAGCTACAGCTTTCCCACTTCGATCTTTTTTAATTAAATCCCAATGGGTTCCTCAAAAGTGTTTTGATTTGTCTGAATGAATTGCCAAAGTTTAAGGACCCAATCAGAAAACCAATACGTTCCTTGAACAACATAAAATAGGAGGAAAAAAAAAGATAAACTCTAAACAATAAAATTACATTCGCATACCATAGCAGGTAAACCATACATTGTTGGGATGTTACAGGAAAATATAACTCCTCTGATATAATTAAACAAGTATGATTAGAATATTTTCAGGAAAAACATATTTACATACTTAACATGTAGAATAATACGATGACAAATCACTAATCGCAAACAATTGTAGTCAGATAACATGAACAAGCAAATATAATGCTACAATAAGTAAATCTCAGCCATAACAAGAGAAAGCAAACTATGAAATACACATAACTAGCAAACAGTACAGTGACTACGTATATCTGTTAGTCTACAGATTTGAAAAGTTGTTACAGAAAGAAACAATTTCCACAATCTCACAGTAAAATGCAGCTATGACTAGAAACAAATTAGTTCAGCCGTGCTTATAATAGGACAATAAATCAGAAACTAAAAATAAAATCCAGCTAACATGAACACTGATGCATAAACCTAAACGAGCCGCAATAATGCAATAAATAAAAAATCTAAACTCGGATCAGAAATCAATTCAATACACAGATAACTGGCAAACAAAACAACAATTTCCATAAAAGTCAGCAATAAACAGTGATTACTAATATCTGTTCTTCTACAGAGTTCAAACATCCATACAGAAAGATACACTTCGGATTATTTGCAGGTTCGCCATACTTAACATGTAGAATAATACAACAAAAAATCATAAAACCAAACATATAAACTCAGATAGCATAATCTGTGAGGGATAAACCTGAGATAACAAATAGAATGCTACATTAAATTATTCACAATTGTAAGAAAGGATATAAAACAATGAAATGCACATATAACTAGCAAACAATTCAGTAATTTCCATACAAAATCATAAAAGAAATAGTGATTACGAATACTTGTTGGTCTAAAAAATGAAAGGTTCTTACTCGTCGCCTAGCGCCTGATCCCGCTTAATCACCGCAAAATCCGCTCATTCCCGCTTAATTTCTAGGCTTCTAGGCTCCACTTAATTTCCACCTATGCTCGGTTTAGAACACCCCAGACCACATCTGTGATTGAAGCAAATAATAATCCGGTACACGGAAGAAAGAATAGAACAAAGGGAAATAACTTCTCATAAATAAACAATCATAATACAGCGAACATCGACTTACTAATCAGGCACCCATAGGCAATTCTGAAGTTTGAAAGAATTAGAAGAAAGTGATCAGTGTTCCATAAGAAATAAATTCACCCGCTAAATCATAATTCATAACTATATTCCAACCCAACTGTTATATCTTTTAATGTTCTCATGTGCAAAAATCTACACATTAGTTCTTCTCTCCATTACATTAGAGGTGAACAGGTGATAAAAGTACAATAAGTATATAAATTTTACCGTATGAAAGGAGTCGTATAAAAAATTTGCTTGATCTTAGCTTGATGAAAACATGATTTTTTCTCTCAATGGATAAACAAATATAACCAAAATAGCAAAAACATAGTTAAAAAAATTCTAATGGTAATAGATACGAAAACTCAGAAAAATCTAATTAGAATATGACCCAAACGTCTGAAATTCAGAGAAGAAAGACTCGTAATTTAAATAAACAGTCAACTCACCAAAAAAACCAACTCGAAGACAACTGATTTGAGAAGAGAAAAGAGAAGAACAGTCATATTGAAAAGTAGACACAACACCCTCACTAAGTTATTTCGATGCAGAGGCATTGCACAAGTGGAGAAATTTTAACATCAACAACAAGTACTAATACATAAAGTATTACAGACAGAAGTGAAACCAGTGGGAGCATAAGAAAACTAGAAGTCGAAATCATATCAATATGTACATAAACAAAAAATTGGAGATGAAATACATAACATTAAAATTCCTTTATCCACTAATCTAAATTAGTGGAGCACTTGTCCAGCAAAGCAATGATTAATGCGAATAGAGTGGATGACGATTACATATATGAAAAAAAAAAAATCAAGCTTGGTTTCTCATTACAGATATAATAACGTTTTGCAATCAATCTTTAACATTATGTTTCACGAATTTTGATTAAAAAAAAGGAGCCAGAGACGAAAAAGGGTGGAAATTCTATAATATGATTTAGTGTTGTAGCTCTATAATCAAACATGCATGAGTTTAAAAGAAAAAATCAATATGAAGCATATCATTCAACAAAGTCTTACGTAAAACATACTATTTATAAAACAATCAATAAAACATTGTTAAGTAATCTACGCAGAAGTAGCTAAGACTGCCCTAACATAGTTTTACACAAAAAACATGACATTCCCTAAAGATCAATCGTTTCATTAACAAGAATTAATTGTAAATTCTAGATAAAGTTCATTAAACATTAACAAATAGAAACATATACTCCAAACAAACAGTGCACATGGATTGTATTTGACTCCAAACAAATACTGAATCGTCTTTCCCATACACTACCCTTGATTTTTTAAGTCCCGGACCAACAAAGGTATCTCTATAAACAAGCCTTTCAAATAGATACACTTAGTAGATAGAAGAAACACCCAGAGTTAAAAGCAAAAGAAAATATCCGGTAACACTTCTAGTGTACTCTAATACCAAATAGGGGGACACACTAAAGTCGAAACATGCTTCAGTGAGAAATATATTATCAATAAATTGGAATAAATTGTCCATAAACACATGACTTGACAAATTAGATCGGATAAAATCAAGTTTAGATATACAGGATTCTAGAAAATATACTAACATCTATTTCTTTACAAAAGAAACTACGAAAATCAATATTTGTTCTTACTAAAAAGACTTGTTATTCACATAAATTTTACTGGATCTTCTAATAGAATAGAAACACCTAGACTTCAAAAAAAACATAAAAGCAAAGCGAACGTAAAGGGGAAAACAGGAAAATATAGACATGCTTAAATTAAACAATTTACTATCGATTAAGTTGATATAAGACCCAATAAGTAATAACGATGTGAGAAAAAGGATATATGTATATACATAGATAGATATAGAGAGAGGAACAATCGTAAAAGTAAATATCAATATTTGTTCTTAATAAAAAGACCCGTTATTCACAAACAGAAACATGCTTAAATTAAACAATATATTATCGATTAAGTTGATAAGACAAAGTAGATACAACCCACAATATTCCTGTAAGAATTACTCAAAAGTTTTTTACTGTCCCAGAGCATTTTATAAAAGAACAATTTAACATTCCCTGAGATCAATCCTACGAATGTTAATTAACAGAAATTCATTGTAAAATTTAGATAAAGTGCATTGAGCATTAACATATAGAAACATCTATTATTTTAAAGAAACCAAGGTGAATATGGATCGTATTTGACTCAAAAAAAGAGAGTACCAAACAGGGGAAAACAATAAAGTCGAAACATGTTTTGATGACAAGTACATTATTCATAAACAGACATTAGAGGATTACAACATGTGATTTAACAAATAAGATTACAACATACGGTGGATTTTGGGAGTAAAATCAATAATACCCTTAATCTTTTAGAGTAGAATAACTTAATAGATGATGGTAACACCTAAAATTAAAAAACCAACAAAAAAGCGAAAATACCTGGTTACAATCGTACTGTAATTCACACGGCATAAATGGGAAAACATGAAAATAGAAACATGCTTAAAACAAACAGAAATTGTCGATAAGGTTAAAAAAAGACCCAACAAGTGCTCCCTCCATCCCTTTTTAAGTGCCCCCCTTATAGATTGCTACTTTTTAAGGATATTAAATTTTGAGACATAAATTACCAATATTGCCCTTATAAATATCATAAATTAAGTTAATGCGGTTAACTTTTTTCCTAAAAATTATTGTTGTTGTAGTCATAAATGGTAAGTATATAAAAGGTAAGAGTAAATTTGTTGCATTATAATTACCATATTGAAAAGGCGGACACTTATTTTGGGACAACCCAATATGGAATAGTGGACACTTAATTACGGACGGAGGGAGTAATACCACAGTGATAAAAACGATACAACAGATAACAATTAAGGGCCGTCTCAATATACCATATCAACCTAGGGTTTCTGGCCTCTAATCGGAAGACATATACACACACACACATAGAGAGAGAGAAAGAGAGCAATATATATAAATATATATACATAGATATATATAGAGAGAGAAAGAGCGATCAAGAGAGGACATCTCAATAAACCAAATATATAATCTGAGAAAATACTTCAAACTAGGTGATAGAAACACTTAATAAATGATAGAATCACCTGACCCTAAAAACCATAAAACCTTAAGTGAAGATATCTAGTTAAAATCAGACTTAAAAGGGGAAAAAAGGGAAAATATAACCATGCTTAAAGTAAACATTTACTATTGATTAAGTTAAAAAAAAAGACCCAATAAGCAATACCACAGTGATAAAAAAGAACACAGCAGATAACAATTATGGACCAATCTAGGGTTTCTTTCCCCCAATCAGAAGAGATAGATACAGATATACATACATATATATAGAGAGAGAGGAGATGGAAAAAACTAAATAAATGATAGAAACACCTAAACTTTTAAAAAAAGAAAAGGAAAGCAAACAGATATATTATCTATTATATGTTAAAGAAAGACCCAATCTGCTACTACTGGAAAGGATACATCAGATAACAATTAAAGAATACATCGATATATATATATATATATAGAGAGAGAAATCTCATCAAACTGCTTCGATCTAGGGTTTATGGCCTCCAATCCGAGGATATATATAAATATATATATATAGATAGAGAGAAAGAGGGGCGATATATATACATACATACATACGGTTATTCCATCTCCGATTAGCGCAGATTTCCACCTCCCCCCCCCCTCTCTCTCTATATATATCTATATCTATCTCTTTCGATTTGAGGCGAGAATCTTGATTTGGTGAGTTCTCCTTTCAGACAGGGCTGGGTGTTTAATTAGAACGATAGCGGAGAAATTAAGCTAATCCTGCCCAAGTAACTACAGTTGTATGTTAGTGGACTTATTAGGGTCGGTTTGGTTAGAGCTTCGCTTTTAAGTCTGATAAGAAGGATTTATTTAGGTGAGGTAGGGGACCCATTCACCTTAAAACAAATACTAATCCATAAAGGATCGACTTTTGAGCTTATTAGGGTCGGTTTGGTTAGAGCTTCGCTTTTAAGTCTGATAAGAAGGATTTATTTAGGTGAGGTAGGGGACCCATTCACCTTAAAACATTAATTTCTTAAAACAAATACTAATCCATAAAGGATCGACTTTTGAGCTTACTATGTAAGAGATCAACTAAGTTGAATATGTACGTTAGGATTAGATTGACCAACAATATTGAAACATATTTATAGTTTTTTACTAGAAAAAGAGAATTTTTACTATCACCATCTAATCGCCGTCCGCATCTCAATTCCGTCCGGAGCATCAACATCGTATTCATTCATATATTATTTGGTCGGGGACCAAATAATAATTACGAAATTGCATATGACCGGCCACTTTCACAAAGTATTCATATGTTTATTCCATTTTCTATTTTTTTTCCATGTACATACTTAAACCGAAGAAATTAGATGGAGACAAGGACGTAACCCCTCCCATTTTAATAAAATCCTTTTAGCTTTTGAAAATGAAAAAATAAAAAAATTGATAAAAAAAATTGTTTTAAATAGTGACAGAGATCTCTAAAGCAACCAAAGATGTCCACACTTTTGGTAAATTTACCTATCCTTGTAGCAAAAGTTTGCATTAACAAAAATTCATAAACAACCTAGATAAATTGTAATAAAACCCATCAAAATCACTAAAGGCGTTCCTTTCAAAGATAAACTGTAGGCACATCATAATATCTACATTACAGGTTTACAGCAGTTATACAGATAATAAGATAACGTAAATAATAATGAATTGTGTGGAACACACTCATCATAATCTCTACATTACAGGCTTACAGTAGTTATACACATAATAAGATAACATAAATAATAATGAATTGTGTGGAACACACTTTGAAAGCTACTACATTTCAGTCTTAACTATTATTTATTGCTATATCTCATACATATGGCACTTTGGATTCGTACACTTAGAAGACATGACAACCCTTACATGAGGATGTTATCAATAAATCTATAAGATGAACTATCTATCGCCTATCGGGTATTAATATATTACTAGATCGAAAAAATCACTGGAATAAAATAAAATAATGAGATGTCTATAAAATATAAATATCGTGCTACCAAAGACTGGGGTTTCTCGCAAGGTTCATAAAGTAGAACCCTGTTTTTAAAAGATGATTTAT
Source organism: Primula vulgaris (assembly GCA_963920805.1). Classification (NCBI taxonomy): domain Eukaryota; kingdom Viridiplantae; phylum Streptophyta; class Magnoliopsida; order Ericales; family Primulaceae; genus Primula; species Primula vulgaris. The sequence goes on along the minus strand of OY987218.1, from coordinate 13,523,943 downwards.
CTTGGAAATGAGTTTTCATTGCCATTGAGATTCTCTATAAAAGTAGAGAAAGTTAAAGACCTCTTAATAAATCACTAGAAATCCAAAATTCCTAGTTCACGCAATGATAGTAGAGAATATGGTGATCATGTTCATATTAACTGCACATATATCTTGTACTGAGAAACTTGCCAAGTGCTTCTGTGGAGGAAAAGAGAAGCAATAACAAAATCCAGATACAACAAGGAAAAAAAACGAAAAAATCACCACAGGTATGTTCTGCAATTTAGGGAAGGATTGTTACGTGTAAAAGATGAAACAAAAATATGTTCCAAATATTTGTTGGCATACTCTGATATAATTAAACAACTATGACTAGAATATTATCAGATCAAACATACTAAACATGTAAAATAATATGACGACAAATCACAAATCGCAAACAATTCTAGTCAGATAACATAAACGAGGAATGAACCTGAGCAAGCAAATACAATGCTACAATATAAGTAAATCTCAGCCATAACAAGAGAAAGAAAACTATGAATTACGCATATAACTATCAAACAGTACAATACTTTCTGCAAAAATAATAAACAGTTTACGGTGACTACGTATATTTGTTAGTCTACAGAATTGAAAAATTGTTATAAAAGAAACAATTCCCACAATGTCACAGTAAAATACAGCTATGACTAGAAAAAAAGCAGTTCAGACGTACTTATAATAGGACAATAAATCCAAAAATAAAATTCAGCTAAGATGAACATTGATGCATAAATCTAAACTAGCAGCTATAATCAATAAAAAAAAAAATCTAAATCGTAACAAGGAACGGTAAGCAATCAAATACACAGATAACTGGCAAGCAAAACAACAATTTCCATAAAAGTCAACAGTAAACAGTGATTACTAATATTTGTTCTACAAAGTTCGAACGTCTATAAAAAAAGATACACTTCGGATCAATTGCAGGTCCACCACTCTTAACATGTCGAATAATGCAAAAAAAAATCACAAAACCAAATATATAAACTCAGATAGCATAATCAGTGAGGGATAAACCTGAGCTAACAAATAGAAAGCTACATTAAATTATTCTCAATTGTAAGAAAGGATATTAAACGATGAAATGCACATATAACTAGCAAACAATTCAGTAATTTCCATAAAAATCAACAACAAAATTAAAGGTTCTTACTCGTTGCATAGCGCCTAATCACCGCTTAATCAGCTCCGCCTAATTTCCAACTACGCTCCCTTTAGAAAGACGGAAAAAAAACACAGTATTGAGTATTCAACTAAAACTAAGAGTGAATAAATTGCATAAAAAGCATAATTTAATGAAATCAAGCGAAAAACTTGTTTCTGCAGGTGTGGGACATGCGCATCAGCAAAAAAACAAATGATATATGCAACCAAAGCTGAATTAAGAAGGTAAACTAATAACTTCTCATAAATAAACAAATCAAAATACCGCTGACATTTACTAAATCAGTATGCAATTCCGAATTTCAAAAGGATTGGAACAAAGTGATCAGTGTTCCATAAGAGATAATTTCACCCGCTAAATCATAATTCATAAGTATATTCCACCCCAACAGTTATATCTATTCATTTTCTCATGTGCAAGAATCTATCCATTAGTTCTTCTCTCCATTAAATCGAAGATGAACAGGTGATAAATATACCAGAATATAAATTTTACCATATGAAAAGGAGTTGTATAAAAAAATACTTGATTTTAGCTTGATGAAAACATGATTTTTTTTCTCAATAGATAAACGATTAGAACCGGAACTAATGTAAAAAAATTACCTCTTGGTGAATTATTTATTAAAATAGCCTATCTGATGTTTGGCCAGTTATTACCTTTGTACATTGGGTAAACTGTTGGTAGCATACAGAGCCTGAGTGCTAAGTGAGGAAAAGTATACAAGAAAAGTTGGAATGATTAAAGGTCCTGGGTCAAATGGGTCACAAGCAGTATCTTTGCAAGCACAGCCTAGAACATTTTCTCAAACTTTAAATTTCTGAAATCAAAGCAGGTCGGTAAAGTCAAAGTTAACAAGCATTTCTACAAATGGTTTTAATACTCACTGAAGATCAAGTCCCTAACGTACAAGAGTTATTCCTACTACAGTTGTAAATAAGTATCTACATTTTTTTTAAATCCGGTATAAATGAATTAATTTTGAAAATCCTGAAGAGTAAAAAAATCACCAAATGGAAGAATATTCATTACCTTGTTTGCTTTCAATAGTTCACTGTGATCCGAATACGTTGCACTTTTCATCAAGGCTATATTCAAATGTTCAACTCCGTTGGCTGAACAAGATTAATCCAACAACGCAACATATTGAACACAAAGGCAACTTGCTCCCACACAAAAATTATAAAAACAGCTTTTTTTTTATAAATAATAAATTTACAGAATAGCATTAAACGTTGGCAGCAAGGGTTTGATAATTTTGTTGATCCAACAACACATAATCGTCTAATCAGAGTCAATGTTATTTCAAGTGGAAATGATGTTCTAACAGGACTAGCCTCTCATTTTTCGGTAATTTGTTTAAGGTCACTCAGTTTTCCAAATAATAAAATACTGGTTTACAGCAAGGTGTTCCTTAAGCGCCTACCCAAATTGAAAGAAATTTAATGTTATAAGAAGAGCATACCATTTTGAAGTATAACATGTGTACTTTGGCCTGAAGGTACTCTAATCCTGCCTCGAAAAATATGTAGGACTGTTCTTGTGGTGTGCATCTCTAATACAAAGAAAAGGGGGTAAGAGAAATATGAAGCAACAAAATTTACTAACAGCTATGAAAACATATATATATATATATATATATATATATATATATATATATATGCATCAAAAAGTACAATCAACGGCATGCTATGATTTGATCACGCGAATGGCACATCAATTTCCAACAACGATTTAAGGACCTGAGACCAATTGAAAGCAAGGTAAAAGTCTAAAACAATGGGAAATTTTAGACAAGTTTCTGATGGAATGATAACTGGTTTTAACATGGGGGAAATTCGATGTTTGTTCTTACTAAAGACTTGTTTGCTTTAGGATCTATTTCATAATTTTGGTCAGTTAAAGCTAAAACTGTGATTTTTCAATAAAATATATACATTAAAAAATAAAATATATGTAAACAAATAATTCCCAAGACCTTGTACTCCGGAGTTTAAAAATGGCAACAAATTATGCGCATCCCAAGCATTCGAAGAGATAGACAGTAAGAGCTAGTGGCTGAATGACCAAAAAAAGTGTGATAAATGCTCAAAAAAGGATAACAAAATAAAGTCAGGAGAAAACCTTCATTCTTCGGCAGTAGGACCTTTGGATCAGCAAAAGAACATAGTAGATGACACCCAAATCTGAATATAGAAAGTAAACTGATAACTTCTCATAAATACACAACGATTTTTAAAACGATTGGAACATAGTTACCAGGTTCGATAAGAAAGAATTTCACCCGCAAAACCATAATTGTATTCCAATCAAAACTGTAATATATTTTTAGTTTCTCATGTACTTTGAGGATTATGCTATTGAGGTTTAGAGTTCACTGTTTTTATTTTCAAGACTCGTATTTTTATTCCTTTCATTTGTACACTCGTATTGGTTTTCTGTGGGCTTTTCCCCCACTTTTTGATTAATCTATATCATCTATAAATAAAAAGTGGGTTTTTTACACCATTAATATAAAAAAATTAGTCTATCATGTGCAAAAATCTACCCATAAGTTCTTCTCTCCACTGCATTAAAGGTGAAGGGGTAATAAAAAAACATAGTATATATTTTACCGAATGAAAAGGATCCCCGTATTTAAAAAACTTGATCTTAGCTTGATGAAAACATAACTCTATCTTAAAACTAGAGAACCAAAATACCAAAACATAGTTAAAAATTATAATGGTAAAAAAAAAAAAAATATCAGAAAAATTACCAAGACTTCTTTTCTCATTAAATCTAATCTGAACAGGCCCAAACGTTTGAAATTCGGCAAAGAAAGTTTCACAATTTCAATAAACAGTCGACTCACAAGATAGAGCATGTAGCAGTGGCATATCTTACCCGAGGTAACGTTTACTTGTTTGGAAACATCATAACCCAATCAGCTTCTTCCAATGTAGCATTCCTCACATAACAGCATCCTGCAGTTCATACTTTATCCTTAATTCGTATCCACAAAGTTTTCTTCCCCACGTCAGCTAATCTAACTTGAACAGGACCACAACCTACAAAATTCAACAGATCACCAGTTCATAAAAGCAAATGGTAATTTAACTTGAGAAAAACATATAAGAGAATAAAAAAAACAGTAAACAGATAGAAGAAAGGAATTATAAAAAACAAATAGAGTAGAAGATACAACACAACAAAAAAGGTATTACTCCAGCTTGGTTTATCAAAAAAACTACAAACACCTGACTCTATATACATTTCCTTCGTATTAGTTGTTTACTAAAGGATCCAAGTTGCAATTGTTTCTCTTCAACTGTTGACTAGATGTTTGTAAAAAAAAAGTAGTTTGCTCGGGTTTTCAAAACTATTGGTACTTATAAATAAGATTCATAAGATACAAATAATGCAGAAGTCCTCAAACATCTCCTGTGAGCAAATAAGAGCATATTGATGGTAAAATGGGAAGAATCAAACCGACTTCGCATACTGATCTCTTTTAAAAACTCAAATAATACAATACTGATTTACAGCAAGGTGTTCCTACATGGAATGATAACTGGTTTTAACATGAATATTTGGGAATAAATCGATGTTTGCTCTTACTAAGACATGTTTGGTCTAAAACAATGGGAAATTTTAGACAAGTTCCTGGTGGGAATCATAACTGGTTTTAACATGAAAATTTGGGGGAAAATCGATGTTTGTTCTTGCTAAAGACTTGTTTGCTTTGGGATCTATTTCATATTTTTTGTCAGTTAAAGCTAAAATTGTGATTTTTTTAATAAAATATACACATTAAAAATTAAAATATATGTAAACAAATAATTCAGAATACCTAGTACTCCAGACTTCAAAAATGTCCCAAAATTATGCGCATCCCAAGCATTAGAAGAGATAAAGACGGTAATAGCTAGTGGTTGAATGACCAAAAATAGTGTGATAAATGCTAAAAAAAGGATAACAAAATGAAGTCAGGAGAAAACCTTCATTCTTCAGCAGGACCTTTGAATCAGCAAAAGAACATAGTAGATGACACCCAAATCTGAATATAGAAAGTAAACCGACTTCTCAAAAATACACAAATAATAATACCGCGGACATTGAAATGTTGTCATTACTAATTAGGCATCCATAGGCAATTTCCGATTTTTAAAACGACTGGAACAAAGTTACCGGTGTTCGATAAGAAAGAATTTCACCCGCATAATCATAATTGTATTCTAATCAAACTGTAATATGTTTTTAGTTTCTCATGTGCGGATTATGCTATTGAGGATTAGAGTTTACTGTTTTTATTTTCAAGACTTGTATTTTTTATTTCTTTCATTTGTACAATCGGATTGGTTTTCTGTGGGGGTTTTCCCCCCCCTTTTTTATGTTTCAATATTATCTAAAAATAAAAAGTGGGTTTTCCCCACCATTAAAATAATAATAAAAAAAAATCCCATGTGCAAGAATCTACTCATAAGTTCTTCGCTCCACTGCATTAAAGGTGAAAGGGTCATAAAATACAGACAGTATACATTTTACCGTATGAAAAGGAGCCGTATTTAAAAAACTTGATCTTGGCTTGATGAAACCATAACTCTTTCTCAATGGATAAAAGTATAGAACAAAATATAGTTAAAAAATTATTATGGTAAAAAAATAAAATTCAGAAAAATTACCAAGACCTCTCTTGTCAGCAAATCTAATTTGATTAGGCCCAAACGTTTAAAATTCGGAAAAGAAAGTTTCACAATTTCAATAAATATCGACTCAGGAGATAGACCATGCAGCAGCGGAATATCTTACTCGAGGTAACGTTTGTTGGTTTGGAACGCTCATACCCTGTCAGCTTTTTCCTAGGTAGCATCCTGCAGTACACACTGAAATAATTTATCCTTGATAGGACCACAAACTACAAAATTCAATAGATCACCAGTTCATAAAAGAAAATGGTAATCTATCTAAGGAAAAACATATAAGAGAAAAAAAAACAATAAGTAGATGGAAGAAAGGAATTATAAAAACTAATAGAGTAGAAGATACAACAAAAAAAGTATTACTCGAGCTTGTTGTCTCATAACAACTACGAGCACTTGACTCTATCTATATACCTCTCCTTTGTGTTAGATGTTTACTAAAGAATCCAAATTGCAATTATTTCTCTTCAACTATTGACTAGATGTTTGTTAAAAAAAAAGATCTAACAGATACCCCCAGTTCTAGAATAAAAGTTTATTCGAGTATTCGAAACTATTAGTACTTCTAAATAAGATTCATAAGGGGCAAATAAAGCAGAAGTCCTCATCTCTTTTAAAAACTCACATATTTCTCACTATAATGTTTCAACAATCCTACAGTTCATATGGATAGATAACTGCATATTTTTACTAGACTGTAGATTCATGATGCGCATCCTGTTTAACAGCTAACTTGGAGGCGAATATTTGCATAACAGAAAACAAGATGAATAGTTCAGAAGCTTTAAAACAGTTAGACTTAAGCAGCCTCATGTTCAGGATCAAATACACCTATTTTAATCATATGAAAAACAACTGAGAGAAAAAGCAATACTTGACAAAGAAAGGGAAATGATACGATTGGTAACCTTATAGATGGGATCTAACAAATGCAAAAAACAGAGTCGATGACATAATATATATCAATTAAAAAATTGATGAAGCTGAGAAGCACATAAAAGAGGACACAAAATAAGCTGTAGAGTTCAGCCAATTTTTTTTATTTATAATTAAGTTTCTATCTGTTTTTCGACTAAAAAAACTTGTTTGGTTTAAAGGATTTATTAACCAGTTTTGTTAATTAGAGCTAAAAACAAGATAAGGGTAAAGCTGTAAAGCAAGTCAGAACTACCGAGGCAGAAAAACATGTGCTAGTTTCTTTCTTTTGTCAACGTGCGTTTCTAGCTAACAATTTGTTTTCTCGCGCCTGAAAAAGTAAGCATTAAAAGGAACAATTTTCTTTCATCCGACAACAGGAAAAGAAAAAAATGCAAGCAAGTCAGAACTGCCAAGGCAGAAAAACATGTGCTAGTTTCTTTGTTTTGTCGACGTGCGTTTTTTAACTAACAATTTGTTTTCTCGCGCCTGAAAAAGTAAGCATTAAAAGGAACAATTTTCTTTCATCCGACAACAGGAAAAGAAAAAAATGCACAAGGGGACCTTGCCAATGAATGTGTTATTGGGAGACCTTCAAACCAAAAAATATGAAAGTAATTAATACTAAGAGGAAAATGAGGAGCCCTGCTAACCTTGTGAAACCGGTATAGGAAAATTACGTTTGTTATACCGAATAAAACTGATGGTCTGTGATTATTGAATAAATGCTGGCATTTGCAAAAAACCACAAGTTCAACAATCCATGCCTCACTTACCCTATTAAAAAGGGTATCAAATCCAAAAACCATGGATAATTTTCAGGGCACCTGATAACCAATATTGTAAGAAAAGCAAAACATCATTCCGGCAAAAAACAGGTAGCAAAATACATAAATTGGGCCTTAGGAACGGTAAAGCACAAAATTGGTTAAACCTACGATCAACATAACGGTTTTCTAATGAAGAACCATAATAAGAGAATAGTACCGCAGTAACAAGTTACAAACTTAAACAAATGAGAAAGAAATCAAAATACGGTAAAAAATCATAATCTTTATCTCAACTGATGTATATAAATAAATGTGTGTAAATACACACACACATAGAACATTACTTAAAAATGGGGAAAAGGGCATACTTCAGCTACAAACATTCGAATAGAACACATATCTGGTATAATTAAACAACTATGACTAGAATATTTTCAGGTCAAACATACTTAACATGTAAAATAATATGATGACAAATCACTAATCGCAAGCAATTCTAGTCAGATAACATGAACAAGGAATGAACCTGAGCGAGCAAATATAACGCTACAATAAGTAAATCTCAGCCATATAACTAGCAAGAGAAAGAAAAGTATGGAATACACATAACTAGCAAACAGTACATTACTTTCTGCAAAAATAAACAGTTTACAGCGACTATGTATATCTTTTAGTCTATAGAATTGAAAGGCTGTTACAGAAAGAAACGTTATCCACAATGTCACAGTAAAATACATCTTTGACAAGAAAAAAGGAGTTCGGCCGTACTTATAATACGACAATAAATCAGAAACCATGAATAAAATTTAGCTAACATGAACACTGCTGCATAAACCTAAACGAGCAGCTACAATGCAATAAAAAAAACTAAATCGTAACAAGGAACAGAAAGCAATCAACTACACAGATAAATGGCAAACAAAACAACAATTTTCATAAAAGTCAGCAGTAAACCGTGATTACTAATATCTGTTCTTCTACAGAGTTCAAATGTCGGTACAAAAAGATATACTTCGGATTAATTGCAGGTCAATCATACTTGACATGTAGAATGATACAACAAAAATCATAAAACCAAACAAATAAACTCAGATAGCATAATCAGTGAGTGATAAACCTGAGCTAGATTATTATCAATTGTAAGAAAAGATATAAAACAATGAAATACAAAAATAACTAGCAAACAATTCAGCAATTTCCAAAAAAAAATCTTAAAAGAAATAGTAATAACTAATAACGAATACTTGTTGGTCTACAAAATTAAAGGTTCTTACTCGTCGCCTAACGCCTAATCCTGCTTAATCGCTGCCTAATCGACTTTATTTCCGCTTAATCTCCTAAGCATCTAGGCTCCACCTAATTTCTGCCTATGCTCAAACACCCTCAGGACCACATCTGTGACTGAAGCAAATAATTATCAGAAACACGCTAGAAAGGATACAGTATTTGAGTATTCAACTAAAACTAAGAGTGGATAAATTAAATAAAAAGAACTTAATGAAATAAAGCGAAAACCTTGATTCTACAGGTGTAGAACCTGTGGATCAGCAAAAGAACTTATCATAGATGACGACCAAAGCTGAATTAAGAAGGTAAACTAATAACTTCTCACAAATAAAAATATCATAATACCGCAGACCAACTTACTAATCGGCACACATCGGGGATTCCAACTTTTAAAAGGATTGGAACAGAGTGATCAGCGATCCATAAGAAATAAATTCACCCGCTAAATCATAATTCATAATTATATTCCAACCCCAACTGTTATATCTTTTAATTTTCTCATATGCAAAACTCTACCCATTAGTTCTTCTCTCCATTGTATTGAAGGTGAACAAATAAATTTACAACCAGTATATAAATTTTACCATATGAAAAGGAGTCGTATAAAAAAAATACTTTATCTGAGCTTGATTAGATTTTTTTCATCAATGGAAATAGAACCAAAATAGCAAAAACATGATTAAATAAAAGTTTAATGGTAATAGATACAAGAACTCACAAAAATTACCAAGACATCTCTTGTCAGCAAATCTAATTTGAATAGGGCCCGTATGACTGAAATTCAGAGAAGAAAGATTCATAATTTTAATAAACAGTCAACTCACGAGATAACATGAACGAGGCATGAACCTGAGCGAGCAGATATAAATGCTACAATAAGTAAATCTCAGCCATATCAAGAGAAAAAAAAACTATGAAATACACATATAACTAACAAACAGTACAAACTCTCTGCAAAAATAAATAGTTTACAGTGACTACGTATATCTGTTAGTTTATAGAATTGAAAGGCTGTTACATACAGAAACAATTCCCGCAATGCTACAGTAAAATACAGCTATGACTAAGCTAGAGAAAAGGAGTTCAGCCATACTTATAACAGGACATAAATCAAAAACCAAAAACAAAATCCAGCTAATATGAACACTGATGCATAAACCTAAACAAGCAGTTATAATGCAGTAAAAAAAAACTAAATCGTAACAAGGGACAGAAAGCAATCAAATACACAGATAACTGGCAAACAAAACAACAATTTCCATAAAAGTCAGCAGTAAACAATGATTAATAATATCTATTCTTCTACAGAGTTCAAACTTCAAACATCGGTACAAAAAGATACACTTCAGATTAATTGCAAGTCCACCATACTTAACAAGTAAAATTAATACAACAAAAAATCATAAAACCAAACAAATAAACTCAGATAGCATAATCAGTGAGGGACAAACCTGAGTTAACAAATAGATGCCCCATTTAATTATTCTCAAGCAATGAAATGCTTATATAACTAGCAAACAATTCAGTAAATTCCATAAAAATCATAAAGGAAATAGTGATTACGAGTACTTGTTGGTCTACAAAATTAAAGGTTCTTACTCGTCGCCTGTCGCCTGGCGCCTAATCTCAGTTAATCACCACATAATCACCTCCTAATCCGCTTATTCCCGCCTAATCTCTTAGGCTTCTAAGCTCCGCCTAGTTTCAGCCTACGCTCGCTTCAGAACACCCCAGGACCACATCTGTGACTGAAGCAAATAATTATCAAAAATGCGGAAGAAAGGATACAGTATTTGAGTATTCAACTAAAACTAAGATTGAATAAATTGAATAAAAAGAACTTGATGAAATAAAGCGAAAACCTGGATTTTACAGATGTAGGACCTGTGGATCAGCAAAAGAACTAATGATAGATGATAACCAAAGCTGAATTAAGAATATAAACTAATAACTTCTCATAAATAAACAAATCATATTACCACTGACATTGACTTACTAATCAGACACCCATCCGGACGTCAAAGGTATTGGAACAGAGTGACCAGTGTTTCATATGAAATAATTTCACCCGCTAAATCATAATTCATAATTATATTTCAACGGCCAACCCAACTGTTAGATCTTTTAATTTTCTCATGTGCAAAAAATCTACCATTAGTTCTTCTCTCCATTACATTGAAGGTGAACAGGTGTAAAAGTACAACCAGTTTCTAAATTTTACCGTATGAAAAGGAGTCAGTATGAAAAAATACTTGGTCTTAGCTTGATGAAAACATTAGAAAGATTGGAAGTTATGACTGTTTCATAAGAAATAATTTCACCCGTTAAATCATAATTTATTACTATATTCCAACCCAACTGTTATATCTTTTAATTTTTTCATGTGCAAAAATCTACCCATTAGTTCTTCTCTCCATTGCATTGAAGGTGAAAAGGTGATAAAAGTACAACCAGTATATAAATTTTACCGTATGAAAAGGAGTCGTATATAAACAAATACTTGATCTTAGGCTCGATGAAAACATTGTTTTTGTCTCAATGGATAAATGATTAGACCCAAAATAGCAAAAACATAAACTCAGAAAAATTACCAAGACATCTCTTGTCAGCAATCTAATTTCAATAGGCCCAACTTTCTGAAATTCAGAGAAGAAAGATTCTTAATTTTAATAAACAGTCAACTCACGAGAAAGACCAACTCGAAGACAACTGATTTGAGAAGAGAAAAGATATGAACAGTCATACTGAAAACTAGACACAACATCCTCACTAAGTTTTTTCGATGCAGAGGCATTCTACAAGTGGAGTAATTTTAACATCAACAGCAAGTACCGATAAAAAAAACAAAAAGTATTACAGAAAGAAGCAGAAAGAAGCGTACGGGCATAAGAAAACTAGAAGTCGTGATCAATTCAATATGTACATAAACAAAAAATTAGAGATGAAGTACAAAATGCAAAAATGCGGGCATAAGAAAACTAGAAGTCGTGATCAATTCAATATGTACATAAACAAAAAATTAGAGATGAAGTACAAAATGCAAAAATGCCTTTAACCTGTAATCTAAACTAGTGGACTACATGTCCAGCAAAGCAGTGATTACTACGAATAGGGTGGATGAGGATAACATATAAATTAAAAAATACTAATCTAGCTTAGTTTCTCAGTATAGATACGACAAATTGACATTATGTAATATGTACTGGTTTCTCATTACAGATACGAGCAACTGACATAATATATATATATATATATATATATTCTTTGTTTTAGTTATTTTCTTAATGCACACGAAGTTACGATCATTTTACAATCAACCTTTTTTATTATGTTTCACAAATTTTGCCACAAAAAAAAAAAAACCTGGAGACCAGGAAAGGGTGGAAATTCTATAATTTCATGACTTCATAAAGTTTTGCAAAAGTCCTTGAACCTCGAAACAAATAGAAGCATATTATTTAGGGTGTTGCAACTCTATAATCAAACAAACATGCATGAGTTTTATGAGGAAAAAACCATGCTAACTTCAACAACAATCAATTAGAAACATAACATTCAACAAAGTCTTCTGTAAAAACATATCATTCAATAAGAAACATATCAATCAACAAACCAGTGTTACGTAATGTACGCAGAAGTAGATACAACCCATAATTTTCCTGTAAGAAGTACTTAAAGTCTATTACTCTGTCGCAACGTAGTTTATATAATAACAAATTGACATTCCCTGAGATCAATCATGTGAATTTTTATTAACAATAATTAATTGTAAAATTGTAGAATCTTTATTAACATATAGAAACGTCTATTACTTTAAAAAAAACAATGAATATGGATCGTATTTTACTCCAAAAGAAAAGTAAAAACAAACACTGAATCATCTTCTATATGCATTACCCTTAATTTTTTTAAGTCCTGGACCAACTAGAGTTCTAAAAAGATACACCTAATACGCAGTACAAACACAAGATAAAAGCAATAAGAAAATATCTAGTAACACTGATTATGGTGTATTTTAATCCCAAATAGGGGAAAACCAGAAAACAGTAAAGTATACATGTTTCAGTGAGAAGTATGTTATCCCTAAATTGGAATAAACTGTCAAAAACACGTGATTTGACAAATAAGATCGGATGGAATCAAGTTTAGACATACAAGATTACGGGAAAAAAACTACTAACATCTATTGCTTCAAAAAATAAACTACGGCGTATTTTTGGGAGTGAAATCAATAGCTGTTGTTATTCACAAAAAAGTTTACTGAATCTTTTGATATTTTAGAATAGAAACGCTTAATAGTGATAGAAACACCTGAACTTAAATAAACATAAAAAGCAAAGAAATATAAAGTGGAAAACAGGGAAACAGAAACAAGGGTAGATTATGGGAGTAAAATCAATATTTGTTTATACTAAAAAGACCTGTTATTCACAAATAGAAACATGCTTTTAAATCAAACAATATACTATCCGATTAAGTTGATAAAAGACACAATAAGTAAGGGCTGGGCGAAAACCCGGAAAAATCGAACCAATAACCGAACCGAAAAAGACCGAAAACGAAAAACCGAAACTTTTTCCGGTCGGTTTCGGTTTACAATAAAACTGAACAGAAAAATCGGAAAAACCGAAAAACCCCGAAAAACAAAAAATAAAACCGAAAAATAATCAAAAAACCCCGAAACAAACCGAAACAGGACCGAAACAAACCGGTTCGGTTCGGTCCAAAAAATAAAAAGACCGAAACCGAAAAAAACCCAAAATTGTAATCGGTTTGGTTCGGTCCAATTATTAGAATAAATTGAAGTTGCAATTAAATACCCAAAACAGTTAAGTTGCAAAGAATTAAACCCAAAATCAATACATAAAAAACTAATTAGGAATTTCAAAAACTAGATCTGAGTTTTTTTTACGGAAAACAGTAGCCAGATTAGAATAAATTGAAGTTGCAATTAAATACCCAAAATCAATTTAGGGTTTATAAAACACTATATCTAATTACTTCAGACAAAACACCAGATCGAAATCAATTTAAATAGCAATCAAATAAACCAATTTCAATGGATACAAATTAATTAGGGTTTTTAATGTAATTACTTTACAGAAAACAGGAACAAGGTCGAAATCAATTAAACTTGCAAAAGACAGAAATCAATCAATCTAAATAAAAACCATATAATAAAATAAAACAAGAATACAAATAAACAGGGGATGATAAAGAGTAGGTTGAGTATATAACCTTGCGAAGAAGTATCTCTCCCTGACGAAGATGAATCGTCTCCATTCTCCACTGCCGGTATATATATATATGTGTATATATATACATATATGTATATATATAAAGAGAAAGAGATGGAATAATAAAAGAGAAATTATGAGAAAATTAATGAGAGAAATATCCGCAGGCTAATAGTATATATATAGAGAGGGGTGAGATTGTTACCGTTTGGCAAATATAAGTCGGTTATTGCTTTTTTAAATTAAATATTAAAAAAAAAAAAAAAA
>OY987218.1:12284593-12304593 GCA_963920805.1 Primula vulgaris | reverse complement strand
ATCAAAGAGCTCGAGGCCTCCAGAGATAGGCAGCTTGCTTCCAAGAGGGCTTACAAACTGGCCCTGAAGGAAGTGTATGCTCGGTCGAAAAGGAAGCCGAATGACGAAGAGGGCCCTTCTATGAAATGATTTTATTGTTTTCATTGTATTTCCTCTTTGTGCTTCTTCTGTAACGAAGTATCAACCAATCAATAAAGATTTCTTTTTCTTGTTTATATCTGAATTACTTTCCCAATGCCATTTATTTTGACTGCGCACGCTAGTGGCCTCATTAATGCTTTTCTTGCCTTGCGTTTGATCTTATCCATTGGACCTCCTTACTCTTTATATCTAGGGACTAATAGGATTTCTTGAGCCTTGTGCATAGAAAATCCTAATCACCAGAGTTTTCTTGAGCCTTGCGCAAAAGATCTGGGATATTTATTCGATCCACTGTCCTTCCCAAAAATGACGCGTGTTTTGTTGCCATTATTACTTACCCCCTTTAAATATTGGTAAGAATCCAAACGTTTCTTGAACAGGTGTGGCTTTTAATTACTCACACTCTTTAGAGTCTTTTGGGAATCCAAACGTTTTTCTTGAACAGTCACTTCTTTTGAGTGCCATCGCTTCTGAATACCCATTGGCGAATGGTTGCGACTCTCAATCCCAGCCTTCATACGATTGATCTATAAATACCTGCTTACAGCATGGTTACATCCACACTTCTCCTCATATTATTTTCCCCCATATATAGACCCTCATCTTATAATTTCCCTAAGATGTCTGGTCCTTTCACCAAATCTGCATTGGTTTTGCAAGTGGAGGCTTTTGAAGCTTCCTATGGCCATGCACTGAAACTGTTGAAGGGGGCCGAGGAGGAGTTAAAGGTGATGCGTTATCACCATACCGAGATGGTTCGGGAATTAACTTGGCTAAGATCCGAACTGGCTTACTGCCGACGTGCTCGTCAGGCTTTAGTCGAAGAGAATGAGATGCTAAGGGGGAACTCGACACTGAGGGACAGCGATGTCTCTGCCGGGCCCTCTCATCGATACCGATCGACTTCCCCCTAACCTCCATTTTCCTTTCTCTCTCTTTTTTTTTTTTTTTCTTTTGATTTGTTTCAATTTTCTTCCTTTCTTCCTCTTCCTCTTTTTTGCACTCTTCTTCTTTTCTATTCTATTGTTTTGTTTCGTTCATCTCTTCCTCCTCTATTTTCTTTTCACTATCTCCTCCCTTTTGTTTTCTTTTTCGTTTTTGTTCTCTCTACTTTTTCCCTTTTTTCCTTCTTTCTCTTCTTCCTCACCACTACGACGTAACAATCAATCCTGTGATCCTAAGGATTTCGTGTTACTTCTAGGATTTTTGTCATTGTTCTTTTTTGACTCTTCTTTCTTTTCACTTCTTTATGTTCCTCTTCATCTTTTTCTTCCCTTTTTGTTTTCTTTTTATGTTTCTTTCCTTCGTCTCCTGCTGTTCGCCTGATCCGCTGATGCTGTCAATCTTCTTTGGCCATTCTGTCTACTCATTTGGTTCTACCATTGAACACACGATGTAGTAGATTTTCTTTTAATGTAATCCTCGGATGTAATAGACCCCAATGTAATAGATTGTCTCTTGATGTAATGAGCAATGATGTAATCCATCTTTATTAATGAGAAACTTTTGCCCTTTTCTTTTTGCCTTTCTTTTTATATTGTACGTGTGGTTTGTTGTTTGTCTGGGATCTAGATCTTTGAATATCTCGTCTTTATTTCTTCTGCACTGTAGTCTCAGATGTCAATAGCTGTCCCCGTCACTGTCAAACATATGTGCAGGCTCCCTAGTAGGTCAGGAAACGCACATGCCCCCCCCCCCAGCATGTCAGGAAATATGCAATTTCCCAAGCAAGGTCATAAGATATCATACTCTTCGTTCTATAAGTACCCTCTTTTCTTGGGTAGTTTATCATCTCTTTTTTCTTTTTGCTTCTCTCTTCCTTAGCCCTTTATTTTCTTCCATACTAAACAATTTCCCAGAATGTCTGGACCTGTGGTGAGATATCATGCTCAGATGAAGGGCTTGGATACATAGGTATCTCGGGTCCGCAGTCGGATGGCAAGGCTTGAGAAAGAGTATGGCGTTTTGGCCTTGAGCTTGTTCGGCTCTTATCCCGAAGAGACAGTGAAGTGGACCGAGATCTCGGCACTGAGTCGCCAGCTCGATTATTTGTTGTTGCAGAGAAACCATCTGGCCAATTCCTGGTATGATGCCGAGGAAATTTGGGACCATTCTCAAGATGAGTTTGACAACTCTCCTCAAGGCCTTGCTAACCTAATGGTAAAGAATGCTCGGCTCGTGGAACGCGTCAGGGTTCTTACTTCGGAAAACAATAGGCTCTCCTCGGAGAATGACGATTTGGTCGCCATGAACGATTCCTATCAAGCTAGGCTGAATTGTTCTGCTCATATTGCCTTCTCTCGGTCTGGCAGTTCGGTTTTTCCACCCATTGATCCTTAGATTGGGCTGGTTTTCTTATGTATTTCCCCTTTTGCCATTTGTGTTTTATCTTCTGTATTTAATGAATCAGTTGTATCTTTTCGTATCTTGTGCCTGTCTTGTGAACCATTGGAACTCTTCGTATTTTGTGCCTTCTGATTCTCTATAAATGCTCCCTATTGCCTGTATCTCATTATCAATTTCTACCTCTTCTTGTTTTATAATTTGCTTTTGCGTGAGATGGCTCCCATCACTAGGTCTGCCTCCAAAAAGAAAGCCCTTATGGAAGAGGAGCCTACCTTTTTGCTACCTCGTCCCCCTGGCTTTGGGGAGGAGGATTTGACTCCTCTTCAACTAAAAGAAATTGAGATGTCATGGCTGAAACATGATCTCATGTGTGCTCGGACTGAAGCGAGGAGGTTTAAACAATATTGGGACGAGGAGGGCACTGCTCGTTTCAAGGCCGAGCAAAAATGCAAGTCTCAGTCTTACGCCTTGAAACAGGCTGAGATGGCGATTTCTCGATTGGTTAGGGAGAAGGAGCGTCTGGAGGAACTTTTGGCGAAGAGGGATAGTTCGAAAAAGTAGGATGTGTGTATTTTCTTTTTCTGTTGTATTATTTGTGTTTCCCCCTTTGTGGATGAATAAAACTTGTCTTGCATTTGATTCTGTCCTATTTTATTTCCTGCTTGCTTCTTTTTTTTTTTGTTTCTGAACATACATCGAACAATGTGCCCGGTTATCCCCCCGGAGAGCGTTGTTAGACTTGATGCTCCCTGCCATCAAGCTAGAAACGGTCTTCGTCCACCTCGTTCGATGTGCCCTTTTGGTAAGGATTGGGTGGGAGTCGAGGAACTTTAGTCGGGGGATATTATCGGTGTGATAATAGTGGTAGCGTATGTGGGAAGCTTTTCGTGGTAGGGTCCATTGGTCGTTTATTTAGGTGTAATGATGTGAACTGCCTTGGGTAGTGGGATACGCGCTGACGTGGCGAAATCTGGAGCGTTGAAATGTTAAAAAGAGCAGCGGTTGTTGACTTTTGTATGGTTGGAAAAGGGTGAACCTCTGGTACACGAAAGGACGGTTATTATTTTATTCCTTTTGTGACTCCACTCCTTTTTATTGTGCCAGGTAATCCTATTTATTTTTATCATAGAATTCGCTGAAGAAAATCTCTCTCTAAAGCATATTCTTCCCGCCAAAAAGGAAAAGAGTTCGGCCGCTTGATCTAGGGTTTCGTGGTTTTGTTGGGAGACTTGCTGCGGTTCGCGCTTGCTTGCTCATAATGATTACGGTAAGTGATTTTTCGTTCTCCCCCCTTCCCGCTTTTAGGAGTTGTATTTGATTTGTCGTTGTGGTCATAGGTGTGTCGTTGGTATATGGTTCAGGTTATCTATATATGTCTGATGATTCTGATGTAATGTGCATGGGGGGGGGGGTGGCTCTCGTTCTATTGATGTGGTTCTGGTTTGTGTATTTGGTTAGTATATTGATGGAATGTGGATGATCTTTGTATAGGAAATTTTGACGCAAAGTGTGGCCCAAGTTGGCACATTCGTGGAGAAGGATTTTAAAGAACTCGCCGGAATACCCGACAACATACATATCCGGCTTCCTATTTCTGACGAGGAGGTGTTGGGATTTGTACCTGCCGGCGAGGTGGCCGTGCGTTCTTCGGCATTCTTCACTGGGGGTGTTCGACTGCCCTTTACGAACTGGGTGGCTTCGTTCTTTGAGGCCGTCCAAATTGCTCCGGCCCAGCTGGCCCTAAATGGTTACCGTACTCTGAATGGTATCCAAAGGCTATCGGAGTTTTCCGGAATACCGATTGAACTGAAGGACGTCTTTGGAGTCTATAGTTTGAGCTTTGAGCGTCGCAGCTCGTATTTGAAGACTCTGCGTGCCTTTTGCCGGCTCGTTATCGGTTTGCCGGATACCAACAAAGAGCGCAATCTCGGTATTGTTATTGCGTCTGGTGAATGGGCTTGTCCGGGACATCAGATTCCTGGACCGGCTACCAATGCTCCCACTATGCCAGATCTCGGCGCTCCCAATGTAGAGGCTTTGTTAGCTCTTTGGAAATGGTGGGGGCCTGGACCTACGCCGGATCCTGCGAGTTGTACGGCTTCCATGTTGCTCGGTTACCCTATGGGGTCGGTGACCAAGGGGAATCCTGCACCCGAGATCCCCAAAGAGCCCGAGGAGGAATTTTTAAAGGTGGTCCAGGCTCGATGTGCTACTCGGCTTGGGAAAAGAGCCGTTCGTTCTAAGCGTCGCGCAGCTGACCCTGTCGTTGAAACAACGAAGAGGGCTAGGGGAACCGATACGTTGGTTACCGAGGAAGATGCTAACGTTGGCTCGGGCGAGGGGGTGTTTGCCGCTGCGCAAGGGGATACCGCCGAGGATGCCTCTGCTCCGGGCGAGGTATGTGTATATGTATTATGATTTTCTTGTCTTTTGGTTGTTTGTCATTTGGTTCGCTAGTGCTTTGCTTTATTAGTCATCTTGTTTCAGCTACTGACTTCTCAATTGGTTACCCTCGCTCTTGCCCGGTCTATGGGTATTATTGTGTTTCAGGGGTCGGTCGACGATGTATTCGGATATATGAACCTCTTGACGAATATGGGAGAGGGTACGATGACTTTGCCGGTCATCTCGCCTATCCCCACCGAGGGTCCGATAGATGCGTCCGTGTGCTCGCCCCTCCGTAATGAGGAAGAGAGCGAGCATAGGGCCCCTGAGATTGAGCAGTTGGAGGAGGACGCGGGGGTGGAGATGGAAGGCAGCGAAGAGAATGCCGGGGATATTGTGACGGGTGTCGAGGATGAGGCTCTCGACGGATCCGAGAAGGTGTTGGTTGACGGGGTTGCAATGACCCGGTACATTGACCGATGTAGGGGTGAACTGCTGGATCAACCGAGAACGCTGAAGATGGGGTATACGGCTCTGAAACCCCTTGCGTTCAAGAATGCAGAAAAACTCTCTGCCCAACCTACAATGTCAGTGATAGAGCAGGCCCATGCGGATGCATTGAGGGTACGTGGGGCTCATATTGCACTATATAGGTTTGGTACTTGTATTCTGTTTGTAATCTAATGTGTTGAAGTGCAGATTGCCTTGAGTACCGTGGCGCTACGGGATCATCTGGGAGCTCTAGGGGCTGAGAAAGAGAAGCTGGTGGCCGAGAAGAACGCCATAGTCGAGGAGAACGAGCAGAAGATAAAGGATCTGCTTGCGGCTTTCGAGGTCGAGAAAGAGAAATTGGTTGCCGAGAATAAAACCCTGGGCGAGAATTATGACAAACTGTCGGTGGACTTCCTGCACCTGACCGAGGATGTCGAGAACTTGAGGGTGGAAAAAGAGAGCATGGCCGCTAAGTACGGCGAATTAGAGGAGGAGAACTTGCTCCTGGCTGAGGACGTGGAAGCCGAAAAGGCTAAGGTGTCTGGCCTGAAAACGGCACAGGCGGAGGAGCGGAAAAAGTTAGCGATGATGGCCAACTTTTCTGTATACTGCGCTCATGTGCGGGCGCTCAATTTCGCGAATGTTCCTCTGTCGGATAGGGCGTGGTCGGAGTTGGTGTATCCGTGTCCGCATGGTGCACCGCCGAAACCCTTGGACTGGGCGAATCTTCGTGAAGAAGAGCTGCCGCGGCTACCGGGGCAGACAATTTCGACAGCGCTGCGTCCTCACTCTATGTCGACCGCGTCCACTCCTCGACCGGATTCTACTGTTGTTCCCCCACTAACATCTCCTCAGGTGGAACCTTGACTATCTTTCTGGCATTTTTTTTTTTTTTTATTTTTTTTTTATTTTTTTGTATCTAGAAACAGATTCTTTTGGGGAAGTGATAATATAGGTGTTGTGGTTTCTTTCTGTTGGGCTTGCTTGGGTTAATTTCTTTTGATGGTCGTCATATTTTGAAGGATATGAAAACAAAATATTGTCAGGTACCAAATAACCCCCTTGCCATGGTGGTCTGGACCTCGCCTAGTCGTAGTGTAGGTGACGTAATGGAGGATTTGGAAAGGTCTAACGCGTCCCTTACCGCGAAATTGACTTGTGCCTATCAGGAAATCGAGGGTCTGACTATTCATATTTCCAACCTGGCGATCCGGTTACGTGATTTGGGAGAGAAATTTAGTAAAAAGACCGCCCATTATACGGCAAATAAGGGTAAAGCAAAGGAACTTCTCAGTGCCCTACGACGTTCTCGTGATGAAGCCCGAGGTCGTGTGACGAGCTTGAGCTTGGTCCTTGGGGCCGTTTTCGAGGACGCGGATCTGCTGCTATCCTTTGCCAAAGCGTATTGGGCCCGAGCTCGCGCCTTAGAGGTGCTGGAGCATATAAAAGGAATGAGTGGTGTGTCCCGGGCGGAGCGCATGGTGGATGCGAAGGCCGGGATAACTGAAACCACTGTTGCCTTGAACCGAATCGAGGCGGTCATTCGTGAGCGTTTGGGGACGCAAATTAATTCATTGCGAGATATTCATTTTGCCGATGTAGTAGAGACTTCGGCGTCTGTTGAGGGGTTGTCGGATTAATAAAATAGCTTGTTTTGTCGTTTTCTTTGTAGCTTGTATAAAAAATTCTCTCTTCTCGTTTTCTGTGTAGCTTTTTTTTTTTTTTTTTTTTTTTTTTTTTTTTTTTTTATTCATCTCTTCTCGTTCTGCTCCCCCCCTCTTTTTTTTTTATAGGCACATGCTACTACGTCGCACCAGGCTGGTTCTCCCTGCCTAGTTAACCCGGGGTTAGGACCTACTGGTGCTGCCCGGGACGAGGTCTCATCTGGTGCGGCTAGTGAGGTGCCTGACAGGTGGCCCTACATTGTTTTGATGAGCAAAAATGTCAAATTGACTGACCAATGTGCTCGACTGCGGACCAAGCTGAAAACCCAGGCGGCCTCTTTTCGGGAATACGTTCGCCGTGCCGAGCATGCTGTTGAGGTTCAGGAGCGTCGTTTGGATCGATACTGGCGTGCAAAGGGCGAGTACTTTGGCAAATTAAAGTTGCTTGTGACCAAGGCCAACGTGTTGGTGAAGTATTTCCGTTTGTCCCGCGCCAGATACGATGCTTCCGCAGCTGTGATTGAAGCTCGCCGTGACCTTTCCTTTGACGATGATCGCCGTAAAGCGGCCTCGGATGCTCACGAGTCCGCCAAAGAAGCCGAGTTCAACGCGCGGCTTCAGACGCTGACTTGTGTTGGGGCTCATACGACCAATTTTGATGCCCTCATTTCTGAGGAGCGTTTTGATGGCGATGAGTCTGAGGGGTACACAACGACGGATGACGAAGAGATTGAGCTCGGTCAATTACCGTTGTGCTCCTCCTACAGTAGTTCTTCTTAAATGAATCTCTTTAGTGTCGTTGATCTTCTTGTTGCCTCCGTAATGCGGGCGAGGACTATATATGTGATTTCTTTATTCCTGTTTTGTACCTTTCCATTGCCGTATTGCTATTTAATTGATTGGATCGATTTTTCCTTGCCAAATCATTTGTTATTTCGTTATTCCTGTTGTGGAGATGCTCTTTGTTGATATTTTGTTGTTTAGATTGATTCTCCTTCATTGTTTTAGCCAATTTATATTGCATCGCCGTCGTAAAGTGGACCTGAATAATTCCTTGCATTGTACCTGCATATAAATTTCATAGTATTCCTAGGCGTTCCTTCGGTAACACGCCATGTTGGGAATTTCATAGTATCCCTAGACGTTCCTTTGGTAACACGCCATTTACGGGATTTCATAGTATTCCTAGGCACTTCGGCCATGGGGAATTTCATAGTATGCCTAGACGTTCCTTTGGTAACACGCCATTTACGGACTTTCATAGTATTCCTAGGCACTTCGGCCATGTTGGGAATTTCATAATATGCCTAGACGTTCCTTTGGTAACACGCCATTTACGGACTTTCATAGTATTCCTAGGCACTTCGGCCATGTTGGGAATTTCATAATATGCCTAGACGTTCCTTTGGTAACACGCCATTTACGGACTTTCATAGTATTCCTAGGCACTTCGGCCATATTGGGAATTTCATAATATGCCTAGACGTTCCTTTGGTAACACGCCATTTACGGACTTTCATAGTATTCCTAGGCACTTCGGCCATGTTGGGAATTTCATAATATGCCTAGACGTTCCTTTGGTAACACGCCATTTACGGACTTTCATAGTATTCCTAGGCACTTCGGCCATGTTGGGAATTTCATAATATGCCTAGACGTTCCTTTGGTAACACGCCATTTACGGACTTTCATAGTATTCCTAGGCACTTCGGCCATGTTGGGAATTTCATAGTATCCCCAGACGTTCCTTCGGTAACACGCCATTTACGGGATTTCATAGTATTTCTAGGCACTTCGGCCATGTTTGAGAATCTCATAGTATTAGTAGACAGCATAATAATATATTTTATCCATTCAAAAGCAGAAAAATAATGCCATTAAGCAAGAAGGGTAAGGTAGCACCTGTACTTGTAGCACTTGTACTTGTACTTGTATTCGGAGCATTGCCTATACGTAGTACTTCTTTAGGTTAGCCACGTTCCAAGAATTCTTTTCCCCTCGGCTGTTGGCGAACAGGACGCTTTTGATTTTGTAAGAGACTGGACTTGTTCGCTTGACGATTTCGTATGGGCCTTCCCAGGTAGGGCTCAGTTTGCCATGTATTTCATTGCGGGTGTAGACCGTCACTCGTCGCAGCACCAGCTCTCCTACCACGAATTCTTTAGATCCTTTTACTCTCTTGTCATAGGTTTGCTTTACGTTTTGTTGGTATTTAGGTAAGGTAAGGGCCGCTATCTCTCGTTTCTCGTCTATCATGTCGAGCTCTTCTCTCATTCTTTGTTCATTATTTCCCTGCTCGACCAACGTTGTTCGGAGCGTAGGTAGCCCGATCTCTGTCGGTATGACGGCCTCAACACCGTATGCTAAGCTAAACGGGGTTTCCTTGGTGCCCGTCTTAGGTGTAGTT
The DNA here is from genome assembly GCA_963920805.1 of Primula vulgaris. NCBI lineage: Eukaryota > Viridiplantae > Streptophyta > Magnoliopsida > Ericales > Primulaceae > Primula > Primula vulgaris. Next base: position 12,295,158 of record OY987218.1, on the reverse strand, counting down.
CGGCACGACCATAAAACGTTGAGTAGCCGCTCGGGCCACCTCCCCTTTGCTTGTTCAAGGGTGGTCTTGATGCCGTCTAATATTGTTCGGTTTGACACTTCGGCTTGCCCGTTTCCTTGTGGGTATGTCGGCGTCGAATAGAATTTTCGGATACCTAGTTCCTCGTACCACAGCTGCAAATTGGCATCTTTGAACTGGGTTCCGTTGTCGGCGACTATAGCGTACGGTATACCGAACCTAGTTATGATGTATTCCCAAATGAATTGTTTGACGTTGCTGGCTTTGATTTCTCGGAGGGGTTTAGCTTCGACCCATTTGGTGAAATAATCAGTCGCAACAATCAGGTATTCCACATTCCCAGGGGCTCTTGGGAGTTTACCGACCAAATCGATTGCCCATTGGGCGAACGACCATGGGGCTGATACCGGGGTCATCATAGATGAAGGGAGCCGTGGTATCTTGGCGAATCGCTGGCACTTATCGCATCGTTGGACGTATGCATCGGCGTCTCGCTTGATATAGGGCCACCAATATCCTTGGGTCACTGCCTTGTTTGCAAGGGATCGCCCTTTGATGTGTGCTCCACAAGATCCTTCGTGGATTTCCTCCAAGACCGGCAGCTGTAGCTCGGTCGGGACGCACAGTAGATGTGGTCCCCGGTAACTGGATTTGTATAGTTTATCGTCCTCGGATAGCCAGAAACGAGGAGCTTTTCTTGTAATCTTCAGCGCTTTTATCTTGTCTACCGGAAGTGTTCCACTTCGCAGATAATGGGTCATGTCCTCCATCCAACCTAGTTCGTACTGTATCGATGTCACCCGGTTTACCATTTTCATTATGCTCGGGGTCGACAGTAGTTCCACTGTGATCGACCGGGAGTCGGTCAATGTTAATGTCGAGGCTAGGGTGGCCAATGCATCAGCATGTGCATTTTCGGTGCGATTGATTCTTACTAACTCGCACTGTTCGAAGGTGGCCATCAAGCGTTGGACTTTTTCTTTGTAGAGGATCATTCTATCATCTTTCGCTTGGTACTCGCCGATGGATTGATTGACGATGAGCATGGAGTCTGAGCTTGCAATTAAGTGGGAGCATCCGAGGGACCGGGCGATAAGCATGCCATTTATCATGGCCTCGTATTCTGCCTCATTGTTGGTAGCTCGGAAGCCCAGTTTTATGCTTTTTTCGATGATTGCTCCTTCGCTGGATTTAAGGACGATCCCTGCTCCCGATCCGTCCTTGGTGGCTGATCCGTCGACATGTATCTGCCAGTGTGATTGGGGAGAGAGTACCAAAGGCTCGTCATAGCCTTCGGTGAATTCTGCGACGAAATCGGCCAGGACTTGTCCCTTTATGGCATGGCGGGGTGCGAACTCGATATGAAATTGGGATAGCTCGACCCCCCAGGCGGCAACTCGGCCGCTAATGTCCGTCCGTCGAAGTGACTCTTTAATGTGAAACTTTGTATATACCCGGACCTGATGAGCTATGAAATAGTGTGGCAACTTCCTGGTTGCGACGACCAATGCCAGGCACAGCTTTTCCAAGGGTAGATAACGTGTTTCGGCTTCGACCAGTGTCTTGCTGACGAAGTAGATCGGAAATTGTTCGCGACCTTCTTCTCTTAGGATGACCGCGCTCACAGCTGTGGCGGAGACAGCTAGGTAGCATGCCAGAATGTCTCCTCTGTTCGGCCTTACCATCAGTGGCAATGTCCTCAAGTACTCTTTGAGATTGTTGAATGAAGCTTCACATTCCGGGTTCCAGACGAATTTTCTATCCTTCTTGAGAGATTCGAAAAATGGCCGTCCCTTATCTGCGGATCGGCTAATGAACCTGCTCAAAGCGGCCATCATTCCCGTGAGCTCTTGTACCTGTTTCTTATTCTTGGGCGCTGCTAGGTTTCGTAGAGCCGTTATTTGATCGGGATTAGCCTCTATTCCTCGTCGGCTAACCATATGTCCCAAGAATTTCCCTTTGCTGATGCCAAATGCACACTTGCTCGCATTGAGTTTCAGTTTGTGCTCGCCCAGCGTTCGGAAAACGTCCCTGATATCTTGAAGGTGGGATGTGGCTTTTTCGCTCTTGACGACCATGTCGTCTATGTATACCTCCATCGTCTTCCCTATATGATCTCGACATACCCTTGTTATCATCCTTTGGTATGTTGCTCCCGCATTGCGTAGGCCGAACGGCATTACCGTATAGCAATAATTTCCCAAAGGCGATATGAATGAAGTCTTTTCTTGATCTTCGTGGGCGAGGGGAATTTGATGGTATCCTGAGTACGCATCAAGGAAGGTCATCCGTTCTGCTCCCGCTGTAGCGTCCACCAGCTGATCGATCCTTGGAAGGGGAAAGTGGTCCCTCGGGCAGGCTTTGTTGAGGTTGGTGAAGTCTATACAGACTCTTTCCTTCCCGTTCTTCTTAGGGACGACGACCGGATTGGACAACCATTTTGGATAGTAAACCTCCCTTATGGCTCCAGCCTCCAATAGCTTTTGTACTTCAGCGATTATAGCTGCTCTGTGCTGTACAGAGACTTTTCTGCTTCTCTGTGCTATTGGCTTGTATTCGGCGTTTACACTTAGGTGGTGGCATGCTGTAGTGGGGTCTAGGCCCGGCATGTCTTTAGGACTTCAGGCGAATTTATCAATGTTGCTGAAAAGGATTCCTGTTTTGGAAGGTTATCGCCGAGGAGGAAATAGTGCTCCTCGTCCATATCCGGGATATACACCTTCCTAAGTGTCTCTCCTACTTGTTCTTCGACAACCCTTTCGGCTTTGGATATTTGGCTGATCAGCTTCTTTGTGCTGGTGGGTTGTTCCACAGTGCTTCGTTGTTGTTGGAGAGTCGCAGCGATGTCCTCGCAGCGTCTTGAATCTTCTTGACATCCTCTGGCTGTCTCGATCGCCCCCCTATCATTCGGGTATTTGACCTTTTGGTGATAGGTCGAGGGTATGGACTTCATGGCATGCAACCAAGGTCGGCCCAATATTGCGTTGTGCCTGGAGTGGTCGTCGACCACTAAGAACTCCACGGGAACCGACATGGACCCTGTTGTGACACTGAGGACGATCTTACCCAAAGGTTTGGTCGTTTCGGAGATGAATCCGATCAGTGTGACATCGGTAGGCTGAAGATCTTGCAGTTTGAGTTCCATCTTGTCGAAGAGCTCCTTGTACATGATATCACAAGAGGCTCATTGGTCGACAAGTACCCTGCTGACTGTGTCTAGGCCGATTTGAACATGGAGGTTTATGGCGTCTCCGTGGGGGTATATCACCCCTTCTTCGTCAAGATCCGAAAAAGAAATGGGCGGATGTCGTCGTGGTGTGCATTGTCGTTTTGAGGTCGACGCCTGTGATGTCTTGGCTACTTGGCCAAAGTGGGCCAGCTGCCGTTGTCGTGATCGTTCCCCGCCTGGGCCCTTGGGTCATGACATATGAACGACATTGATCGTTTTGCCCTGCCGGTTGTCAGATCCCTCGATGGCCAGTTGTTTGCCTTTATTCCCAGCTCCTTTGATGAACTTGGCTAGGTATCCTGCATCGCCCCACTGGTTCATTCTCCATCGTAGGTTACGGCAATGCTCAGTGAGATGGCCGTGATCCTCGTGATATGCGTAGAAGAGCTTGGAATCTCTCTGATTGGGGGGAGAGATAATCGGTTGTGGTCGGGAATACCAACTTTCCCTGCATATATCCTTGAGGATATCTTCAGCAGACAGGTTGAAAGTGTATCGCAGCTCGACCGGTCCGAAAGTGCTTCGGTTCTCCCTCTCTTGGGGCCGTACCTGTTGAAATGGCTTGGGTGGCATCGGGTAGGCGAGCTGGAGCGGTTTATGTTCGTTGGTCAGTGTTGGGTATGCGATCTGGAGCGGTTTAGGCTCTAGTGCTCGTGGTCGCTCTCCCCTGCTATGGACCTCGGGCTCTTTGCCCTTTCTGGTCGGTTGGAATGCTTCTCCCTGGTTATTTCTAACTCTTTTGCGACTCACCTGTGCCTCACGGACTGACTCTCTTCTTGGTAGAGTTCGGTTTAGGAAACGCAGTTCGTCGTTTTTATCGGTGAGGTGGGTACAATAGGCTAACAGGGAATCAGTGGTCGGGAAGTTTTTGCCTATGAACTTCCTTCTCGCCCAATAGCCATTAGGGATGGAATTGATAAAATTTTGAATGGCTATATTATTGGCATATCGTGGAATCTGGTTTGCTACGTCGATAAAACGTATGCAGTAATCGTTGAGCCTTTCATTTGGCATCATCGTCATTTTAAGAAGGGTCTCGATACTAACCTTCTTTTTCCGATGAGCAGCGTATCGGGTGGAGTATGCTCTTAGCAGTTCTGCCCAGTTTCTAATGGAGCCCCGTGGTAAGTTATGATACCATGACGAAGCCTCTTGACCCAAGCTGTTTTTGAAAAATTTGCACATCAGTGCATGGTCATCACTCCACAGTTCCATCTTTGTCTTGTAGTGCCTCAGATGGTCGATAGGGCAACTCTTCCCGTCATAGAGCCTGAATTCGGGGATGACGAATCCCATAGGATTGCGGTACCGCGTGATCTGTTCAGCACACGGGGTTTCTTGGCATACGTTCCAGGCCTGTTGGAACGCGTCATCCGTGACTTGGTAGGGAGAAGGGTATCCTTCCTGATGTGGTGGTGGGCCATATCCCTCCCCGATCCTGTATTCGGGATATCTACCGTCCTTCGTGTTTGTGTGGACACGTTCCATATGAGTGTTCGGATGGACGATAGTTACTGGGACATTGCCCCCTTGGTGGGGGACTCTTGTATCGGGTCGCCGACCCGCTGCCTCCAGGGCGGCCCTGTAGGCAGAATCTTCCACTTCATGGCGTGGGTCTTTGTTGGGTTGGATAACTGGCAATACGATGCCGGCCGCTGTCATGGCCGTCATGCATGCCGCCAGCTGAGCTTGTAGCTGGTTGTAGTTCCTTTCATCGGCTAATGGAACGACATGTTCTACCTCCACCGTGGGTGGTGTAATCATCCTCGGAGAATTGGTCGGCAGTCGGGGCGACTGTCCGAGTACATGATCCTCGGGCATACCAAACTGATGAGCCTCGTCCGTTTGTAAACGAGCACCGGAGTTGACCGAGGCCGTAGGCAAAGGGACCCTTGAGCTCGGCCCTGCTTGGGACCCGGTTAAGCGTCTTCGTGCACGCCTTAATATGGGCACATCTTGTTCGTCCTCCGAGGGCGAAAGATGTTCGTCGACAATCCCTTCGATGAAATGTCGAGGTGGTTCGACCGGTTGTTCTTGGTTAACGTAGGAGGTTGTTGGTTGGTTTCCGGATTGGATAGCTTCATATCTGTCGCGGATAGCGAGTAGATCGTCGAGGTCTTGTTGTCTAATTTGCGTGTTTTGGTCGTTGGTTTCTACTATCTCGGGATGGGTTTCCTCTACATTGGTAACCATTGTCGCTCGTCTGGCAGAGTATTGGTATTCGAATTCTAAACTAGTTGGGCACTAGATGATTCCCGGAGACGGCGCCATTTGATAAAGCCATAACTTTGGTCGGTTGCGTTAGGCTTTTCAACAAAGATAAAATGACAAATCGACCGTGAATAAATGATGCTTCCTGATCTTTATTATTACTCGGATTATTGTCCTTGTTCGGACTAATACACTTGTTCGGATTCGTATTCCGATTTTACAATTATGCTCGATATAACTATTTAATCTCTCGTCTTGATCTTTCTCCTCTTTTATTCGGTGCTCGGCTGTCTTTTCTCGGTTTGTTTCTCGAAGTGATATGCTTTGGTTAGTTTCTCTCTTTTCTTAACTTCTCTCTATATTTTTTTGGATAGATTTTCTGGTCCTTTTCTAGGAGGGGTAGTGGGCTATTTATAGGCAACTGCGCCTTCTAGGATATTGACAAATGTCTTCATCCCAGGGATTTCTCAGACAAGGGTCCCCCTTTGATTGGGCTTGGGCTTTGGGTAGTAGCACCTCAATTCCTATAAAAAATATGAGGTGACCCATTTAAGCGTTGGATACCCATTTATAAAGTGGGTTGATTATGACCCGAATAAAATATTCGGGTCTGATTTTTATGTTCTATCAGGAACTATATATATGCGTCGATATACTCCGCCAACTGTGATGATCAGTATGCTTCCGAGCAAAGAATGTTCTTACTGTCACAATCCAATATGTGAATTTTTTTATATGCTCAATCAAATTTAGAAAGCCAAATAGCATCTTCTATCCCTTCGACCAACCCGCTCGGCCCAGTTCTCCATGTCCTCCTCCTTGTTGTTAGTTTTCTCTTTTTGACGTACATTTTTTTTCCTTTCTCAATTTCTAAGTCAGCTAGCTCTCATTATGCTGGAATTTAGAAGCTTTATAATTCTGGTAAACCAAGACAGTTCCTTCGAATTAACTTGAATAGTTGATGTAGTGTGAAAAACGGCCATGAGTCGTGGTTTGTACAGACTAGAGATATTACAAAGAGTATGAGCTTTCACCACCCTTGGGATGTTGTAAAAGAAATGAATATTTTCTCAAAAGCTATATAAATACGATCAAAATATTCCAAGGGTTTTAAACACAGGTGCATTTATATATTTCTAATAGATATTTTCCAAGAAATTATATATATATTTCTAATACTCTCCCAGAAGATGAGCGTGGAGGGAACCGTAACACACATATTGGACTCAAATAAACATAGTAAAATCCGTAGTAGAACAAGTACAAGTAGCCATTGTTGTTGCAATAGTCATAGCGATAGCAGTAGTTGTTGCGGTAGCGAAAAACGTACTTGTAGTGGGGAAGCTAAGTGGGGACGATCGGGTGCCACGGCACCCCACATAATTTTAGAAATCCCAAGTGACGTAATTTTTTTTAGTACAATTTCTTTTTAGGTGTAGATTTGGCACCCCCATAAAAATATGTTACTTGTACATATATTTTGGCATCTCCCATTTACACATCCTGGTTTCGTCCCTTATAGCATCATTTATCTCAATCGAAAAAGAAGTAGTTGTAATGGTCGAATTAGTGGTGTGAGTAGCAATAACACAAGTTGTATAAGCCTCAAATTAAAAATAGACCAGTGAAACTTTTGGTGCTAGAAAACAATAGTCATTAAATTTCTAAAATTTATTAATTTAATCTCAAATAACAATGCTAGAAAACAATAGTCATTAAAAGATTCTCATATTAATGACTGTCATATACAATTCCTAAACTTTATTAATGGCTATGTCCGGTGCTAAAAAAAGACTTTGTTTTAAAATTTATAATTAATTAAAAGTACCAATAAATTTTTATTTTTTCAAAAAAAATCAAAATTTAGTCCAAAAAATAAAAACCAAAAGAACCAAAAAAAAGATCAAAATTTGACTTTATAATTTGGAAACTCAGCTCTCATATCTTTTGTGGGGGTTCAACCATAGAAGAATGATTGGCAAAGCACTCGAACAAAGCCCTTAGCTTCTAACTTCATTCAAAAATGAAACTCCATTATTTTAGACCTAACAAGAACGGAATCACGCTCTGTAGGATTTGAACCTAAGACATAGGGTTTTGGAGACCCACGTTCTATCGAACTGAACTAAGAGCGCTTTCTTATGAGCGAAAACGTTTAGTGATATCTCGTCTGATGTCGAAGGAAACAAGATTGATTAGATTCAACGAGGTCCCAAGGAGAAACAATTAAAAAAAATGTATTTACTAATTTAGAGTGTATGAAATAAGTTTACTATGCGTATTAGACTATTGTATATTACATTAATTATAACTATTTGAGAGAAAATTTAGGTTGCATTTTATGGTACATGTCGAGAGAACTTATCTAAGTTTAAATTTGATTATATTTTATTTAATCAGGGACGGAGCCAGTATCAAATGTATTTGGTTGCCAAAATAAAAGTAAATAATATTTTTCAAATATTCAAAATGTAAAAGCCAATTTTTTATACCTTTTTGTACTCTCGTTGATTCGTTTATTTTTTGCAATTTTATACATTGGTTTCTTTAATTTTCTTTTTTAACGCAGGTTTTTTTTTACCCTTTTTGGTCTATTTTGACAATTTTTTTAAACTCTAAAAAAAACGCAGCAATGAAGTCACGTGCAGTCATGTACCGAAAGTTTCAGCACTTGAAATTTGATATAAAGGGAAAAAATATAAAACAAAGTACAAAAAGAAAAATTAAGAAACAAAGATAAAAAATGGAAAGATATAGAAAAAACAATGGTAAAACAAACAACGTAAAATTAAGAGCAAGGTAAAAAAAGAAAAAAAATGAAGAAAATAAGGTACAAAAATATATTAAAAAAAAAGACCTAGAAAATCTAAGCTTATATACTAAAGTTCACATATACTCACTTTGGATATATACAAATAAATATTTTTTACACAATTTTATTCTACTCACTTAGCATATAAACTAACCACTAAAAAATCCTTTGAAAATTTTATTCCCACCCATTTTATATGTTTTTAAATTTTTTATTTTGGGTAAACTTTTATAAATATGCATGTGTCAACATAACCATGTTAGTGTCAACTTGCAATTGTTTATTATTTTTTAAAATAGTACGGCTATGAACACAACAAAATGTGTTATTATAATAACAATATATAATTTTGAATGAGATTGTTGAAAAAAAATTAAGTGGTTGCCAAAATATTATTTTATATATAAATTATTTTTAAAAACACTGTTGAAAAATAATTATTTTTAAAAATTATGGGGTTGTCGCAACCCTGCTCACATGGCTTCTCCGCCTCTGATTGTAATTCTTTCCTCATGTATTTATATGTATTTTGATTCTGTTAAATTACAACTCTGTAGAGACATGGAGATACTTCGAGGAGGCTTTTCAAAAACACGATGTCCTCGAATGATAAAATGTTAGATACAGGCATTCGATCGAGCTCTAGGAATAACATATAAGTTATTCCTCTAAATTTTTTAAGTGAATTTTAATTTAAAGTAAATATGGAAGCATTACTTTAAAGATATTGATAACTAGTGCTGCAGGCACCTAATTAAGTGTTTATTATACTCCCCCTTATTTAATGCTTATAACTACTAATTTAATATCTTTGCACATTGCTTATCAAAACCATTAATATTAATATTTATGGGGAATACAAACATCATTGATGCATGTATTTTGGAGTAGAAAAATTATGAATATATGTATTTTTAAATTTTATTAATATCTAGTTTTAGGGTAGTCAATATTAAGGTTTTATATTTTTTATTTAAGTTTTAATTTTATTTTAATTAATATTTAAGTTTAGGGTAGTACCAATTAGAGTTCTATATTGTTATTTGTGTTTTTATTATGAATCTATATTTTTATATTTACTAATATTTAATTTTTATTAATATTTAATTTTAGGGTATTAACAACTTGGGTTCTATAATTTTTATTGGGTTTTTATTGTGTTATAAAGTTACTTTTTATGTGATCTTAATTATAAATTTAACCATACATATGAAGCACTTAATGACATCATGACTATACATTTAATAACAGCATAACTAATTTGTTGTTAACATGGATAAATAGTATAATTATGATGGGACTAATTTGCATCTCAAACTTACATATTTTCATGGCGGGATGGTATTTTTTTGTGATGGGACGAGTTAGTATATGTAAAAAATTTACCAAATGACGAGTAAAGTTTAGATTTCGTTATGTATACATTTTGCATAGCAGGTTTATAATATTTATATAGTTTGCATTGCATGTTAATTTTGGCAGCATATCGGTGTTCCGGAGGTCTCCAAAAATCTGTAGGGCTAAGGAGGAACTCGACCAATTGGAATCGTATGTAAGTTTTGTTTTCCATTTATATTTCTAAAAGCTGTCTTGGGTATTCTCATTTATTCCTTTCATAAATGAAGGTACGAAAAAGTTTATAGGACTCATGTTGTATAGTTCCCAATGGAGAGGCTGATAATCAGCCGGTACTCTTCTTATGCTTTTGAAAACGTGCACGTTCACCGACAGGAGAGTAGCGAAACAACACGTCCGAGATGAAATGAAGCTTTGAGTGGCGATGTCTTTTGAGCATATTGGGAGGCAGATACGTCTCGAGAGAGCTGAACAAAAGTGGACTAAAATCACCCAAATTAGCATGATTAGAAGCATTAGCATTAGGTGGAAAGTCGTCGTGTTCGGGTTCAGCCTCAGCCTCAGCCTCAGCCTTGTCTCGGTCCCCCTAACTCTGAATGTAACACCACCCCACTATTATTAATATTATTACTATTATTGTTACTATTACTATTAGACATCCCCCTTCTGATTAATATATATATGTATGTATGTATATAGAGAGATATATATAGAGAGAGATTTTTAGGGTTTGTGGAATTGTATGTTAGCTTCTCTTAACACACACAAAAAGATTTGTATATACTGGGCCACCACAAGATGCGTTTTAGTTACAACTCCTATAATTATAAAAAGAAAAAAAAACTAATTTTGTTAAGCTGGTTATATAAGAAATGGGAAAATGTATAGTAATCAAAATACTAAGACATTTTCAACATTGTTTTAATCAGGGGTGGACCT